>JAJPUD010000510.1:265597-416643 GCA_023553655.1 Myrmecobius fasciatus
TCTCTTCCTTTTTCCCACTGGAGGGAAAAAAGGAAGCAAAACCCTTTTAACCAGTAAACAAATGAATCCATATGTTGGCCACAACAGAAAATTTATGTCCCCTGTCCATGTATATGTGAACTGTCCACCACATCACACTCATCATTTGTCTTCTGAAGTCAAGGTCAGTCAATTTTCACTTATTTCTTAAGTCTTTCAAAGACATTTTTCTTTACAGTGTCATTATTATTATATGTTGTTCTCTTGACTTCACTATGTGTACTTAAGTTCACATAATTTTCTATAAAACTATCCTTATTTCTTACATTGTAATAATAATTTTATTATATTTTGATTATTAAGATTTTATTTTATTTAAAGTTCCAAATTCTCCAGTCATGCAAAACAAATTGCTACGGTTACCCAAGTTGAAAAAGAGTAAGAGAGAGAAAAAAGAAAAGAAAATATGCTTTAAACTGCAAAATAACTCCATCAGCTCTCTATTTAGGGGTGGACAGCAAGTTTTATCATGAGTCCTTTGGAATTATGCTCAGTTATTGATCAGAGTTCCTAAATGTTTCTAAGTTGATTACCATAATATTGTTGTTATTATATAAATTGTTTTCCTGGTTCTGTCCACTTCGCTTAGAATCATTTCATACTAATCTTCCCAGGTTTCTCTGAAACAATCATCTCCTTTATCATTTCTTATAGCATGGTTAAGGGGCAGTATAGGTAGTATAGTAGATAAGAGTGCTGAGCCTGGAGTCAGAAAACCTGAGTTAAATTTGGCCTCAAGCACTAGCTGTGTGACCTGAATAAGTTACTTAACCTTTTTTGCCTCAGTTTCCTCATCTGTAAAATAAACTGGAGAGGAAAAAGGCAAATCACTCCAATAACTTTGCCAAGAAAATCTCCAGAAAGTTGGATACAAGTGAAAATGACCAAACACCACCACCACAGTATAGTATTATTTATTATATTTTTATACAAAAATCTGTTCAATCATTCCACAATTGACAGGCATCCCTTCAGTTTCCAATTCTTTGTTACATTCTTTTCTTAATACTTATAATACTTGACCTGCTTCTTGTGTTTCTATTGAACTTATATCCCAAAGAAATCTTAAAGAAAGGAAAGGGCCCCACATGTGCAAAAATGTTTGTGGCAGCCCTTTTTGTAGTGGCTAGAAACTGGAAGCTGAAGGGATGCCCATCAATTGGAGAATGGCTAAAACAATTATGGTATATGAATGTTATGGAATATTATTGTTCTATAAGAAACGACCAGCAGGATGATTTCAGAGAGGCCTGGAGAGACTTGCATGAACTGATGCTGAGTGAAATGAGCAGAACCAGAAGATCATTATACACGGCAACAACGAGACTATATGATGATCACTTCTGATCATGGCTGTCTTCAACAATGAAATGTTTCAAACCACTTCCAATCGTTCACTGAAGAAAGCCATATACACCCAGAGAGAGGGATATGAAATGTGGATCACAACATAACATTTCCATGCTCTCTATTGATGTTTGCTTGCATTGTGTTTCCTTTCTCTGTTTTTTTTTGTAGATATGATTTTTCTTGCACAACAGTAAGTGTGGAAATATGTATACATATATTTGATTTGTCAAGTATTTTAACATAATTAACATGTAGTGGATTTCCTGCTATGTAGGGGAGGGGTGGGGACTAGGGGGGAAAATTTTGTAACAGAAAGCTTTATAAGGGTCAATGTTGAAGAATTACCCATATATATGTTTTGCAAATAAAAAGTTTTAATAAAAAAATACTTGACCTGCTTCTTGTGCTGGCTCGTGTTCTTGTTCATTAAGTCACAAGGCTTTGTCCACAAGTCCCTTTCTTCTTTACATGATTCCTTAATAATCAAAGGATCACAGATATAGAATTGGGAGGACCCTCAGAAATCATCAATTTAGTCTGACCTCAATTCCCAGAGAAGGATACTGAAGGCCACATAAGTTAAATGGCTTGCACACGTAATGTCAGAAATGGGATTTGAACCTAGTTTCTCTGATTCCAGAGTCATTGTTTTTTCCTACTGTATTATACTGCCCTGATCTTATTCACTGCCATGGATACCAAGAATGATCATCTCTACCTTTCAAAACCACATGCCCTTGCACAGTCTTTCCTTTGAATTCACCACTTAATTCATAATTATAAAAATAATCTTATTAATGTATAGGTCACGCCCTAATTACATTCAATAAACAGCATTTAAGTACTTACCATATACAGAGTGCTGTACTTGGTGCTGGGGGAGGTATAAAATATGGCCATGGCACAGTACCTGTTCTCAAGAAACTTTAGTGGCTCCCTATTGCCTTTAGGACAAAACCTAAACTTCTTCATGTGGCATTCATGGTTCTTAAAAATCTGGCTCAGAGCTACTTTTCTAGCTTTATTTTATACTATGTTCATCCACTTGCAGTCCAACTCTACTATCAGTTGTTGCCTTATTTTCTTGTGCCTTTTCCCACCTGTAAGCATCTGGCACAGGCATCTCTTGCCCATGCTAACAGTATAATCTTTTCTCTATGAGATTTTCTATTTGCAGAAATCATTTTCTTAATTCAAGACTTACCTCAGTTGCTACCTCCTCCATGAAGTCTTCAGAGATCTACCATGCCTGAAAGATCTCTTCCTCTTCAGATTTTTCTTACAGCACTTTATCTCTGATCTGTCATTTTTTTTAATCATCATTACTTGTGGATATATTTTCTTGCCCTCTAATATATTTAAGTTGCTTGAGAGAGGATACTATATTTTTTCCAGTCTAGTGGTAGACGTATCAGTAATAGTATCAAAAGGAGTGTCAATAGTACTATTTGTAGAAGCAGCAGCAGTGGTGGTGGGAGTGGTGGGTAGTAGTAGTAGCAATAGTGGTGGTGGTGGTGGTAGTAGTACTAGGAGTAGTGTTATATAAACTTAGCAAAGGAAATTAAAATCATCTGAGAGCAGGATGAGGTACCTACATCCCCAGCATGGTGCCTGAGGTGCTGAATAAATACCTGCTGGTTGATTATGGGGGTCAGGCAGTTCTTTGAGCTGTGCCAAGAATAAGCCTCCTTCAGATAAGCTTATGTTCCAATACTTTGATTCAACTACAGAAAACAATGATTTTATCCACTTGTGCAATAATTTGCAGACCAACAAATATGAAATAATAATAGAGACTTGTCTCTGAATTTCTTTCTGAATCCCATCAAAAAAGAGAATGAAACACTGGACTACCAATGCTTTGCAAAGCTCTTTACATTCATTATTTGATCCAGTGAGGTAATACTGTCTTATTCTCATCTGACAGATAAGAAAACTGAGGCTGGGAGTCACACAGCTGATGACTGAGATAGGATGTGAGACCATGCCTTTTCAACTCTAAGGGCCATGCTCCCAGTACATAAAACCAGGCACAGTATTTTGCACATAGTAAGTAATATACGTTGATTAGTATATGTCACCAACATTTATTTACAAACTGGACAAATTATCCTGAAATAATATCCATTTGAAAGATGAGGATCCTGTGTCTTGGGTTATATGAATCACCCAGAATCAACATGGAATCCATAGATGTCATTTTTGGAATTCAATCTCTTGACAAAGCTGCTCAAAGCCTTCTTCCTAAAGAAAAAACATGTATGGGTGACCATGAAGTACTAAGATAGATGGTCTAAAAGAACTCCTTGGAAGATCAGAATGTAAACATATAACTCTCTACCTAATATATTATTATTATTTTTTTGTCAGAAAGCAATCAAAATGAAAACAAAATAGTGGGAGGAAGATTAGTCAAACCCTTACCTACAATACGCATAATTTTCAGAGAAAGTCAGAGCAAGGATTAGAATGAGAAGTTCTGTTACAAAGGATAACTAAGCCTTATTTTGTGATTCAGTTTCCTAATCTCTCTGTAAGCTGGGAACAAAAAAAGTAGAAAGAGATAATACTGCCAAATGCCATAATGACCTTCCCCACTGTGTGTAAATGAAAAGATTCAGAAATCATGGTATGATAATCAGAAAGAATTAGAGAAATAATTTTAACAATCTAGAAATTACAATAAGATAATACTTACCCTTTGCTGCTTTTTAAAAGCCCAAGATGCTTCATTCAGGTATGCTCTACCTAATGCCATACACTGGTTCTAGGTGGAATGGCATGGTGGGTGTAGAGGAAAAGAAGAACACAGTTAATTTTACAGAAATTTATAAACAGGTGATAAACTGACTGAAGGATATATTGTAGTGGATTTTTTCTCTTTTGTGGTGAAATTTATTTGCAATTTGATTTACACATATATTTGTTAAGGACCAAGCACTCTTTCTAGATGCTAAAGATACAAAGAAAAAAAAGGGGAAAAAAGCATTTGTCCTTAGCATGCTTGTATTCTGGGGGGGGGGTAAGCTTCATGTATATATATAGATAAGAAAATACAAAATAAATTAAAAGTAAATTCTAAGAGATGGTGATGGTGGAATGACAATTAGGGAAATTAGTTCCACATATCCAAAGGCTCTTTTTTTCCTCTTTACTCAACTTGCTAAAAAGAACTAAAAGTTCTTACAAACTGCTTCTACTCCAGAAAATCTCATGCAGTACTCTTGTATCATGAGGAGTCTTTTGATAGCAGCCTCTAAGAGAATGCATTTTCACTCTCGGTTTTGCCACAGCCTAAGCAAGGGTGTTGGGGTAGCTCCATTTAATTCAAAGGGCCTCCCCGACTGCATAAAACAAAAAAAAAATATTTTATTCAACATTCACACACAACAAAATAACTTCCAAAACAAAGGCATGTATGATGTTTTTCAGTTGACAAAGACTTGTCAAGTCTTTCTAGGAAAGTAGGGTTCAAATGTAGAATAACATTAAATAAGAAAACTCTTAAAAATCATCCCTACAAATAAAATTTCCTAGTTCAGTGGCGGCCACTAGGATTTGTACTGTTTTCTTGGATTTGTACTAATCACTTCAAAATTAGTTTAAACTGGTAAGAGACGTATTATATTTTGAAGACAAAAGGATAAAAGGAGTCACGAAAAAAGCACTTACTTGGCAATTAAGCAGCAGAAGTACTGATACATTATCACCTTCAGATACCACTGGGTACATACCTTGCCCTTCCTCATTACTTCAGAGTTTTCTTTGTCATGTGTGAATTCTGTAGTGGGCAACCCAAGTCTAGCTTACTAGAATGCCCCCATTGTAGCCCAAGGAGTAAGGAAACTATAATAGGAGAAATTTCATTCTGCTGAGGACTTTTTAATTACCTAACACCAGAGAACATTCTGAGATAATGTTGAACTCTCCCTTCTCAGTTCTACTCCAATGAGATAACAAATGCTCCTGTCTTCAGTTGAAAGAATTAGTGTGGATTTATTCAACCAGAATCTCAGGACTCAATTCCCATTCCTACTGCAATAAAATGGAATTTATTCACAAAAGCAACCTTATACAATCTGAAAACTCTTAACAGTAGGAAAAAGAAAAAAAAAAGCCAAACATGTTAAAAAACCCAATATTGATTGGGTGCATATGGCTCCCAGTCAGGCCAACCAGCTTAAAATCCCCCTTTCTTTGTAGATAAAGCAAAACCTAGATGTTGAAAGTAAAACAGTTTGGGTTCTGTGCCCACTCATACTGGGAGGGTCTGAATTGTCACTTTTGTTTTGTTCTGCCCATGCTCCAGTCTCTACTTGGTTTTGCTTCATCTGCCAATTGTGTCTTCTGGTCATAATTCCTGTTTCTTACTGATACATTCACTGATTATTGTAGAATCTGCTCATGTCCAAATGGTCAGTCCTTTCAATTAAAGTCTTATCACAGGACAGCTGGTGGTAGAAAAGTAAGCTGGCTCATGTTGACAGCCACAGTCTCTCTATCCCCTTGGTGTTCTTTGTGCTTGAAAAGCATGGAGGGGATGGCTGGTGCAACCCCACCTGAAACATCTGTCTCCATGTCAGGTCTTTCCATCATGACCTCAGTTCTAAAGCTTTGCTAGTGGACTGATATCTGCACTTTCTGCCTCAAATGAGCTAGTCACATTTTAAAAGTTGGAACTTTTAAAAAAAGTTTCGAAAAAAGCCTTTCCTTGCATTTATATAGTTAGTTCTCTCTTATTTGTTATTTCAACTGGTAACCCCATCTGGGGTTTTCTTGGCAGAGACACAGCAGTGGTTAGCCATGTCCTTCTCCAACTCACTTGACAGATGAGGAAACCGAGGCATATAGGGGGAAGTCATACTCAAAGTCACACTTCCAGTCCTGCCTGACAGGCCAGGCTGGACTCACAAAGAGGAGTCTTTCTGATTCCAGGCCTGGGGTTTGGGCACATTTCACTGTCCAGACCTTTGCACCAATAGTATGGAAAAGAAGAAAAAAAGAGTACCAGATCTGGAATCTGGCTGTGAATCCCAGTTCTACCCTGTAATACTTTGTGACTTTGAGCAAGTCTCTAAACCGCTTGGTGACTCAGTTTCCTTATCTGTTAAGTAAGAAAGCACTACAAGAACACAATGGTATATTAAGTGCCTCGGGCTTGTTTCCTGATCTGTGAGAACAAGATAAAACAAAAGTGTGAGGTTAAGGTCCTATTTAGTTTTGACCTTCAACAACTTTTCCCTCACTTAGGTTCACATGCCCTAGGGAAATCAACTGAACTCTCCAAGTGTTGCAGCAGAGAGGAGAGATGGTAGAAAGTGAAGTCCTCCAAGAGGACAGGCAGGAGCCTTAAAAGCTCCCTTTGGCTGGGTTCTGGGGAGTAGCTCCTGTTCTGTGCTCTTGCGAATAAGATCTAGAAAGACTCATAAAATATTCTGGAATTCCTTCTTTCCATCCCTATAATTCTATAAAACAAGATCCTGCATAACCCTTATGGGGGTGGTCAGGCACAGTCAGATGCTATCGCTTATAGTTCTGAAAATCATTGTGATTCTATGACCTGAATTTGTTTTCTAGGTTCCTATGTGAAGGTATCCTTTGGGCCTTATCCTGCCTCACTTCTCTTGACTTCTTGGCTTGCATCATCACATCTATGTAGATAACACAATAATTAAAGCCAGATCTGTAGATACAAATCTTTTTTTGCTTGAGCTCCAGTTCCACATCACCATCTGTCTTTTGGACATCTCCAACTGCATACTCTGTAGATGTCCCAAGGTTACCGTGCCTAAAATGGGACTTATTCCCTTCTCCCCTAAAGCTCTTCCTTCCAAACTTCTGTAATTCTAATTAAAAGAACCACTATCCTCTTATCCTGAGCTACTTTGCCATCCTTCTTCCCTCTTCCTTACTTCTCTCATTCGTTTAGTTGCCAAGTTGTCTTTATTTTCCCTCCACAGTATCTCTTATATCTCACCCGTCTTCTTTAGTCATAAAACCATCAATTTTTTTTCTTCAGAACCTCATCATCTCTGGCTTGAATTATTCCAACAGTCATTTAACTAGATGTTTCCCTTGAACTTCCTCTCCTTTTCAATCTTTCCCACACAAAACTACCAAAATAGTCTTCACACAAGTAAGGCCATGCCATTTCCCTGCTCACAAACCGTCAGTTCCTCAGTGTTTCTTCTAGGATAAAATACAAGCTCCAAGACTTGTCATTTGAAGTCTTTCATACTTCCCAGGATTATTTTACATTATTTCATTTCTCTTATTCTATGTCCCCAGTCACATTATTCAATTTTTTCTGCCCTAAACTTGAGATTCAATCTCTTACTTCAATGCTTTTGCATAGATTATTTCCATTGCCTTGAACGTATTTCATTCTCATTTCTCCTTTTTTTTTTTTTATTTTTTTTTTTTAAATAAATAAATCCTGTCTTCCTTTAAGGCTCAGTGCAGGGATTAACTCTCTCTTTTTTTTTTTTTGCTTTTTACTGAGGCAATTGAGGTTAAGTGACTTGCCCAGGGTCACAAAGCTAGGGAATGTTAAGTGTCTGAGACCACATTTGAACTCAGGTCCTCCTGACTTCAGGGCTGGTACTCTATCCACTGTACCACCTAGTTGCCTCAGGGGATTAACTCTTAAAGGAAGAATCTTAGTTGTTCTTCCTTAAATTATCTTGTGTATGTGCATATGTACACACACTTATTTACGTAATTATACTTCCTTTAATATAATGTGAATTAGAATGTCAGCAATATTTTTTGTCTTTGCACTTCCAGTACTTAACAGTGTTCCTTGCTGTAGGTGGCTGAAATGTGCTTATTGGATTAGATTAGCTGTGGATGCAGAGAGGGCTCATTAACAAACTCTAATTTCAAAAGGTTATATATAAAAGATGGAAGAGAAGGAAAACCCCTAAGAAGAAATACATAATATTCCTGTAAGAATTTTATCAAGAACCCTAAAGACTAGAAGGCTTGGATGGTATTTAGTGAATAATGCTAGGAATGGCAAGACATTTTAATGTAAGTAATAAGGGGAAGAGAGTCATGAAAGGAAGGTCAGAATGCTTTCTTAGGGGGATAACAGGGAAGCTGAGAATACTGAATTATTCATCCCTTATTTTGCTACTTTTTTTTTTTCCAAGGAGAATTATTCTTGGGATCAGAAAGCACAGAATGAAAGCTAGTCTGTAGGGTTTAGAAACCCAAAAGAAGAGAAAATTCAGGCAGCATCTAGCTGTACTTGGTATGTAAAAGTCACCAAACCTAGAGAACTGTATTCAAGTGTAGGGCTTCTTAAACTTTTTCCATTTGTGACTCCATTTGACCTGAGAAATTTATATAAAATAGGTCTACAAATCAAACACTTACTGATCATAATTTCACAACCACCACATTCCGTTATGAAGCTGTAACTCACAATTTCACAACCTGGGTTCCACAGTACTGAAATAACTAATAATTGTGACTGCTAAACCACTAGTGGTGATCTTGGAGAGTGGCTTTAACTGTGTTCCTCACACATGAAGTCTTTCTTGACTCCCACTAATCAAAAATGCCCTCCCTCATAACTCCTTTTAAAATTTATCATCTTTATATTTATTCTGTTTTTACTGCATACATCTAATAAGAAAGTCTTCCAATTAAATATAAACTGCTTGAGGGTAGTAACTGTTTCATTTTATTTCTAGCATGTAACACAATGACTGGAAAAAATGTGCTACCTAATACATGTTCACCAATTAACAGCTACTGAAAATACTAGTGCCAAATAATTAAGTAAAATGTAAGCCAGCTGAGACACACCTGGTACATGAGCCATAGAATAAAAGTTGCCCTAATTTAAAAAAAAATAAAGTAGCAGTATCTTTAAACTACATATGGGTGAAAGTATTCCTGGGGAAATTCTATAATACAATATTACTGAGATAGTATGTGAAAAATTAGAAGCTTGGATCCCCCAACCAGCATGGTTTCACTTCGAACAAGTCAGTGGATGGATTCTATTTCCTTTTTTTTGACAATGTACCTATATGTAGGGTGACAAACTCAAATTTCAACAAAGCACTTGACAAAGATGAATATATTATCTTTGTGAGAAACATGAAAAGATATGATTTAAATAATAGTATAGTATAATGCCAGCAAAATTTGAAATTGCTTGAATGCTGAAGATTCCCCCAAAGAAGGAAGAGCTCTAGCATAGTTTACCCAGAGATCTATTCTTGATCTTTTGCTGTTCAACATTTATTAATCAAGAACTTGGATAAAGTAATAGATGGCAACTGTAGATGACCTAAAGTTTGGAGGACAACTAATAGATTAGATAACAGGAATAGGGATTCAAAATATATAGAAAAAGTGACAGGCTGTAATGATGAGTGAAATTGAATAAAGTAAAATTTAGTATGGATGAATGTAAAGTTCTACACAGAATGGGGGAATAGTATCACCAGTTCTCATAAAAAAAGATCTAGGTATCTAAGTGGAATGCAATCTCAGTATAAATCAAGCTGTCATTCAGGCAGAAAGGTTGATGCTATCCCTAGGCTGCATTGAAAGAGATACAATTTCCATGGGGAGGTAATTTATTCCTCTGGTTTGGTCAGTTCACAGTTCTAAGCAATGGACAATTTGAAATATATTCAGAAGAAACAAGGATCACAGAAAGGATCGGAAAACAAGGAAGTGATAATTTGGGGGGAATGGAAGGAAAAAGATAAATGATATGATAAATGTCTTCAAATATATGGAAGGTAGTCATGTAAAAGAGATTAGATCTGCCTTTTTTGGGGTTCCTCTTCACTGATAATTTTCAAGCAAAGAATAGATGACCAAGAGTTGGAGACAATACAGAGAAGATTCTTTCTCAGGTATGGATTGGACCTAATGATTGTCCTATTTTGTTTAATTCTGTTTCTGAGTCATAAACATTTAGAGAAGGTCTTTTCTTTCCCTATGTTTATGCTCTGAAACCTTTCAATGTTAACATAGGGTAATAATGTTTTAGGTCATCTTGACTGGTAAAAATTCATGGATATACATGTTGGTTCACACACAAATTTCCGTACCAAACCAAAGGTGTAGTAGTCATTAAGTTGATTAGTGTTCTTCATCTTACATTACTGAAAAACTGTAAGAAAATCAGAATTTTGCCAATGAATAAGTTGGATATTCTTTCTTTAGATGTTCTGATGCAATTTTTAAAAGATATACAGTAAACCTTTTTTGAAGAAGACAGTCACACTTAAGCTTATGTGCTCTGTAAATACAGAAAGCATTAACCAATTTTCTGAAAATGGAACAGATTGAATCTATATGAGGCTTTTAATGCCCTGAAAGAGTTCATTCTGGACCAGGAGACAGACAGTTTTGCATTTTGCTCATAGTGGCCCAAGTATATTGATTAGTAAATCCAGTGAGGTATTAAAAAAAGTTATCTTGTTTCTCTATGATCACAAAAGCTGAAAAAAAAAGGACCTAGGTTTTCTGATTCCCTAGCTAGCACTAATAATAGATTGAGTTTCAAGGTATTTAAAGATTAAAATATACCACACTGCATAAACTCTAGTTAGAACTAGATTATGTGATCTTAGAAATCATTTTGTTTAGCCCTAGAATTATGTGGATGAAAAAGTTAAAGTTCAGAGGAATAAGTGACTTTTCTGAGATCACTCATATTCAGTTAGTAGAGGAACAGAAATTAGAAATAAGTTTCCTGGAGTCCAGTCTAATGTTTGCTTCATGTATACCACAAAATATACATTATTTCTGTTACAAGGGATTTAGAAGAGCAAGGCCATTATATAGAAAGGTACTGCAGATATGCACATATAGATAACCCATATTTATGTAACCTCCCAGAGATAATATTTATCTTCTAAGCTCATTATTACTCATGAACATTTTACATACATCCAAATTTAATAAAAGGTAGTAATACTTTTCCATGCAAAGAGTATTCTTCTTTCTTACCTGAAGGAAGAGAAGGTATACTGTTTCTGCTAAGGAAAGGGAGACTTCTGACAGAAGATTAAGCTAAGGTAAAAATTTCACAGTTCTTTGTGAGTAGAAAAAAATCTTTTTAATATAAATACATTATTCTGCTAAATTGTTTTTTATGAACAATAATACTTAAACAGTACAGTAAGTTTAGAACAAAGGTAATGTGAATTATATACAAACCTACCTAGATGAACCATTCTCTTTATATTTGCTTCTTTCTCCTCTTGAAGCAAAGAATATTACATAGAAGAAATTTACATAAAGGAAAAATACAAATACAAAAATAAACAAGATTATCTAAAGGATAAATTAAGGATTATCTAGTTTATAGATTTTTTGCTTTATAAAAGGATTCCTGACCAAATTTCTTGAACTACTGAATCTTTCTAGTTTGTATTAAGCAATTCAATGGATTAAATCATAATTTATGCAGATTCCTAAGACATATCACCCTCTTTGAGATACATGAGTTCCTTGGTTTAATTTGTCCAGATATGCTCATGGCAAAGAACATTAAGTCAGCTTGGTACTTACCTAGATAGTTAGATTTCTTCTTTGCACACCTACCAACTGCTAGATGGAGAAATGCTTAGGATCTTGTACTTAATGTAACCAGAATTGAAAAAATCTTTAAAACTGCCAATCTTTTAAAACAGCAACTTTTTTGAAAAGATTCTTGACCAAATCTGGAGCCATTGTTTGACTGACCTTGTAACTTATGGCTTACTTGTTACATCTATTGCTTCTATAGACAACTCCAAAGCATTTATTTCATAAACCATTATCACCCACTTCAACATCGTCGTACTTGAGGAAAATATCATGTCTGAACATTTTGCCAGGTCAAAGTCCAGCTCCATCATTGTTCTTAAAAGTGTGAGGTCAGGATGAAAACAAAGCAAGATAAGGGAATCAGATTGATGATCTGTACCTTTGAGTTTTTTATGTTGCGTAGCCTAATAAGAATAGCCTCAGAATTGAATCAGGTGAAAATTCTTTTTGACCCATCAAATCATTTGGACAGCTACTATACAAACGAGTTTTGAACTCACTGAACAATTGTATCTTGCTGGTATTGAACAAATATTATGAAAATATGCCAATCAATCAGCTTCGTTTTCAAAATAAATGAGGGTTTGGCTGGAAGGTGCCCAAATCCAAAATTCTGGACAAAATGTAATATAAAAGTGAATCTAGAATATTATTTTACTTTTGGATAGCTCTAATTTTCTGAATGTTTTCCCTTACATTTAACCTGAACCTGGCCCTCTACAATTTTCACTCAATGGTGTCCAAGGAAGAATTGGAGGAAACAGAACAAGTCTAATCTCTTTCAACAATAGACTTCAAATATTTAAAGACAGCTGGTATGCCCGATCTGATTCTTTTCTTTACTAGATTAAATATTTCCAGTTCTTTCAATCAATTCTCATTTATAGCATAATGGATAAAATGCTGGCTTTGAAGTCAGGATGACCTGAGTTTGAATCCTGCCTCAGCCACTTGCTAACTTTGAAACCCTCCCCAAGACATTAATCATTTTTAGCTTCAGTTATCTCATCTATAGAAGGGGAATAAAAAAACAGCACCTACCTTATAGGGTTGTTGTGTGGACTAAACAACCATGTACACCTAATATTTTGTATACAAGTCTTAACAAACCAGATCAATGCCAGCTATTATTACATGGAATGGTCCCCAGTAGTGCCATTTTATCACTCTCTTTCCTAAAATGCTGTACTTAGGACTAAATACAATACTTTAGTTATGGTGTGACTAGGCAGAACATCGCAATGCCTCTCAATGCAGCCTGGAACATATTAGCTTTTCTGGCCACCTTATCACATCGTTGACCCATATTGAGCATGCATTCCCCAAACATCCCCAAATCATTTTTATGCCAACAGTACAACTGTCTCCCCCAAAATCCAAGCCAGAATGCACCTTAAGATAAAACACCTGAACAAGCAAGCTTAAATATTTGTAATGCCATGCACAGAAGAGAGATCATTAAGTCTGCTGCTTCAAATAATTTACATAATCTGAGACCCTTAGGTTCAGTAGGGGACTGCGTAAAAAAATTTCTGCAACTCACCTTTAGTCATGATAGTATTTTTTGAAAAAAAGATACATAGATTGGTTTAGTAAGAAAATGTTAGAGCAAGGACTCAGAACCTCGCCAGTCTAGATGCCTCATTTTACAGATTTTGGATGCAGTTAATTGTTTTACTTACCCACATTAATGAAAGGGAGCAGTAGTACAAATAATCCCAAATAATGGATAATTCAAACACAATTTGGTGTTGCAGTATCATTCCTTCAGATTAAATTTTCTTAGTTGTATTTCAATTAGGCTAATAATGACTTTCATTCCTTAAGCACATATAGGGAATTCAAGAAGCTGAGGTAAAGCTAAAAAAAGCTAGAACAGGATTTAAAACTTAGACAAGACTTGACTAAATAATTTCATCATGACAGAACCAATGCATTTGATACAAAAAGAATCATCATAAAGTGGTTCACACAGTACTAAAGTGAATTAGATCACCAGAATCTCCTCTTGATTGTATTCTGAAGCTGAGCAGGATTTTCTTAAAAAATGAAAGCATATACATAATGCTGTATAAACATCACCTCACAACAAATCTGTGAAGTGGTGTTATTTCCATTTTACAGATGAGGAAACTAAGGTTAAGAAATACTAAATGACTTAACATGGGTCACATGGCTATTAAGTGATGGAGGCATTAGAATGTTACCCCTTATTTAGATAATAGGAAATAAACTGTCAACAAATGAAATTGATTTAAGTCGATCAGAAGTCTGGAGCTCTAACTCTGGATGAGCCTTGTATCTTTTCTGGGTACCAGCTTCCTCATCTATAAAATTAGGAGACTGCCTAGCACGTTTTAAAATTTTTTAAAAAATTAATTTGATAATAACAGTTCAGCTATAAACTTTACAATCAGAATTTAAAACTCTATAGGCTGGATATTTATTTAAATTTAATTACTAAATTCTTTTTTCTTTTTCTTTAGCATCTCAGAGGCTACCTCTAAAAGTGCTTTTTTTTCCCCCAACACACAATGGCAGAAATTAATTCAAACTAAATCAGTTTTGTCAAATAACTAAAGATGCTTTACAATCTATAATAAGTTTCTTGGAAAAGAACTGTCTTTTAGAGGAGGTAGATATTTTGGAAGTTGGGTACAATGGAATTTCTACATTTTCTCACGAAGTAGGAGAAACAGTCTTGAATCTGTAAACAAATGACATGGGCTCATTGGATAAACTGTCTCGTCATTACTTCTAATTATAGAGGTGAATGAAACCCTATTAAATAACATGACTGTAAATTTAAATTTCTCTGTATAACAAAACGATAGTCTAGCCTACAGTTCACTTGTTTTAAGGAATACTTGAATGTAAAATAATTTATAGGTTATTTTTTGGCATGGAGATTGGGAATGGTATGTCCAAATCTGTGAAGCACTTGGTACAGGGTTTGCTGGTGAGGAGAGTCTTAATCAATGCAGACCAACACCTATTTGCAATTAATAGCTTTAGAAAGTAGCTTGGGGATTCATAAATGACCTGTCCAGAGTTATAGACAGAATGTATCAGATTTGAATTCAGTTCTGATTCTGAGATGAACTTTCTAATCATGTTATGCTGTTTCTCATTAAATCTCATGAAAGACAGTGGTGGTAATCCATACTGACAAGTGTTGGAAAATACACAAGGTTAAGAGTTAACTGAAGGCCTATAAAATCTCAGTACTTATTCCAATCTTTTATCTCCAACTAGCTGCTGGACATGGATGTTCCACTATCTTTTCAAACTCATAACTAAAACAATCATGCCCACCTGGTTCTTTGTCATCACCTTTTTTAGTTCATTTCATATTTACCATTTTCTCCAAATATCCAGGCTCAAAAATTTGAATTGACGTGACTTCTACCTGGGAGATTGTATCAGTCTCCCAGTAGGACAATTTTGCTTTTGAAATGTCTCTTGAAACCATCCTTTCCACTCCCATTATCACCATTACTATCAGCTAACACCTTAGCTGCCTTAAACACATTGGCCAAATTGTTTCTAGTCTCTTCTATTTTTACTGAATTTTATAAACCACAATCGTGTTATAAATTCTAAAACACTGCTGTCCCGATTTCACTCCTCTATTAAAAAAATCTTTAATAATTCATATAGGATTACAGTTCAAATGGCTTACTCTTGCATTCAAAATCCTTGCATTATATGCCATCTTGTGGTGATAAGTACTTAATCATATACATGTCTACAGCTTACCTTCCCAATTAGATTGTAAAAATCCTGTAGCTAGGGATCAAATCTTTGTATCCCATGCAGACCTACAATTGCCCAAAGCTGATAAATACATACTCTATATTAAATCACATATCCCAGGAATGAAGGCATTAATAAGTATCAAAGGTAAAAAAATCGCATTACATATATTGGATTTGTCATATATTTTAACATAGTTAACATTGTATTAGACGACCTGCCTTCTAGAGGAGGGGGTGAGGGGAAGGAGAGAAAAATTTGGAACAAAAGGTTTTGCAAGGGTCAGTGTTGAAAAATTACCCATGCATGTTTTACAAATAAAAAGCTTTAATAAAAAAAATCGTATTAAACAAATTCCAAGAGGGAGCCTGAATTTCAGTAATGTTCTGTAGACTTTTTATGTTAATTACTTTTAAAAATTTGTATTAATGATGACTGAACCAGGAAACAAAGTTAAATATTGTCATTATCAAGAGTGTGCGCTTCATACCGATTTAGTGCATTCTAATTGACTCATAATTATACCAAATTGATTTCTTGCCTACTTTAGGTACTGGTGCTGTTTGCAGAAGAGGCAAAGGATTAGGATTACAGGATGCATAGTACAGCAATAAGGGAATCTGGAAATCACTTAGCCAACTTCCTCATTTTACAGATGAGGAAACTGAAAATCAGCAGCAAAGTGAAATGATTTTCCAAGTGTCATCTAAACACCAAAAGTAGCAGAGCTGGAATTCCAGTCCAGAGCTTGTGAAAGCAAATGCAGAGAATCTTTTTGGTTACAATGTAATTGGATTTCATTTTGCCAAAAATCTTAAGGTTATATATGTCATGGAAATTTAAAACCAAACTACCCAAATACTTTAAACTGGATGTTTAGTTACTTTAAAATCTGAACTGAATTTCACATATGAACCTCTTTAATCTTTCTCTTTTGAACAGTTCTTTCTGGGTGAAGTTTTAGTTAATAAAGGAAGCAATATTTGTCTTACATAATAAGAACCTAATATCAACATTATGGAAATTTATAATTAAGTCAGATCAATCAATTCAATATTAAGCAACATTCTCAAGTTTTGTTATACTTGTTTAATTATGATAACTTCCCTAAGTATTGGGTTTTTAAGATGTTATGAAATATGTAGAGTATGCAGTGAAATTACTCATTCAAAAAAATGAAGAAGGTACACATCAAGCTGACTTCAATTTAAAGTGTTAATCAGTGTCTGGTGTATTATTGCTTGAGTTTGGGGAATTAGATGAATATTATCCATAACAAGCCCAGTAAATTAAATGTTTTTATTATGACAACCACTTTAATAATCTATTTTATGTTTTCATTATATGATGAAAATGGACCAACAGGATAAGAATTATAGTATCAATGATAATCTAGATATCAATAATTTTATTTCTTAAATTTCCATAATTCAAATTAAGACAATCAACCTATTATGACTGATGGGAAAAAACCAAGAGAGATTAGCTAGGGGACCTGTCAAATAGTAAAATGCCATAAACTTTCAGGAACAAAGAGCCCACATGATCAAGCTTTTGTACAGCAACAGTAAAATTAGCAGTGTTTTTACTTGCAATTTAAATTCCATTTCAAGTACATGCTCTGGTGGGTTTTATTTTTTTCATAGAAAGGCTTCTTTTAAAACCAAAATCAATAGCACCTAGATGAGCTTAACAATAGTTCTGGATAAGAGGGCAATTTCTGAGACTGCTTTTTGTTACAAATAGTAAAGTGATTTGTGAGATGACAAAAAACCCCAACAGAACACACCTGAAACAGTAAAAATTTAATTTATAAGCTAGAGTGCTATTTAAATGCTTTTTCACAAAATATTAATAGTAAGCCTCTACTTACCTGTCAATATGAGACAGACGTCAGCCATGACATATGTATGCTCAATTGATAGACCTGTTGCCATTTCAAACAAATAGGTAGAACAACATATATGGTACTCTTTATTGAAAACTCATTTTTTTTTTTTGTTAAAAAAAAGAAGAAAAAAGATCTGTTTTTTTGCCCAAGTATACTGTTCCTTTCAAATACATCTTCAGGTATGGTTTCTTGTAAATGCATTTTCATTTTAAAAATGTTTTGTTATAGGAGCAATACAGCAGAGAGATTAAAATAAGAATGTTAAAATAAGAATCTGCTAAACCCTCTCAATGAATAAAACAAGTAAATCTTTGTGTCAAGATTATGTCATACCTAGTAAATTCCATGCTATACTAACATAACATGGTAACCTAATAAATAAGATTCTATGATAAAGATTGAATTTTCAGTTTTCACTTGATTAAAAGGTTTTGAGTTAAAGTATTTTAAAGAGCTTTTGAGGTCTAAAATTGTTTTACAATGGGACAAATGGTAGATAAGACCAAGTCATATTCAATTTTTATGCTTAAAATTATACTATCTCATCAATGCTTAAAATTTTCAGCAGAAGCCTTACGCTAAGCATTTTCTCTCTGCCTAAAACTCCCATGAAGGACATCATGTGGAAGTCATGGTTATGATGAATATCTGATATTTGATATGACTATGAAAACAATATTGAGAATAAAGATTACAATTAGCCAGTAAATGACTGGCAGAACTGCAGCAATTAAGTTTTCTTCTACAACACCATTCTGGGTGCCCATTTTCTAACCTGTTCTCCACAGGGTCCTTCAAATATATACTAAAGACAAAAATAAAAAAACAAAACAAAACAAAAAACCCAATAACTATTTTTACCCCCAAACAAGTTGTAAAATGGAAGAGACAACAACATGCACAATTAAGGAAGCAAAACATTTCCTTTGAGAAAATGTTCAATAAAGAATTCCACATAGGAATTAAATCCTGAGTTATCATTTCAGTTTAATAGATTTGTACAAAAAAAAGTGTTTTGCAATAATATTACTATTCCTCACAAACTGAATTATATAATTTTGTTCGCTGGTTTCTTAAAACCGAGCATTCCACAAGTTAAATATGTTTTTTAAAATCAGGTTTATTTATTTGTAAGTGCACCTATTTTAGAGAATTAAACTTGAAATGTCAGTTTGTTTTTTGTAAAAACTGTTTTCTCCACAAATTTTCGGACATCAGCAGCTCTTGCTACTTATGCCACTACTGAAATTAACCCATCAAGCACTTCTGTTTTTTCCAACTAGACAAAAGCACTCTGTGTTAACACATATGGATACAGATAAGTGCTCCTAAAAGATTTATGATACAACTTTAAAGTAGAAAATAAAAAAAAACATTTCAATTAGTAAAAAATATTGTAATATACAAATAGCATTAAAAATCATTTGTGAAAAAGGTAGTATAAGTACCAAATTTCATACCCATCTCAATCCTCAGATTACTTCTGAAATAAACTTCTACAATTTTAACCAAGAGAAATGCTGCTTACCCAAAATAGAGAGATTGCTAAATTTTCCCAAAGTTTAAACTATCAAAATTATCATTTTGACATCATTAGAAAGAAATTGAAGCATACAAGGAATAAACTATAGTTTCTTTTTATATCAAAATGCACTCTTGAAAATGTGTTTGGCACAGTGCTAAATCATATATAATTAATACTAAATATCGCAGGATACAATAAAACCCTGGAGTTAACTGTGTATACACCCTTTTATGGGGAAAAAAATAAAGATACCAATTATTCAGAAGTCAGTCAGCCTATACAAACTGTATAAACAATATTTTATGTCTTGCTTTGAAAACCACTGATAATAGTAAATTTTACATAAAAGACTGCAAAATAATATAAATGGATTTAAACATATCTTTACAATAAGAAATTCAAATGGAAACAGACAAGTAACAAAGAGAAGTAAAAAAATTTATTGCAGTATTCGTTCCACCAGATTGCCTGGGGATCCCTTTTCTTGTATTATTTCAGGGTGACCTAATACATCAAAATCTACATTTACAAAAACTCCTCCTGCAGATAGGTCATAGATACTGCATGCTTTTTTTTTTTTTTCCAACAGAATAAATTATATATCCAGGGAATTCTGCCATTTTACAGCCTGGAAAAAACAATGCTTCCCTGGAAACTGGGCTAAGCTAAAGAAAGCCATCCGCTGCTAGGTTAAACTCCAAGAACACTTTATTAAGAACATTAACAGACTAATTTCCAACATTCACTTGTTTATTTTATTAAACAGAAAGTTTTTTTCAAGATATAAACAATTTTTGTTAAACTATAATACAGTGGGAGTAAAAATGAACTGAGAAGTTTCTGCTGCACAACAGCGAAGGAAGCTCCCACAAAAATGTTTACCAAACATTTCCTTCTTTTTTCCTGCGTCCCAGGTTCCATTCTTACTCTTCATAAAACTGATTTTTTTTTTTGCCAGAATGTTGATATTTCAAGTTTCTCTGCCTTTCATTTAAAATTCCTGTAATTTGGCTGCATGTACAAATTCATTAGCTGGAAGTCCCATCCTTGGCGGCATACAGCGATCGTAAAGTCTGAACAACTTTATTAGTCAGCTTATTAGCACTCGTTAGAGCAATTTTTTTGTAAATAATGTCTGACTCTTTAATAGTGTCTACCCAAGGCACCAGTTTGCGACCATCACGGCGTTTAGCCTCAGTCCAGGAGCCACTGTAGGAGCCTGCCATCCACTGAACACTGAAGCCATTGCTGGTTTTCTGTACTACTCTTGCAATTTGTGGTCGATCTTTGTACTTTGGACAGCAAATAGCGATGACATCCATGACATCAACACTTTCATTCATCTGTGCTGCCAACTCTGTAGAGTCTGAATTTCGTTTTGACCTTCTCAATGACTAAAACATTGGGGGGGAAAAAAGACCAAGTGTTACACAAAGAACTTTAGTGAAATTATTGCTTTTATTGCTTTTAATCCCTTGACGCCGGGAGTTTGGATTTCCCAGCATACTTCCATTGCCGGCAATGAGACGCACTGTGACTGCCAGCGCCAAGGGGTTAACACTTGTAAAACCATATACTTTAATTTGTACCCGTTCTTCACTCATACTGATATATATATACACACACACACACACAAAAATATGTGTGTGTGTGTGTGTGTGTGTGTGTGTATAAAAAACACACAGAAACCATAAAGCTACATAAAAACCTGGCAACAATAAAAAAAGATAGCACATACAATACATTCCAAAGGAAAATTAATAACCCTTTATAACTGGGTAAAACTTATTTTCTGTTTTTTTCTTTTTTATTGTTTTTTCTATTAAACTTTCTACAAAAGGATGTATAAATGGTTAAGTAGAGAATATCTAACTACAAAATGCTTTCCTTTGTGGATTACATTACTTTGTGTACATTTAGTATAATAGACTGACATGTATAAGCACATAAAAATCATTTTACGTAATACGCTGCGAAATACGTTGACTCCTCCTCCGCCTCACCCCTGAAGTGCCTCCTCCTCTATCCTCCCCATCACTTTCATCATCTTCTGTCTCAGCTGCATTATTTTTAGGGCTGCCTCCTCCAAGCAGTGAGGTAATTGCTTTGTTCCGGGCATTTGTGCTAGCTGACACCTCTCCTTCTTCCTCTTCTTCATCAGGATCCAAATGTTCCATGAGAAGTTTGAACTACAAAAAATAAGTTTATTTCACAACTTCAGTCAAAATAAGTACTTTAAAACACTAAATATCTAGTGTAGGCTAGGTATTGGCATGTGATTGAGATACCATGGCAATACCATGGTATAACTACCAATGCAAGTAAATTTTAGAAGCATTTCTCCTTCCTCCTTTGATATCACATTTTTACCACCTAAAACACAGATATAAATATTGTTGGGAGAATGATTTTATTAAATGACTCTCCCAAAATAAACATAGTTAAAATGCTTTGAAATTAATAAACGTTCTATCACTGGAGAATTAAAATAATTTTATTATTTGAAAACCAATACTCAAATGGCATCTTTGTTTAAATAGGAACACACTTTTTAAAAATGGGTTTCATATTTGAGTTCTTATTTTATGTAAAAGAAGTTCCATTATAAAAGGTGATTTCAAGTTGAAAGTTAATCATTAGGACTCATTAAGAGGCAAAAGATCAAAAATATTACACAAAGTTAATGCAATACTTTTTAGCAGTCTTTAAAAAGAGGTTATTTCATTTTTAGTTCTTAATGTACAAGCTACTATAGTTCATATTAATGTTTTAACAATTTCACTAAAACATATTAAACACAATATTTGGGAAAAAAGGGAATGTATTTTGCCATTTTGTTACTTACATCGAGATATTGTTTAACTATGCTCCTCTTCACATCTTCTGTAATTTTGGAATTAGACATATCACTCCGCAGGAAGTCTAAGGTTTGTTTAGGATGAAAATGGATGCCTGTTTTCCGGTTTATCGCTTTATCATATACTTTTGCAGATTCAGACGGAGAATACTTCTGAATTTTACTGTTTTCAGAAAACAAAAACCCAACATTTGATTTTTAAAATCTGAAACACTGACATTTATACTGATTGATCTGTAAAAAACCCAATTTTAATTTTAACAAAATGAAATGTGGCATGTGGATGAGCACCTGAAATATTTTATAAGACATTTAGGGTTATAAGATAACTTGCTTCAAAGAGATTTTTTGGATCATTTGATTCTTTAAATAAAAACCACTCTCTAAGAGGCCACCCTACACATTTCAGAGATTAGAATGGGTTAAGAAAGCAATACTCATATCTAGAAACATGATCTGAAGAAAGTTATAAATTTTAATTCCCCCCAAAGCATAAAGAACTAAAGAAAATATTAACATCTCATTCTATTCAAAGAACAGGGTCTTCTATGAAATCACGTTGACCATATAAATAATGTACAGAAAAGGAAGCAGTCAAGGAGATTGTATTTTGTAGTATATGAAATAAAAATTATGATAAATGAAGAAAAATAGTAAGACATCAAATGAAGCAAACTGAAATTAGTAGAACTAGAAGAAAATATGCATAATGACTACTATAATCAAGTTAAAAAAAAAGCTACAAGGAAATAGAACTTTGAGTAATTATAATGACCAGTACTGGCTTTGTAAAATAGATGATAAATTATCCTTTCAGATAAGAACTAGGAAAACACAGAAAGTAGAAATGGAAAACTGCTTACCCTTCAAGGAGTACTCAAATTCCTCTGATTTTATAAGAATTTGCACATTTTCTAACTCTGTCTCAGAAGAGAGTCCAAAATTTATATAAAGTGAAGACCAATGGGAATTATATGAAGTTAGCTTGGAAGTAGTCTATAGATATTCTTAGTGCACATCTATTTTTAAGGGTATGTACAAAAGTTTAATAAAGAATTTAAGAGAGATTAGAAAGTTAGTAGTAATTCTTATTTTAATTGTACCTTCCTACTTTTGTTGCATGCAAAAGAATACTTGCAATGTGAAGATGAATATACAATCAAAACTTAGCTCTTTTAATAAGAGTCTTTTGTCACTATTTCATTATTCTTACCTATCAGAGAATCCACAAAGGTTCTTTAAATGTTGTTTTAACATCAGAAGTAATAAAATACCCTGGGAAACATTTGCAAACTCAATTAAAGGACTTGAATTGTCTGGTAAACATTTCATCACAGCATTTATGTCATCTTCTTCATCTGAATCTGAATCAGAATCAACTCGTTTACGTGACTTTCGAGGTTTGGAAACTTCTTCTTCACTATCACTTCCAGATGCACTTTCCCGGTTTGGTGAAGGTTTTTTCTCTTTCCTCTTATCTTTCACCATAGACTGAAAGAAAGATGAAATTGGCTCATCTGAGAACTATGAAGATAAATATGAACCTCATCTGACATTCCCTAAAATTTTTCTATTAATCAGGTTTCGGTATATCAAATCCTATTGTTATACAGACTTTCTATTACACAAATGAAGACAAAAATTAGCGTTAGGAAAAAATGAGCAAATCAGAGTTTGAAGTTATTTATTTTTGTGAAAATATAACAAAAACCTGAAAATAAATGATAAAATTTCAATATCTAGAATTATTGCTTTGTATATCTTAGGGGACCTAAAAGAAGAAAAATATAATTAAGCTGAATTGGGCAGCAAAGTCACCTAATTTTAATCAGCTTTCCCTTTTTAAAATTTTCTATAATAGGATAGCCTACAAACTTTCAGATCCTGATGAAGTTATAAAGCTTATATAAATAGCTTGCCTAGCTTAAAAAAAAAAAAAAGACAGAAACACAATACATAATTTTACTGAATTAAAGTCCAGCAGTATATGAAGGCTGGGGAAATTGAATTTATAAATATATGTAAAAGCAAATGAATGAGGGAGCACCTATACTGTAAAACAACAGGAAAAGGATTTGGAAAATTCTTTAAAGCTAGTTCTTCCAGAATTAGAAATTTGATGAATTAAAAATCTTATATACATTAAAATTTTACCCAAGAAGACAATACCTATGGTATCATGTATATGTTGGTATCTTTCAATTAAGTATTTATTCAACATCAAATTTTATTCTCAGTTCAAGAATAAGTGCTTTCACAATTAAACTAAACAAGATGAAAAAGATTATATATTATACATTAATAAGACTCTGAAATAACACTAGCATTAATAAATAATCTTTAGAGAGTAGTAATTGTTGATTTTACTTTATGTACAAAAATCCTTTAAAATACCCAAGGTCAGGACTTAAGGGGGAAAAAAGGAAGTGGATAGCTTAAAAAAAAAAAAAGTCAGAGATGAGTTATTTTTAGGCCTTCCTAAAAAGAAGTAGACTTTTGCTTACTATCTCCGTTCAAGTACTGCCAAGGGTTTCATGTTGATTTAAGAGTTTATATATCTTGCAAAGAAATAAAAATGAACATTAAGAGGCAAAACAATGAAAAAGCAAGGTAGTTTTTATTTTAATAGCTTCATTAAGGGTTAATATGTATAACTTACCTCCTTAAATGACTGCAGGAGGTTACTGCCAGAAACTGACAGTGTAATGTCTATATGATGCATTATAAACAATGGTTCTTCCTGTGTCTGGTAAGGGAAACAGGCTAGATTGTCTGCTATATACAAGAGCATATTCACTTCTGTTTTCTGTAAATTAAAAATAGGGTAAAATATTTAACAAATGGTATATTTATATTCTCAACAAGAAACTCAAAATCAGGTATCAATGCCTAGTGCATAGTCTTCTTATCTAAAAAAAAAACCCAACAACAAAAAAACAAAAACAAAAAAAACACTTTTCCTTCCGACCTACTACTACCTATGAGCTGAGTTTTTATTTTTCTTTTCTTGTCATGCAGCTTGTCTTCTGAGGAGGATAGTCTGCCTTTCCATGGAAAGGGATGAACACAGGAACAGTGCCCAGAAGTCCTCAGCAGTCCATCAAGGTCTAATTAGCCTTTCTGCCCTTAATCTTCTTTCTGCCATCTCTCCTCAGTGTCCAAGCTGCTGATTTCCATATCCCAATTTGCCTTCCTTCCTTCACTAGCTGCATTCATACCTCAATTGGTCATTTTGCATCCTTCCTTCAAGCTATGGCCATCAACTTTAAATATCACAGAATTTCAAAGTTGAAGGGACTTACACAGACACCTATGAAAAGGAATGCCCAATCTAATAATAGTGATTATTAAAAAATTAATGGGCAAGTATTAAACTAAGATAAACTATATTTTAATTATGTTAAATTTTCATAGTTTAATTTTTATTTAATCATGTCCCTGTCCAGGGTGATCTTTCAATCTGCAAATATTCAAAAAAATTAAGCAAGTACACATTAAATATTTTCATTGTATATCAGAAGGTAAAATTTAACATCATAGAACATTTATTTTAATTAAGAAAAAGCTTTCCATGCTTACTGCTGTGTCATCAAAGAGATTGAGTAAAGCAATTAGAAAGGCTCGTCTGTGTTGGCGATTTCCTCGGATCATGGAGTAAAGATGTGAACACAAAGCACTAGAGGATTCATCTTGTCTGAAACCCCTAACTGCATCTTTTGGGGATGTGTTGATTGCTTGTTGAACTTGGTAAGACATCTTCATACCAGCCACAGCTTTCATCTGAAATTATACATTTTTATTATTATTATTATTAGGGGAAAAACAAAGGAAACAAAAATAAAATGTTACTATATCCTGAAATTCATTTTGGGTCTTTCTTCATTGTTTGGTCCTTATTTCAGAGAATCTTTGAAGATAATTTTTATAAAATGTCAATTAGTAGTTATTTATTTTAGTAAGGGCTCTAAATGACTTTGGTGATATAATTTTATATTTTAATTTTAGAGATGAGGCCCAGATAGTTCAACAGATTTGCTGAAACTCACAAAGAGATAGTTAATAGAAGAACCAAAACTTAGAACTCATTTTCTCATTTAATGCTCTTTTAAAAATTCTCCTAAGAAATCATCTGTTCTAAATTTTTTTTTATTTAAGAATTGTTTCCTCTGTTCTATTTTTAAAAAGCACAGCTGCTCAGATTGATAATTCTTTCATACAACATCTTTAAGAAAAAAAATAATTTATTCAGGAGAATGATTTTAGAAATGGATGTACATAATCCCAAAGACTTCACTTACTAATAACCATTCTGTACTAGTCATTATATATTTATTTTATTTTCCATTGGTGAATATGTAGAAATCTCCTTGTCCTGTTAGATTTTTAAATTCCATGAAGAAAGGCACCATGTTTTACTTTTTTTTTTTTTTGGGGGGGGGAATCAGGGGTGAGAGAAGGGGAGGTTAGTATAGTGTCTTGCACAAAATAAGTGCTTATAAGGCTGCTGAATAAAGGCATACTGTAGTATCAGTATTTAGCAACTATTATTTCAAATTATTTATCATTATTAAGGCTCATATAATTCTAAAGTCTAATGAGGAATTTACCTAATAGTAAATAAAGGAAATATTTTAAAAACAGATGTTAAATTATCATAGGAAAATTTGTGGGAGTGTTTTTGCTAAAATACACAATATAAGATCACAGTCATAGAATTTGAGGTAGAAATTTAAAGTTCAATACCAGAGAAGTTATGGCTAACTCAAGATTATACATAATTAATAGAGGAGGAACTTAAACTAGAACTTAGATTTCTTGATTCCCTAGCCAATTCTTCCTTCTGTATCCTACTTATATTCTTCCTCTATTTTAATAATTCATTTAAAATTATAACTCTAGAAATAAACTCAGTATACATGGATTAAATAGTAACATATTTAGAAAAATAATTAAAAGGCACATTAAAAATTGTTTTTATGAATTGCAAGCAGGTGATTGATATTGTGGGGTGTTAAAAAAAATGTCAAGGAAAAACAAATTAGATTTAAATTACACATATTTCAAGTACATACGTGAATGAATCCAGCATATTTTTTGTCTATTTCCACAAGCTGCTGATCAGCTTTATTCCGCATAGCAGGCTCAGGATCTGTGCCCATCGCAATTAAATATGGCACGCACTAGAAATGAAATAAAGGGCATGTAAGTCACTGAAATACTGAAAACTACCCAAAACTTACTACAGCTAATATCTTAGAAAAATTTATGAATTATTTTGACAAAGTTCATCTACATGAATGTAGCCTGATAAATTCCTCATGGCTAAAAATGCTTTTGTAATTAGTATGTAACTAAGGATTCAGGCCTCTTTTTAATAAAGTATTAGCTTTCTTTCAGGTATGGTCTACAGAACACAGGCACAAATCATAGGCAAAGTACAAATTATGGAACAATTCTGAAATTTCATCATTAAGCTATGAATTTCACCTTAATAAAATTTTAAACATGACTAATCATATTTTTACTGCATATATTTCAAATGGTTATTATTTCTTTAATCAAGCTTGAAAAACACAATTTATTCAAATTTAGCATTTATTATGTCACATAATAAGGAATCTCAATGAGAGGGAAGTGTTTTGCATACATAAGATTTGCATGGCTAAAAATAAAATTATTCCCTTATTCTTATACATAGGATACTCTTAAGAACACACGTACGACTTGAAGTGATCAGACCACTAATTAAAGCAATCTTTTTTGTCAAAGGAGTAGAATAAGCATGAAAAGATTTTGCAGAAGGAATTTCTACATACTTTCCCTAAATACAAATGTAGGAAAAGAATAGCAGAGACATATTTGATTTCTAATGGTATTAAATAAAGTTAAGCATCTAAAGGGAAAGCTATGGACCATCTTATTTAGTTCTTTAAAATGTTTGTCAGATGAACAAAGTTCAATTTTAAGTATGTGCTCATTAACATCACCATATAATTTTTTGGGAAAAAAGGATCTGAACTGTAATTTTATTAGTTTTACAATTCCTTTTTGGAATTTTCTTTTTCTACTGAGGCATATATTTCTTCTGTAACTTCAGAAAGTGCCTGTGGCATTGAGAGGTTTTATGATTTGAAGGTCATAAATCCAGGATTTCCTGACCCCAAAAAAGATGGCTATCTAGAATGCCATGATGCTTCTCATGATAAAATATTTTACTGGGTATAAAAATGCTCTAGAGATTAAAATGCATTATCTAATCTTATATAATTTTACATCTAATATATTATCAAAAGCTTCATACCAAGGGATATGTTGTTGTACCAATATTTATTTTAAAGCAAAGAGTATTATAATGAGGAAGATTGCAGTGAGAGAGAAGTCAAATATTAAATTTTCTGCCCTGCCATGGTACTCCTCCAAAACGTATACAAGCTCTATAGTCAATGATTTCAGAAAGAAAATTTATGATGTAGACCTATTATTTCTTACTCTTTTCCATTCTTTTCCTGTTTACTACTCCCTTATTCAACATCTAAAGCTTTTAACAATTTTAAATCGGGGCTTCCATAATCTTGGATGAAGCACAGTTTGTTTTATTTGTACAACTCAATAAATCATTTACATATAATAACACCTCAATTCTCTAAAGGTCAAGCTTCTGGCAATCTAAGCCACAAAAGTACTCTCAAGATGACTAAACCGTTGCAAAAGGAAAAAAAAAATCACATGCAAGTTACTCCAGGAGAAGCCTTAACAGTGAAACCCAGTTATTTTAATCACACAATCCTACCAAGATTGGGAATTTGGTCTCTGTAATGATAAGAAAATACTATTTTCAAAGGGCTGACAAAATCAAGCAGAAAGAAAGCCATGAAGGGGATATTGGAGGAGACTGATATATACAAACATATATAATCCATAAATTACAATTTGTTACTTGATGTTTGTGTAGTGAGAGAAGAAAATCCTACTCTCCACTGATTTTTCTCATATAATCAAATTCCAAAGTAAAGTTTGCTTTAATACCATCAGTTCTATGATATAACTTCTATATTTTCTTTTGAGGATTTAGGATCTGCTATAATTCTGTTAGGTAAAATCATCCATATAACAGAATCCCAAAATTTTTCTTGACATTATGGTAAGAATCTAAGTGTGAAAAGATATTAATGGATTAGAAAAGTATTTTTTTTCAAACTGATTTGAAACATTCTGAAATTTTTGACTAGATAACTAAGTTTTAAGAAAAGGCATAATGGGGGCAGTTAGGTGGCTCAGTGGATAGAACATCAGCCCTGAAGTCAGGAGGACCTAAATTCAAATTTGGTCTCAAGATACTTAATACTTCCTGGCTGTGTGACCCTGAGCAAGTCACTTAACCCCAACTGCCTCAGGGGAAAAAAAAAAAAGTAAAAGAAAAAGGAAAGGCATTATGTAAATCCAGCAAGTAAACAGCAGCAAACAAGAAAAAACAATTTTGGCTTACCTAACCTAAGCTGCTTATAGCTTAGTATGAATTCCCTTCAGACCACAGATTCAGCCCTATATCTAACTTAATTATCTCAAAAATGTATACTGTTGGTCCAAATCTGAGATGTATTAATGAATTAGCTCAGATTTATTACCATTATTAAAAAAATATAAAATATATGCCATTTTAAAGCCTTTCTTAAAGATAAGACTTTAAATATATAAATATGTAAATTTTATGCACACACATACATGCCTGATTCCTTTGTGAACATACAACAACACCAGATAACATTTATATATGCCCTTAGTTTTCTGAAGTGTTTTAGAGATGTTACCTCATTTGACCCACACAAGAGATGGGTACTATTGCCACACCCACTTTACAGATGAGAAAAAATGCATGAAGGGGTTCAGTGATTTGCCTAAGATCTCAGGTTTGAGTTCATATTCTGCTTCACACAGTGAACAGCTGTGTGATCTTAGGCATGCACTCTAATTGCTTATGCACATACACCCTTCTCATTCATGTTTCTAGTAAAGCAAAAAATTCCTTACATATTTCACTGAAATTTCATTTTGGGAGAATTTCTCAATCTACTTTATAAGATCTCAAAGCAAAGGCAGCCAATATAATATCCATTTGAATAACAATCACAATTTTATCAACTCAGAATATAACTGGATCCAATGGCAAAAGAGAATTTGCCCCATTTTACCTGAACAGGATGAATGAGACCCTGGTTGAGGGTTAATGCGATGACATTTAGGGCAAAGTGGCGCACACTTGACTGGGTGTGAAAGAAAGCCTCCAGAACTTGTTTGAGGTAAAGCTGCATGATGGAGCTACTCATCCCTGAGGACACATCACCCATTTCTTTCAGGTCTTCCTGTTTTGCTACTTTCTTCCCTATGAAAGGAAGGAAAGATTAAGACATGTTTTACAGAAAAAAATCTTTTGTTAGATACATTCTCTGACTCTGTCTTATGTCTCTGAAATCTTCAAAGTGAAAATCTTCAAAAGACAGTTTTATAAATGGGATGGCTAATGAAAACAGTCAGCTAAATCTAATCAAGAAAGTTAGATATCTTCCCAAATCTATTAGATGACAGAGAAAGAAAATGTAATGGATGTAAAGAAAAGAATGATCAGCTCAATTATGTTTTAGCAAGTCCCCAGCAATGGCAAATCAATGGAGGCATGGATATATGGATTCTATAAAAAAATGAGAGCCCAAAAGGAGAATTTGTGAATGTGTACAAGGTTAATGAGCACTGTTTTCCTTTTCCAATTCTTGATTCCCTCTTTCTTCCTAATAAGTCCTTAAATTTATTTGAACTTTAAACATTTCTAAGCATTTAACCATGCTTAAAAATACTTAAAAGGAAATGAATAAAAATGAAATACAGTAATATCCCTGCCTTCCTATGCACAAAGGGAAAAAATGTTGTTCCTATACCATGAAGAGCTACCTTCATCCTTCTCAGTTAAGAAAAGTCTATGAATTAGTTTTAAAATCAGCTCTCCTTCCTCTGTCTTCTTTCAGATTGCTACTTAGCTCCAAAGCAAATCCATTCTGGATGGTGTTAGCATTACCAAGATGCAGTAGTTTGTTATGCTCTTTTGACAAGTCAACAATACCCTAGACTATTTAAGCAAAGAACAGTACGGACTATATAAGAATATGAAAGAAAAAAAATGAATTACCTTTTTCCCCTCATTTTCCCCCCATAAAGGTATATAATTTGAAGAAATGATTTCAAAACAGCTTTTACTTACAGTCTTTATCTGCCTGTTGCATGCGTGTATCTTCTTCTTGCAGGTAGGTTTGGAGATTTTTTAACACTTGGATTTTTAAATTTACTGAGCTGTTCTTATCAGCTAGAATGCTGTTATACAGATTCTTTACTTCTTGCTCAAACATTAAACTTGGATGCTGAATAAATGCAAATCCTAGGGAAATGGAAAAAATTTTTTGATGCAGTCACTTCAAATTATATATAAACTGTTTCAAAATATAATGAAAATTTTGGTAAAAGATAGAATTTCCTTAGTTCAGAAAAAATACTTAAAATGACTTTTAAGAGTATGCAGGTAGCCTTACCTAGAGAAGTTTTAGAGCAGGCACTTCTTTCCCCATGTTTTAAAAACAAGAAATTGCATTTCAAAGGAGAATTTCACACAAGAGGAAAACTTGAGGAGGGAGCAGGGCCTAGTGGCTAGGGGAGTGGATTGGGAGTCAGGAGTCTTGGGTTCTATTCCTGGCTCCACCACTGACTTGTTGTGTGACCAAGGGTGAGTCACTTAATCTCTCTGTGCCTCAATTCTCCATCTGTAAAATGGGGACAATAATATTTACCACCCACCTACCTCACAGGGATGTTTTCAGGATTTAAGAGATCATGTCTTTAAACATTTTCAGATCCCTAGTAAAAGGTACTATATATGCGGTTTTTTTTTCCCTTAAAGTTGAGCTATATCTGCCTGATATAATAAAATGGCTCATTTAGGTTTTCAACCAAAATGCTAAAATTAATTGAAACCCAAAATAGTAATTTTCTGTTGATTTCTCCTTAAGTCATTTCTTATTGGAGTTATAATGCTGAACCTATAACATTGATTTTACTAATGCAGTAACAGATATATCAAATATTATTTGTGTTTACAAACATCCTCTATCAAAGTCTTATTCTGATGCATCATTGCTGTATAAAGTGACTCCAAGTTGTGAAAGTTTATAGCAAGGTAGTACCAATCACGGAGGTCCTACCAAGCTAAAAAAGTTTCAAGTATGAGCCCAGTGAAAAACTCAATGTATGTTGTCTGAGGAGCAGCTCAGCTAAGCTCATATTGGTTCATGATAAGGTACACTATAGGAAGGTGCACTTTTTTTTTTGGCCAGGGTAATGGTAAATCCAAAGATCCTTTAATGCAGAGCAGGTTTATGATCTGAGTTAAATGGAATGTCGACAAATCTACAACATCACAGATTCCTGAACTACTGACATAAAACTGTCTTACTACCTAATAACATTTATTATTATATAAGGATCTTTTAAGTGTTTTCTAAATAACACATGAAAACCCATAATATTATTGCTACATTATAGTAATAAAACCAAAGCATGGAGAAATCAAATAACTTGCTCAAGGTCACACAGCATATCTAAGAACAAGGCAAAAATAACTTCTGATTGCTAGTCTTAGATCTATCTCCTAGATAGTATCATTTAAATTAAAGTAATTCTCAATTCTTTGAATATTTTAACTTTTTGTTTTCTTATTGGCTTTTCTCTATTATATATGCTTCCTGTTATCTTATACATTTATATTTAAATGGCTTAAAGCTAATATTGCATAAAACTGCATCCTTAGATAAAGCCACATAAAAAACACAACAAAACCTTTTCCTACTATTAAAGTCACTGAATGAAAATACAGAAACACTTATCTAACAATATAAAATAGGTAAGATTTTACTAAAAAAAAAAAAATCAACAATAAAGATGACAGCATATGACATCCAAACATTACAACAAGTATAATTACAAACTCAGATCCATTTTTCTCTTATAAGCAAGTCCCTTGCTTATAAAAAAAAAAAAAAGCCATAAAGTTTTCTTTCAAGTTAAAGACCTCTGTGTGTCAAAATCATGATGCAAATTAGCATTATATCTGCACTGCTTTTCAGACAACTTTCAGTGCCTTTTAGAGGTCAACTTAGAACCTTTTAAAGCTATACTATTCCCTTACCTCCTTGTACTTTAGCTTATTTCTAAGCACTTTCAGGTAGCTAGACACTAAAAAAACCAAAGCTAGAATAAAACATTTTCTAATCATACAATGGTCCTAAAGTAGGACTGTGCAAAGTGTCTTAAATTTGTTTTGTTTTTTATTTTTATTTTTTTTTTATTAAAGCTTTTTATTTGCAAAACATATGTATGGGTAATTTTTCAACATTAACTCTTGCAAAGCTTTGTTACAAATTTTTCCCCTTTGCTCCCACCCCTCCCTAGATGGCAGGAAGTCTACTACATATTAATTATGTTAAAATACTTGTGTTTTAAATTTGTAAAGTAATTTGTATTATGGTAGCTATATAAATAAGGGGGTAGACATAATATATGAATAATTTTGTTTGTTACTATGTTTTTATCCTGTATGTAAATTATCCTTTATTCAAGAGACAGGAACATGTAAAAGTAGGTCAAGGAAATAAAATCAGGACTCTTGCTACTTAAATATCTTCTTTCTTTGTTGAGTACTTTATAAACTAATCAATCCTCACAACACCCATGTGAGGTAGATTGGGGATAGATATTGTTAACTTCATTTTACTGACGAGGAAACTGATATACAAAGAAGTTAAGAGACTTGCTCAAGGTCACCCAGGAAATCACTGGGAGAGTTATGAATAGAACCTAGGAGGTCAAACACCCATTTGGTATTCCACACACCAGACCATGCTGCTATTAGCAACACATTCAAGAGAATAATGAAAGCATTTGAGAACTTACTGATTAGTTTTTATGTACAGTAAAATAAAAAACGAGTAAAGAACATGCAGTTATAATACTGGAGTTAGCCAATCTTAATCCCCAAACCTGTAATAAAAATAAAGTTAAAAATACTCTCTTACCTAGACCAATAATGGCTTTCGTTTGTACTTCTTCATCTGAATGTTTTGTAAAATACATCAGGAGTTCAAGTACTTTATCCTTTATGTTAACCTACCAAATAAAGAGGGAAAAAAAAAAAAGGGAACTGATGCAGTGGTATTTTGGCATACAGATTTTATTTTTCAATCTTAAAAATACCTAGAATTCTTGAAGTAATGTAATTTTTTTTTTGATGGAAGAATCTCTCTATAACACCTTTTTAAAATGATAATCCAGCTTTTACTGATTAAATATCTCTGGTAACCAGAAGCTCACTAACTAAATAGGTGCCTGTTTCATTTTTAGACAGTTCTCACTTTAAAAATGTTCTTTCTTAGACCATGTGTGAAGCCAGCCTCTCTCTCACTTCTTGTCATTGGAATTAAACGACTTAGAATTGTAAAAAGTAAAATTAAGTAAAACATAAACCAGCATCATTCACAATTCCACAGTTTAGTAGGCAAAAGACAATTTGATACATATTGATTTACTTTAATACTATCATTTATTGCTTTTACAGATAAAATGTTTAAATAATGAATTAAATAAATTAGAGAATGTTACCTTACTGCTGCCTTTAAAATCTTCTTGATCAAAATCAAAATGGCGACATAGTGCTCCAACAGTAAAAAGGGATCTAAGCAGTGCTGGTTTATTTGTTGTAAGTACGGTGCTGTTTGAGTCTTCTTGATGCTGAATTTTTAATTTTGAAAGTGCACCTAATGAAGAAATCCTTCACTTAATTATACATACCAATATGTCCCTGAATTTGTGTATTATTATATAAATTTTTCTAAAAATGACAGTGAATAAATAATAATCTCATCAAGAACTATTCACACAAATATGAGGGTCAATTATTTTTGCATTTGACTGCCCATTCACTTTTTTATATTGATTCTATTTCATGGGGTAAGATATTTATAACATAAAAAAACCCTGAAGTTTATCTAGTATGAGTCTTAAAAATGGACAAATGGAGTAGAATAACTCTGAGAATGTCTACAAAATAGTAAATTTGTCAAAATACATGAATAATAGGCTAAAACTATAAGTAAATTCCAATAAGTCAGAACAAAGATTCAATTCAATTTAATTCAGCAAAGCTCTGTGAAGTGCCTACTCTATTTAAGGTATTGTGCTATAGCTTCTGGGGAAACTAAAGAGAAATGGTAAATTGATTCTAGTATGGGTTATGGGAAAGGAGAATATTCTGAGTACACACCTAATATTTCTGAGGTTGTCATCATGGAAGATTACAATATCCTCCTACCACCTCTCTCTTGGTATAAACATGGTATTGAGCATCAGTTAAAAAACCACAGAGCTGATACAAGGTCAATTTTATGTTCTTATATTTAACTTACCATAGTATCTATTAAAACATGCCCACACAAATTTATAATTTTGTGTGACTTTATTTACAACAGCCCCAAGACAGCTCACACAATGTTGCACTACCTAAAAAAAGATGTAGAACAATGTTACTGGTTGGATAAATTAATATAAGTTCAAAATGAAAAGCTATAAAATGTTCAAATTTTTCTGAAAATTTATGTGGCCAATTTAAAAAAATCTTACTATGTAAACAATTATCACCACAGTTAATTAGGTATCATCTAAGTATAAACATAATAGAATACTTACTGTCATGCCATATTTGATGATAAGTTTCATTAGATCTTCCTCAATGGTAGCAAGGAAAGTTTCACTTGGGTGCTCCATCAGTGGCACTACTAATTCTAAGATTTTTGCAACATTGCAAATGACCATGAAATCATTTTGTGTCTGTAAGGTCAAAATTAAGAAGGATCAAAACTTCTGGATTACTCAAACTCTTCGAAGAACTAAAAATCATCTCTATTTTTCTTATTGTTTGCTTGGGGATGAGAACAGGGAAGGTTAAATAAATAAGTCAGCTCTCATATGAAAAATTAACCCTCTCCTTTTCCAAGAATATAGGGAAGTGAAGCAGTGAAAAAAATCGCATGTCAGAAGTCAAAAGACTTTGATTCTAACCCCCTCATTTCTCATTAGTTTATTACATGAACTTTGAAAAGGCTCTTCTTTTTTCTGGGCCTCATATTTAAAACGAGGAGACTGAATTATATGATCTTTAAGGCCTCAAAGTTTAAAGAGCTATTATTTAAACTAAATGCTTTAAATCAATTTAAAAATATAAACCAAATATGATATTTAATAGGACAAAATAATCTATTAAATATAAAATAAGAATTCTTTTAGTGGACTGGTAAAAATTTTAAGTCACTTTCATTTTTTAAATTAAAAAAATGGCAGAAGCATAAGAAAATGTCATTTAAAAGTGACTTCACAAGTTGGTAAGTTATAAATTCCTTCAGAGATTTTAGAGAGATAATGAATAAAAGGAAGATGATCCTGAAAACTAAAATTCTATTTTCCAAGGGGGTACTTTAGAAAAAACTTTGCCCTCTCTCACTCTGCTTACCCAAGGAACTTCGCTTCTTAACGACTAAGAAGCATCCATTCTATATTCATTATATTTAAGATTCCAATTAATATTATGATTCATTTACTGAATTGCCATTTATTGCCTAATATGTACAAAATGCTGTGCTAAACATGGGGTAAGCTCCAACTAATACTATCTATTATCTATTTATTGTCATGGTCAGTGTCCTCCCAGAGTTTACAGTGTAACAAGAATATTATACATACCAAAAAATGAGTTATACAATAATTAAAATGCAGAACAGACTATGGAACAAGAAAAAGAGAAGGTAGCAGTTGAGGTCAGCCTTGATGCAGAAATAGTTTTCAGTAGCCATAAATAAAGGATTAAAAGAGATACACTGAAGGTATAAGCGGGGGGGGGGGGGAAAAATGGGAGAGTTAAGAAAGTGCCAAACTTCCAGAAAAAAAGAAAACGTCAAGTAGTTTAATGTGATCACAGCATAATATACCTGGTAGGAAAAAGAAGGCTACAAAGAAATGTGAATTAAATCCTGATCATAAAAGGGTTTTAAATGTCATACTAAAGAATCTATATATGATATTATAACAACAGAATTCCTTATCTCTGAAATGTAAAGAGAAAGTGAAGGTTGCTGTCCCATCTGATAGGCCCCCTTCTTATGAATTCATGGAATGATATGGATAAGAAGAGAAAGATACAGGATGGGAATGCATGAATGAGTGATGATCTATATAGTTGAAGAGAGTGCCCACAAACGAGATTGTAGAGCTAGTATTGTTGAGCAATGGAGAGAACCTTTGAAAAGAGCAAATAAGTGACATGATGATCATGGACTAATTTTTAAGTAGCAACAAGGATGAACTAGAGTGTGGAGACTGTCTGTAGGGAAGTCAATTAGGAGGTTGTTACAGTGTAATACACATGGGTAGAAGGTAATAGTGATAGGAATAAAATGAAAGGATGGATTTTAAAAAAATATCAGGTAGAAAGAATCAGTATTACTCCGTATATATTCTCTATGTAGAAAGTGTGAGAGAACAAAGCATGAAAGACCACATTGAGATTTGAAGATGACTGGGAAAATGATATCATTGACAAGTTAGAAGAAGCAGTTTTTAAGAAAAGATCTTAAGCTTTACTTTGGACACATTAAATCTGAAGTACCTGTGGGATATCAATTTGGGTATACCATTAATCAGACAGTTTTAGATTCAGGCCTGAAGTTGAAGGAGGGAAAGGAATGTGCCAGATTGGATATGTAGATTTAGGAATCATTAGTATTAAACTGTTTCAAATTGTGGGAATGGATGAGACTGCCAAAAGGGTGAATCAAGAAAGAAATCACAGAAAGATGTGTCAAGAAAGAGATCACAGAAAGATGTGTCAAGAAAGAGACAAGAAGGAACTGTTAAACAAGTAAGTTAAACCAGCAGTGTGTGTTGTCACAGTAGTCATAGGATACAGGGTGAAGAAGAGTGCCAAGAAAGTGAGTGAGGCCTACAGAGAAGTCAAAAAGACCTAATTAAAGGTTCTTGATTTAGAGATAAGGTTCATTTGGTAACCTTTGAGAGTAATTTTGGTAGAGACAGAACAGATGCTTAATTGCAAGGAGCTGGAAGTGAATGGTGCTAAGGAATTGGAGATATTAAGCAGAGATAACTTTTCAAAAAGGTGAGGCAACACAATTCATTTCCTTCTTCCCAAGAACTAAATAAGGTCAGCAACATGGAAAATGTTATTTTTTTTTCCTTAAAGAAAAGAATGGGAGGAAAAAAGGACTAGAAATAAATGAACACTTTTTAAAAAGCACTCGACAGTGATTGATCTTTCATATACACCATTTCATTTGATTTTCACATCATTCTAGGGCAACCAAGACAAGCATTCTGTTCTTATTCTGGGCAAGTAAAAATTTGATGCTTAGAGAGATGTAGTATTTACTCTGGCCACTGATGTCATTCTGCCTGCATTTACATTCTTCTGCCTCTCTTCCATTGCTCTCTTCCCTACATCTCTTTCTTTTCAATCCAATCAATGTAGTATATATGTTAGCTACAGTATACTTAATGGAACCTAGTCATTTCTGGATGTACTTAATGACTCTGTAAAAGATAGAGTTAGGGAATCACATTTTTTTCTTTGTCCTTGTGTACCTTCTTGCCTCTTTTCTCCTGGTGATCCCTGAGTTTTTTTCAACTAAAAAAAAAAAACCCTCAAGACAAACTGTTAACTGAGGTTAATAAATTTCTATCACCAAAGGTTGACAATAAGTATACAGCAAACAGGAAAAATAATTTGCTTATTCATAGGAAAACACAAAATAACAGTAATGAATGACATATGCAGAAAAAAAAAGGTACATGACTTTAAAATTTAGCTTTTAAATAGGGTACTTAGATCTATCCTGCATATCTCTTATTAAATAAGTTTACATCTGAGTTTTTGTTGTTATGGAAACGTATAAACAAAGAATTACACATGCTATAGTAAATATTTCATTGCATTAAAAATATACTCTGCAACATAGATCAATGAAAAAGTAAAATTTTAGTGTTACCTAAGGATGTATTAGAAAGGACACACTGTGCTATTTTCTTCATACTCAATGTTTGAGACCTATAGGTAAAACTCTGGTTGATATTTCCCTTTATTATATGAATTATAAATGTCAAATCTTTCATCTTTTACTTAAGAAAGGCACTTTTCTGATACTTACGCTACATTTAGTGGTAAGGTATGGTTGCATGGTCATGGCATGTTTGACCATTAGCTGGGGTCTGATTTTGCTGAATAAGAACAAAGTGGTTATGCAAGCTACCAATCGACCAGAATTCACTCCCTTATTGTCAGAATCTGGAAAAAAAAAATTAAAATGAAAACACAGTGGAAACTCTACAGAATACAATCTAAACTGTATTACTAATTTGGGGGGGGGGGGGGAGAAGGGAGAGAAAATAACATAAATTTGTGTAAATGAACATAATAGAAAAGACTTTTACTTTCAGAGGTGGGGGGATGCTTAGTGGTGTGAAGGGCTGAGCGGGGTGATTTCAGTGATAGAAGTAGCAGATGAGGAAAAGTAAGCTGGGAAAGGGGTTTAGCTATGCTTGTAGAGAATCTATTTCAATGCAAGTAGCAATTATTAGGCATCTAAAATACGTAATACACCGTGCATTGTGGGAGATGTATATTTTAGGTAAGATAGGGCTCCTCTGCCCTAAAAGGACATGAAAAGCTGAGTTGATATCACAAAATGGGGAATAAGATAAAGATGGTTAAAAGAGTTTTAACAAGCTGAAGAGTATTAGGGTTAAAAGAGGAAGTTTCCATTTGGGGGAAAAATTGCATTACATGGGTCAAGGTGAATTTTTAGAATAGGAATCAATATTCTTTTTAGCCCTAAAAACAAAAGTAATATAACTGACTTTCAAAGGTAGGGATAAGCAGAGTAGGTAAAAGAAAGAAAAAAGGAACAGAAGAAATGTTATAAAGATAAAAAAGAAAAAAGATAGAGGTGAATATAGTGGGTAAAGTATTGTTTCAAATTAATTCAGATGAATCACTCAATGGGATCTGTGTCAAAGGATGCATATATTTCATCTGGAAAATGATTTATTGCTGACTGTTCAGGAATTATAGAGCCTTGTAGTTTTAAATAAGCTATATTAATATTGTCATATTAACCATGATCTTACTTATATGTGAAAAATTAAAATCATGTATTTATGCTAAACTTCAAAACTGAAACTTGGAAAAAAACCCAAACTAGATGATCTTTGTTCTGATAAAAGATGCAGTTTTAATTTAAGAGGTTTGATGAAGCGAATTTAGAAACAACTTTCAAGATCAAAAATCAAATAAACAACTGATTTAAAATCTTCATAGAATTAACAAAAAGCCTATATTTTAAACTTGTAAAATCAGTTTCTATTCAATAAGTTACTTAAAAAATATGATTTAAAAGAACTGGAACTCATTTGCCTATTAAAAAATTCTAAAATGGAGCTATAAAACTTTTTGAAAGAATCATATTAAGTAAATAAAAAACTGCCTTTGGGCTTTGATTTCTTTATTGCTCTAGGTACTAAAAGGTACATGACTCAGAGTAAGGTCTATGATCTTATAATAGTGAAGGGATGTACTGTTGGGCCAGGAGTAAGGAAGACTCATATTCCTGAGTCAAATTGAGCCCTGGACACTAGCTGTGCAACCTGGGCAAATCATTTATTCCTGTTGACCTCAGTTCCTCATGTATAAAATGAGCTTAAGAAAGAAATAGCAAAACACTCCAGTATATTTGCCAAGAAAACCCCAAATGGGTCATGAAGAATTGGACATGACTGAAACAACTGAATCATGATCTTACTAAACAACTTTAAGAAGTTTATTTAACAAGTATAATTTGGATTTCAACATCAAGAAGACAGAAAAAAAAAGAAAAAAAACCTCTATCACATTTTTAATGACAGGAAGAAATATGAATCTTGTTATTTAGAAGTATACGGGCATTTACAAATTACTTGTTAATTCACTGGCTATGCAGAGAAGAAAAGGAGTACAGAAAATTGTTAAATATTCTATTTTATATATGTGCTTATATATATGAATTATAGAATACATAAAACATGTGACTTACCAGCTAGAGATTCCTCATATTTAAGGATATGCTCAACTAAGTTATCAACAAGCTGAGTACAAGCTTTTTTCACAGGTTTATATGAAGCATCTTCTTCTGACTTCAAAAGCTTTATCAGATAGGGAAAAAAATTTCAGTAAAGGTATTGAATACACATTGAATATGGATGTTTTGTGTCCTTAAATAAAAATCCTACAGTTTAATCAAATGTATCTGATAACTTCTTAATGCAGATATAAATATCATGCTCTAAAAAGAAATTCCAACATAATCTTTTAAGAAAAGGGAAAGAAGGTGACACAAAGCGGGTAAAAGACCTTTGACTCAGTAAGTAAACAAATGATAGTGTGTTTACAGCAGGAATACAAAGCCAAATCACCTCTTGAAAGAATTTAATAGATATTTTTGTTTTAAAAAAACAAAAACAAAGGTTAGTATGAAGTTTAAATTTGCTTAGAAAAGCTTTGTTTTACAAAGTAGGCAAATTAATACAGATAATTTTTTAAAATGCAGGGGAAACATTTTGAATACATTAAGAGAAACTTAATTTTTTCTAAACATACTGAAACAGGGACTGATGACACGAACTTAAAATATGAAAGAAAGTGATGATATATTTTTTATTAGGGATCACAGTCTTAAGGACGGGTGGGGGAAAAGAGCAACTATAGATGTTCCTATTATTCTCCCTTCACCACCTTCTCTTTCAAGAGGCCTTCTTCATCCTGCCCTTGAGGAGAATGAGGTAGAAAAAAGCAGATTTTACCCTCTCAAAGAGTAAAATGGTAGTCTGAATTTAAAGAAAAAAAAAATGGAATGTCAATTCAATTCCAGTCTATAATTTCTTATAAAAAGTACAGGTAACTGTACTTTTTATAAGAATCTGATCTGATGTTTCTTGTGCAGTAAGATAACTGTATAAATATGTATACATGTATTGGATTTGTCATATAATTTATCATATTTAGCATGTATTAGATTACCTGTCATCTAGGGGTGGGGAGAATGAGGGGAAAAGCTTGGGAAAAAAAAAGTTTTTGCAAAGGTCAATGTAGAAAAATCACTCATATGTTTTGTAAATAAAAAGCTTTTAATAAAAAATTTAAAAATTTAAAAAAATTTAAAAAAGTACAGTTATCTATTTCTTTTCTATCAAATCTGACTACATTTGAAATGAACCTCAACTCCAATCTTAGATTCATAGAATCATAAGTCCAGAAAAGAATATTAGATGAGCCTAGAATAGAAAACCTGATAAAAGTCAGGATATTTTGGAGAAAAATAACTATTTTCTTTCTATACAATAATAAACCTTTCAACTTCTGTAACCTTTATTAAGTGATTAGTATATGGTAAAAGTTGGAGATACAAAGAAGAAAAATGACATAGTGCCTCCCATTTGAAGGACTTTATTTATTCATTCACATGTCTGTACCCAAATCAAAGTGAATTTGTATAAATATAAACTACCCTTCCAGCCCCTTGACCTGCAGTTTAATATTCTTTTCTTACCTTCATCTGAACAGCTACCAGGACTTTATCTTTTCTAGAAATCCATGACAACTTAAATATAGATTATCTAATAATCTTTTCCCATTCTTGATCCAACAGCAGGGTCTTTCTTTGTAAATATATTTCACATAATAATTTATTATTTACATTGCTAATATGTGCTCATTGTGTTTACTTTACTACCACTAATAAATTCATGTAGGTTCTATTGGTTTGAGATAATATGTCCATTAAAGTGATGAAGTTTTCTTTATAAAATTCCATCAGCAATGTCATAGAGGGATTTACATGCTTCATGAAAACTAGTATCAATACCACTTGGCATCAAAGTGCCTACAGTAAGACAGAATGACAGTAAAAATTGGAAATGAAATTTTAGTCTAGGCTGAGCAGTCAGAGTTCCACACATTGGCACGGAAGCAGAAAAAGTATTTCATTTTCTAGAATCCAGACAACTTAATTATTCCAATTAACTCCCTATTTCATACACTATCAACATTTATGCTTTTCAGCACCCAATTAATTCTTAGTATTTACAAGTAGTCAGATATAGTTCCTGGAGGTAGCTATATTTTGATTGCGTATTTATAATTCTGTACTTGTAATCTATTTTTCTAAAAATAAAAATGTATTTCAAATTTCTTTTATTAAATTATAAATCCCTCTATGGCAGGAACTACATATAACTCCTATTTCAGGTCTATTCTGCTATTATTTTGATAGAATGGATGCCAAGTCACTGCTACTGACATGGATTAAACAAGGGAGAAGTATTGAAACAGAAGTTAGAAGATTAGTAACTGATTCAGTAAGTGTTTTTAAAAGCCATATATGACACTACAGGAGATGCTATGGAGATCTGATTGTTTCCACTGATGGAACCAGCACAGCAAATAAAAGAGAACAGTTAAGTCAACAAGGCTATGGTGGCAACAGGTGGGGCCCAAGTTTATTCATGACATCTTAAGTGAGTCACTGCAATAATAGAGAAGAGAAAAAAAAGGCCACACATGGTATGAGAGTTGAGGATTTGATAAATATTTATGGAGGATTTTAAAATATTATTACTTTGACTTTTTTTGGGGGGGGCGGGGGGGAGGAGAAGAGAATGACTAGACCCATACATTCATTGGTTCTTTTAGAGGCAATTCTTTCTCTATACTCTATGAAAACAGACACTGTCTTTCTCTAAGCCAGTCAGAACTGGCAGAATTAGAAAACATAACCTCATGGATCAGTATGTTGCTCAGAAATGTTATTTATAAGATATATTGGGACCTACTGATAGTTGTGGCTTTGAGAGGATGTGATCTCATTAGTATTATCCAAATTAAAGACCAATCCTTGGGAGAGAGGTTTGATGAAGGATAGTGTACTTGTTCTATACTTGTGTTGTAAGAAAGACACTGGTTGAGAAGTGTGAGGTAACTGGCCAAGGGGCACAAAGGCAGCATGTCTTAGAGGAAGGGCTTGTCCAAAGGCATTGTCCTGACACCAAACCACAGAAGCTCTCTTATGATCTACCAAACTCAATTCCTAATTATGTAAAAAAGTTATTTTTTTTTCAGACTTCACACTTCCTGCTAGACTTTTTAACTTATTTATGAACTGCATTGTAAACCTAAAATAAAAGGTTTTAGGAAACCATTTTATAACAGTTTTCCTTTTGTTTTGTTTTGTTTTGAAAGAACACCTTGTATTTCAGCCATTTTGGTCTGAATTTCCACTGGCTAACAACTCTGTTTTAAATGATCTTATTAAAACTTTAAAAACACAAAAATAGGAGTTTACAAAAATGGATAATAGGATTTATCAAATGTGAAAAAGGAAAAATATGTATTTAATATTTAATATTTTTATGTTTCAAGAGTAGAACTATTTGTTTTGAAATACTTACAATCAAAAGCCAAAGGTATACTCACATTTTGAAGAAGTTGTTCAAACCAGTCATATCCAGTATCTCTACAGGCTGCAACCTTAGGAAAAAAAATGTTACAGGGTCATAAAAAGTACACTTCTATAGAAGAATATAATCAAAAACAGATTTGAATTTAATTGCTATTTATATATGTATGAAGTTATAAAATTATATTTTTTTTATAAAATTATTTTAAAAAATCAAATCTATGCATATAATTTTTTCCTCCCTCTATTTGGCTAAATAATTTGATCATAGTCTGAAGGAGACAGGATATAGCAGTGTTTATGATATATGTTTTCAAGTATCTAACTGTCATGAGGAAGAAGGGTTTGACTTGCTCTGTTTGAGCCTAGAAGGCAGAACTGGGAATAATGGTAGAAATTTACAGATACAAATGTAGGATTTACATTAGGAAAATCTTTTACTAATCAGAACTATACAAAAAGAAAAAAGACCCTGCCTTAGGAGGGTGTGCTATCTCTCTCCTAGTGGGTCTTAAAAAAAAAAAAAAAAAGCAGCATCACCACTTTTCAGGTGTGCTGGATCATGATTCCTTGTTTCTATACAGGATAAATTAGAGGATATAAGAAATCATTTCCCAGACTCTGCTTTCTCTTTTATAAGGTTTTAGGGGATTGTAGGAAGTAGATGAATGGGACAGGTGTCAATACTGCCAGAACTTTGGTTTTCTTCAGGAAAGTCCTTGGTGGTAAGAGGTTGTGAGGGTCAACAACCAAGCTCTTGATTCTCTTCTAATACCGCCTGTAGTCACGCCAGGAGGACTCACAGAGGCAGCAAATGTGGGACTTATATCACCAGACCCTGTTTACTGCCCTGCAATTTAGGAGTGGTAAATTATGATCCCAAGCAATACTTAACACACAGAAATCAAGTCCTTGTTTTAACTCCAATTCTTACCACATCAGTGATATTTAAAATCTTCCTGGTCATTGCTTCTTTGTCATGATGAGGAGTTGGAGTAAACCAGAGTTTCTGGAATGTTTCATTTACTAATTTCTAGAAGATAGAAAAGTTCCCAAACTAAATAAACAACTCACACATTTCAAAAATCCTAATATTAAATTCTAATTCAAGCAAAAATGAATTATATAAAATCAAAGAAAAAAAATCCACAAGAATTTCTACATGAATTTTCACAATGAACCAAGAATGAATTTAAAGAGTGTTTGGCTATTTTTCAGTTACATTTTTGTAATGAGCAATGTTTTAAAGTATAAAAATAAACATGGAGGAATTATTTTCATTGTTCTAAAAATTAGAATTACTTTGCACTGTCACCAAACAAAGAAACATTTCTAATTTAAATTACAAACATTACAGGTTATAAAAGAAAAAGTCAGTATTTTATGATTTCTGAAAAGAACATTTTATGTTTGGGTAATTACAAGTATTTAAATTGCAAAGTTGCACCTAAAATGTTTTCCTACTATTAACTGATACAGTCCTAAGTGTGGGGAGAAATGAAAATACTAGAGTTAATTATCAACCTCAAGGAATTAATACATTCCTGTCCTACCACCTCAATAAAATTTATCAGTTGGGTCTAAAGACTGAATGTTCACTTACACAGAATGAAGACATAGGCAGGCACTCCTTTTCAAAGTCTTTAAGAATTTATGAAATAATCAAATAAATCTCTCTTTAAGAGATTTAAATTCTTATCTAGAAAAATCCATATTTTACTGATATGAAAAATTTGACTTGTTCAAGGTCAACTAGCAAGCTAGTTGCAGATTGAGTATTCCTGTCAATATTTTCAACAATCACTTTAAATAACTTTCTAAAGAGATTAAAATGAATGTTTTTTAGATAAGTCAATTCAAAGATAAAGCATAAACTGACAAGAAAGGTCTTTTTTATTTTTTAAAGGAATGTTTTGTAATTAAGAATAATTATGCATTATGTTCACCTAGTGACCTCAATGTAGGCTGTATTCATAACTGAGACATCTACAAATTAGCCTTATAATAAAAATTATTTCCTTAAGTATTCTTAAGCTCAAAAGCTTTATGCATTATGAAGAAAAAGAATTCATTTTAATTTTACATAAATGAAAAGGCTACAAATTGGAAAAAGTTAACATATAAACAATTATGAACCCAGTACTTTGGAAAATGATATAATTTATGCTTACTGGGGAAAAAAAGTAAATGAACAGAGATCCTTCTTCATGATGACTAATATTTTAGCTGTAAAAATATGCATTTGTAGGTATTTATTAATTTTGACATTTTTATAAACAAAATTCTTTTTTGGAGGTAAAAAAAGATCAACAACATTGAAAACCAAATAGGGAACACTAAGTTTAAATATTACCACTATACATCTCAAAAATAGCAATTTGAGAATAACGTTAGTAATCTGAGTTCTTCAAGATAGTGAAGGTAAATAATTAATTTCCTCATCTGAATATCTGTGCTTAATTAATTTTTTTTGGGGGGGTTGTTAATCATGAAGCAAAAATGAGGTAAAATGTAGAAATTATTTTAAAAAGTCATATAAAGCACTCTGAAAATTTTAAATTGCTATTATAAATACTAGTGCCAACTATTACTAGGGAAAATTTGGTGGTGTGTGCGTGTGTGTGAGAAAGAGAAAGACACGCATATTGCACCTGCAGTCAGAATTATCCTTCAAATGAAATTTTAGATACTAATTAACAGTGGGACCACGAGTAAGACACTTAACCCCTATTTGCCTGACTTTCTCATCTATAAAATGAGGATAATGATACCCCTTACTTCTCTCCCAGGGTTGCTGTGAAGATCAAATGAGATAAATCTTTGTAAAGTGCTCAGATAGTGCTATATAAATATTAGTTATTATAAAAATAACACCTAAAATAAAATGAAGTGATTTACTTTTGAAGTTTTCAAATAAATGATGCATATTCAGATGTGAAAACTATTTAAGTTACTGAAAAAAGTTTTGACCTTTCATCTTACCTTAATGCCCTCTTCATCATTTACTCTGCGGATCATTTTCACACACATCTCTGTGATTTTGGGAAATGTTGGTTGTTCAATACATATATCTCTCAGAATCTTTATTACCCTTTTCCTGACACTGATACCAGTATCCTGGAAAAGAAGATTATACCATTCTTAAGAGTTAGAAAAATTATTACAAGATATATTAGATTATGAAACATGATAATAAACACCCAACAGAATCAAACTGCTACTGAAAAATTTATGAGTTTTCTTTAATTTTTTTTTCTTTCTTTTTTTTTGTTTTCTTTAATTCTTAAACATGGGAATTATTTTCATGATTTCAAAGTTTGAATATGTCAATATTTCTGTATTTTGAATAGTTATTAAAATGTTTACATATTAGAATTTTTTGAAATAAAAAACAATATACAAGGTGGAGCTAAGTTGTACAGTGCATAAGAATGCTAGGCCTGGAATTTGAAAGACTCAATTTCTTGAGTTCAAATCTAGCCACAGACACTTAATAGCTGAGTGACCCTGAGCAAGTCACTTAACTCTGATGGCCTTAGTTTCCTTTTCCGTAAAATAAGCTAGGGAAGAAAAGCTCAACCATTCTAGTATCTTTGCCAAGGAAATCTCAAATGTGGTCACTAAGAAGGACACAGCTGATAAACAACAATATCCAAAAGTTGAAAGTAGCACTATCTGAAAATTAGAACTGGATAACATTATTCTACAAACAAGCTTCAGATAACCATTAAAAAAGTGAAGGAATTACTTTTAATCCCCATGTGATATCCTTTTATTTACTAATTATTTCAATGTATTAATAAATTATTATATATGGTTAATTCACATTCATGTTTACTATGATTCTCAAAGACTTCTGAATATAAAACATTCAAGATATAAGAATATACTTTTACATCTCACATTTTGTACAATATATTTTTATCTTCTCATTCTGTACCATCCCAAAGAAATCTCATCTGAATGCAGTTGCGTAGTGATCTTTCATGCTTTATAAACAAGCACAATTTCCCCCATTTTTCACAGATGAAAAAACAGATGATCCAGTAAGTATTCTTTTATCTCACAGTCAGAAACTGTTATTTATTATTTCAAAAGTGAAGTATCACTGATACTGAAACTACTTTAATCTATCAGGGAGTCTTGAACAAAAAATTTTTTGTCTTAATAAATAGGACACTATAATGAAAATTAGTCATATCATGAAACAAACCTACCAATATTCGTTCAATCAGCATGTCATAATACTGTTCAGCAAGCTGAGGTCGACAGAGGACAAACCGACCTAATAATTCTACTGCTGCCTCACGGACACTAGTGGAATTATCCATTAATCTTCCATGAACACCTCGCTGCATATCCAACTAAAGAAAAATGCAAATTATATGTTGTCCATAGGTGAAATTAGTAAGTATGGAGAGAAAAAACAATTTTTATTTCTTGCTTTTTTGTTTTGTTTTGTTTTACCCTTGCTAAAATGCTGGGGTCTACAGCAACAACCTCAGATAAACACTTCATGGCTTTTGTTCGAACAGCTATTGCATTTTCACCAAGTACTCGTAGTATCTGGTAAGAAAAAGTAAAAATTCTAATGAATTCTATAAAGTGGCAAAACATATAGAATGCAAAATGATAACAGTGAAAAAACATTTAACAAAAACTAAAATAAAAACTTTGAAAATCTTTTCCTTTCATTTTTCTTCCCTTTCATTTTAATAAATTTGGCAAAGTAGGATAATGTAATCCTGGAGATTTAATTAAACTAGGCAAAAGGCAGTGCATGTAAAAAACTACAGAATTCTATAATTTTGGACATTTCTATTGGCCTAGCTACCTTCAACTTAATATGGCTTTTACTGTGATATTTGAATTGCAAAGATATGCAATTCCACTGATACCTCTGTTCAACTGATTCTATAAAGGTTATCGGCACAACTGAAATCATAACAGTGAGTTACAGTCTTTTAAATCAAAGTAGCCCAAATTAGAATTTCTAAAACTTCTGCTAAACTGATCTCCAAGAATGATGAAATCACGCACATTTCTAGGTATGATCGCTTTAGTAAGCCTTTTCTTTTAGGTACAACACAAATTTAAATGATTTTCCAAAATAAACATATTGCTAAAAAGTAAAACCAAAGATTTTAAATATATCATGACTTCTCAATGCCATAATCTATCTGATAAAGCCTCATTATGCATTGGTAAAATTCATATTCAGATAGTGTGGTATGACAAAAAATAAAGGACAAACACTTATGTGGCTTATTAAATAATTGTGATCAAGAATGCCTATTATTGTATGCATTACTGCAGGTCTGGAGTTAGTAAACAAACTTTATTTCATTGCACAAAAACTTTCTGTAATTACCTGTGTCAAATAAATATCAAAGCTCTGGGCAAACGGCCTCATAGAGGCCAAGTATCTTACAATCAAGCAAGCATCTTCATAATCCACGGTATCAGAATTCATCCTGTAAGAAGTCATCAAAAATTTTTTTCACAAAAAGTTTTCAAAAAGGAAAATAAAAAATTAAAAATGTGATTATTCATATATGTGAATATATATACACATATATATATTTTACATATATATGTATTTCTACTGCAGAACTTACTTTAATGTACTGAACTGAGAAGGTGTGGTTTTAATAATGCTGCGAAGAAATTTCTTCCGACTTTCAGCTCGATGCATAATTTGACCAGTTGTTTCGACTTCTTTTGCATGATGTGTCCCTTCTGATGAATCCTCATCTTTCTGTGATTTCATTGCTTTTTCTGTCTCCAAAGTTGTGTCCCGAAACCACTGAGCTATGTAAAACTTACGAGAAAACTAGGGAGAAAATATACACAGTTGAGACTGATAGAGGTAGTAATGTCTTTATTTTAAAATACTGATTTTTAAAAATGTATTCTGTTATTGTTTTAAAAAAGCCAAATTTAATTATGTAAAAGTAAATAAAATTCAGTGTGGGGAATGTGAAGGTTTGGAGAAAACTAGACTAGCTGAAAGGTCTTTAATGAGGGCTCGATTATTAAGAAAAAAAAAGGGACCTTTTCCCCGCCATGAATATAGCTTCATGAAATAGGTTCAAAGAAATCTGAAGCAAAAAGGATTCTTAAAAATCATTTAGGGTTATTTTTTTATTTTTATTTTACAGATGAGGAAACCCACTCCAGAAATATCAAGTTGCCAAAATTCAAACAGTCACAAAGCAGCAGAGATTTTGTATTAGAAAACTAAAAATTTCAAGTCCAGGCTTCTTTCCATTATACCACCCTGCTTCATACAATTATTTCATGTAAAATACAGGATATAATAATTGAATATTCAAACAAGAACAATGACATGCAGAATCAAGACAATTACATGCATGATTATTAACTTTAGGAAGACCTAAATAAAGCATTTGGAATTAAACAAATGAAAGTTTAAAAAATATATCTAGTATTTTTCAAGCTTTTTTCCTCGTTCCCTAAGAATATAGCACTAAGCTGTAAAATAATTTTAAGTACTCATACTATATTCCATCTTGCTTCAAAATAGCAGACCACTATCTCTTCCTAATAATAATTTTTAACATAATTTTAAGATAGTCAATTTTTTGTTTTTTTCCAGAAATAAAGATTAACAACAATTTTGGTTTTACAAGGTCCTACCGAACAAAATATATTTGCCATAGTCAAAAATATAATGGAATCCTACCACTAATGAAGGATCAGTCTCGGTATTTTCATCCAAGTAATCTAGCAATGCCTTTTGCAATTGTTGAATTTCATCTTCCCCTCCTGTAACCTGCAGTATAGTGAATAAGTATTTATAAGATTTTAATTCATGACAAGAAAACATCTAGTTCAATAAAGAATTTATCTGTTAAATCATGATTATAAGATACCATTTAAATACAGTAATAAAAACAAAAATAAAACAAACTTGAAATGAGAAAAAATACTAAAAATATTCTTAATTTAAGGCTCTATTATTCTTTATTTGGAGTACTTTCTTCCAAAAAATTTATTTTTTTGACAGTTACTTAGCATAAAAACTTTCAAAATAACATCTTTTGGGAAAAGCAGTAATCTCATTTGCGTTTTCAACTAAACATAAAGAAAATACTCCTTTCCTTTCCTCTTGTGTCATTTTATCTGGCAGTCCAGCTCAATGAATGATGCTCCAAATATCATAATATGTGTTCTGAATCCTGTTACAATATAGTGTCTATATTTTGGAACTATGTAAAATATAAATTTCTGAAGGATAAACATATTGTCTTTAGAAGAATATTGTAGGCATTATATTCCACGGTGGAACAACAACTTTGAATACAAATAAGCAATTAAAATGATTTAGGGAACAAGGGGTTCCTTCTAATATGAGGAATCTTTAGAATCCTGTTCTTGGATGTTAAAGAGAACTTACCACATGAGCTGCTCCATAGGTATGGTTAAGTACCTACATCAGTTCCAGGACCAAGAATAATGTAAAGTTCTCATACTGAACTTCCTCTCAAACTTAAATCATTAATAGGTTTTAATTTTCTCTTTGTAACCTTGAAAAACCATTAGGTATTAAAATTACTTCCTCAAATTAGTCCTTTACAAGAAAGACTTTAATAAGAAAAACAAACTTTTACTTAATACCAAAAGTATTTATGAAAATGCTATACTGAACTATATTATAGGCTAAAGAAAATTTCCTATCTTTTCTATAATTTTATTTATATAGTGTGATACCTGTTTTAAAATTCGGGCAATAGATCCTTGATCCATTTTGCTTGTCACAGCATCTTTTCTTAATCGTGCAGCTACTGTTCCAAGATAATCAAGAGATGCCACTCTTAAAGCCATCTCTGTTGACTTATTGCTGAACTGATGAACCTAAACATCAAAATTAAGTAGGATTTAATTTTATTTATAAACAACATTTTGGTGAAAAAAGCATCGTATCAACTTAATTTACAAACTTTTTATCTCTTTGTAACAACATGTTAAATGTTAAAACTGATAGAATCTATAAACGTTGGCTAGCAGGATGTTCTTTTTGCTGAATCATAAACTATGGAGAGGGGGAATTATGTTAAATGAAGATGGAAAAACAGGCAGAGGTGCCAGGATATGAGATTCTCTTAAGAGCAAAATAGAAAAGTGTATGTTTTATCTTACAGGTAACAGGAACAAGTAGGTGTTTACTGAGTGGGTAGAGGAGTGCCATGGCCAGTTCTAAGCTTAAGGAAATTCACTATGGCCATAGTGTATAGAATGGCCCGCAGCAGAGAGACACTTGAAGCAGAGAAGTCAAACAGGAAGATGTTTCAATAATCTAAATGAGAGGGGTACATTTCGTGATTATATGCAAGAACTTATATGATAAGTCTATTTGTTTTTCTTTTAATCGTCCCCTTCAAAAAAACAAACCATTGCTAATATAATTCTAAAAAGAATTGTTAGAACATTAGAGCTGAAAAAGACCTTAAGAAACTATTTCAAAAGAAAGATCTGGGAACTTGCTCAAAGTCATATAGTTTAGTGGCAGCAGTGGGAAGAAAGACAATAGCTTAGGAGTTAACCATACCCTATTATAGTTTTGCTGCCTGAGTTCTAATTATTAAGAAAACTAAAGATTAAGATGTTACCATATTCTTCAGTTCATAGTGCTTTAAGATTTGCAAAGAACCTTATATTAACTGTTTAAATCTATCCTCACAACCAGTCTATTTAGGCACTATCAGTACTATTAGCCCCATTTTACATATTTATATCAGTACAAAAAAACTTTAAATGCCACATCCATAGTCAGAAACCTAAAGAGTGATGGAAGTAGAATTCAAACCCCACTCACTTCTGACTCTAGGTGTTATATATATTTTCTTATACTATGTTGCCTCTATATCAAATAGCTTCAAATAAGAGAACAGCTAAGACTCTAAGCCTTTTGTTTGATAATTAAAAAATCTAAATGTGATCTTAAAAATGACTGCTGATATAACAAAATTTTGACAGGCTTCCCCCTTACTGAATTTATTAAGTAAACCCTTCCCCACCTCCTCAGGCTGGCCCAGAAATGGTTGCCTTGTCTATAATGCCAGTTTAGAGATGAGGAACTACTTCAGGCAACATTCCTTGATGCAGATCAATAAGGAACATTTGCATCAATCTATCAATGGGACCAAAATTTCAAAAGACATCAGAATTTTACCTGAGTTAACTTTTTAATTTGATAGTAACTGAAAATGTTAGAAAAAGAGAAAAAAAGAAAGGAAAATGAAGAAATTATAAAACAGGAAGGATGTAAGGACTATACTCATCACTAACTACCCTATCATCCATGTCACCCACATGCAGTATTTCAAAATTGGAAATTTTAAGGTATAGTACTATAGGGCCTTTTGGGATGCTATCTTTTTCATAAACCTTTTTGAATTTAGCATCTTAACTTGGATCCTGATGGAAACATTACAGAATCTTAAGCCCAAGAATCCCACAGACCACTGGTCTTGCTCCTAAGCTTGTCCCCTTAGCTTAGGGCCAGTCATCTTTATCACTAATACCAGTGCTGACTATTAACAACTGGCAGGTAAGCCTCAAAACCTTGGGAACAGAAGTACTGACTACTAATACTTCTTCCAATTTGATTTCCCTTCACAGCATGGTTCAAATAAGTAATGCTTGTGAACATGTTACTTATCAGTTATAATACAGCCTTTATCTCCTCAGCAGTTACTATTATTAAAGACAATGCAAAAGTCAATTCTTTCACCAAAGCTCTTGTCACTGTCAAGTGATTTAACAGCATAAATTGATATGGTTTAATTAAAGGAAATGACATTGATCATTACTATCTGGTTTGCTGCTGCAATCTATACAAGATGAGGTCCTTCCAACTGATTTGCAGCTGAAACCTCCATATATGTAGCTTTCTCATCTTAAAAGACGAGATCCTTGAAAACAGGGATTGTCTTGCTTTGCTATTTGTATTCTTAAGAATTTAATATAACACTCTTCAAATGGTGTTTAATGCTATTTGAAATGTTTTAAAATGAAATTTCAAAACAAAACAAAACATTTCATTTTATTATTATTATGTTCTAAATTTTAAAAGCTCAAGTAAGGAGAAATTAGTAACTCAGAGTCAAATGATGTTCCTGTCCATTTTTCTCAAATCATAAAACAAAAAACAAAACAAAATTTTATTGAAACTGCAATCAGTAGATCATTTTCTCTAATACAATTATGTAAAAGCTTCAAAAACTAATGAAATGAAAAATTATGCATAGCGTTGGATGTTACTGTAAACAAGAGAATATTTATCTTCTTACACTTATACAAGATATACAGCATACATCTAAAGTATGCTGTCCAGAAGTATTCTAATAACTTTTAAATGTTATATCCTTACCAAGAGTCTCCCTAACAAGCTAAGTAATAATTCAGCAGCTGGCCATTCTGGCTTATTAACTGTAGAAAGAAGATCTTGAACAAAATTTTCAAAGAGTGGTCTGTAATCTTCTTCACCTTGCTTACTCCCGCATCTGTTAGAGGCAAAGGATAAAACATTGGCTTAAACATTGGTTTTTCATAAAAAGAGCTGATATATGATTCTCAGACATCCAGGTTCAAGCAAAAAGTATTTGTATGCATGTGTCTATGTGTGTTCCATTTAATGAAACATGGCTTTAAATGGGCTAATTTAAAATGCTATATCACAACCTTCAAAGGTGTCCTTCCTTTGAAATGCCCTCCCTCATTAGTTCAACTTTATTTTTGTTTTATTCATTCCTGAAAATGTACACATGATGCTTTGTGAGGTACTACATTCAATTAACTGAAATGAAAAATGTTCTCTCTAGCATTTCAAGTTTTTTAACCTTGGCTCTATTTCATTTATTCTGTTCATCCTTTTCCATAGATTTTCAAGACTAAGATATGAAACCTTTCAAGAGAATATAATATAGACCAGCATCCTGAAAGTATCAATAAACATGCTAGGAAATTCTAATTATATTTAATTTTTTCCATTTTAAAATTTAATATTTTTTTTCAATTACATAAAAAACAGTTTGAGATTCATGTTTTAAAAATTTAAGTTCTGAATTGTCTTTTTTCATTCTTCTTTCCCTCCCTGTTCCCTTGAAATAGATTATAGATGATTGTACTCACTTTTTAAGGAAGATGGAGAGGAAATTCTGTGCTGTTCGCATAGCTGTCTCATAAGAATTAGTAATGACGACATCCTGATCCACCTAGAATGAGAAAAGTTAGTTTAGATGATAGGAAAAAAATAACCTCCAAGAGAGAACTGCCCTTGGAGTGTCCTATTATTAAATGTTTATAGTCAACAGAGCAAAGCAAGAAGTAATATATTTTTTAAAAAACATTTATATTCTAAAAATTTAGGCAATAAAATACTTAAAGTAAATGTTCATTTTCTACAAAAATTAATTTTAATATTGGTTTTATGTCTTTATGTTTTAATTATGTTTTATGTCAATGAAAAATTATTAAGAAGCAATTCAATAAATGAATTCAAAAAGAATGCACAAGTGTATAACACCTAATAATCTATTTTTCCTGTAATTAGCATAAGGGAAGATTGTGGCTTATTTAAGAGGGACTTAAATAAGATATTTAAAAAATCACTTAGGGGCAGCTAGGTGGCGCAGTGGATAAGAGCACCAGCCCTGAAGTCAGGAAGACTTGAGTTCAAATCTGGTCTCAGACACTTAACATTCCCTAGCTGTGTGACCCTGGGCAAGTCACTTAACCCCAATTGCCTCAGCAAAAAAAAAAAAAAAAAATCACTTAGATAATATATAGTAAAAGAAAAAAAAGACTACAGAAGATGACCCAAGGGTCTAGAATGATTTACTTGAAATTAAGTTAAAAGCAGGATGTTAGAAAAAGAATTCAAAAGAACTGAGATTAAATATGAAATATTACTTGACTAATAAAAAACGACCTGATTTCATGCATTAAAATAATGTCCATATTTTAATATGCTTTCACATATATTGCAACATTAAGTCATTATAAAAGGTAAAGCAAGGTAGGTAGAGAGACTGGCTATTAGCACAACAACTTCACAGATAAGGACACAGACTTAAACAGGGAGGTCAAATAACTTGCATCTGGACTGTGTCTTCTAACTGCCTAAGTCAAATGCTGGCTTTATGACACACTGTTTCTTCCTGTAAATTGTGTATAAATTGTAAATGATATGGCTAAATCATGTTCCTACTAATTCCCAGGATAATTTTAGAGATGCATTCTTATTAAAAAAAAAAATTGTCTTTAAATTCCAAGAAAAATTCCATTTAATGTCAACATTTGTTTCAAGGACCCCCAATTAGAAAATTATTTTACAAAAGTTGCATTACATTATTAGGTGATAATCTAATTTAGGCAAAGGTATAATGTATAAAAACATATTCAATAAACTTAAAAGATTTCCTTACTTTTTTGTTTGATTCCTCTTCTGAATTAGAATCTTTCTCTGCTGATGGTAGATGTACTACACACTGAATAAGTTGTAAAACCAAAGCAGTCACCATCTGAATATACATAGGCTCACCATCCATATCACTACTATTCAATCTAACAACAGGAAATAAAAACAAAATTATGCAGAATGTTGTGGGTCATTTGAATTTATAATATAAAATACTTTAGTGTTTTAGAAACATTTGGTGATAGATTATAGTTTTACAGGAAAATGGTACGCCTATGAACACTGTCAAGAAAGATTCTTAAATTCTTAAAAGTCAATCAACAACAATCACATTAACATGAAATTAGAACTGAAGGAGCCTTAGAAGCCAACTGGTCCAACTTTCATTTTAAAGCTAATGAAACTGAGGTTCAGAAAAGGGAAGTGACTTGAGCCAGGCAAGTGGCAGATTTATGAATCTGAAACCTGATTCCATTCCTTAAAATCCAGTTCATTAAATCACAATGTCTTTTCATCCACTAAGTATGCACTGTGCAGAGGTCCTTATACTAGCAGGGGGAGATGACAGTTACAATTGAAAGTACATCTAGCTCTTGTTTTAAAAGTGATTTTGAAGTGAGACACAAAGCAATACTTTTGACAGAAATGACAACTGTAAAATCCATTTTTATTAATGAAATTCAAATATAAATTAAATATTTAGTTAGAATGAAGGAAATATAGAAAGGTCATAAAGGTTTTGCAGTTTTAAATGCTAAGTAAGACATGGTTTGAGTAAAAAGATGAGAACTCATCAGATTGGAAAATAATGAAAAATACTCAAACTAGTTCCTTTTATTATTGCATTCAGAGTGGAAAAAAACACCTATTTTAAAAACAAATGTTTCCAAACTCTAACCAAGTAGTGAAGCCTATTCTTTTTTCATAAAGTTTTGCAATTTTTTATCTATTTAACATTTGCAAAGTCTGAAAATTGTGACTATGAAGAGCCATATTTTGGTGAAATGTTTCAAAGCATGTGGAGCAAGAAACTTTTATGGAGGAAAAAAAGCAAAACCTACTCTAAAAGTCTAGATATTAATTTTTAGTTTTTCTATTACTGTGTAAAAAAGTATTCTTATAATCTTGATTATGAATCAACTAAAAAACTATTAGAATTAATCCACAACTTTAGCAAAAGTTGCAGGATACAGAATAAATCCACATAAATCATCAGCATTTTTATACATCACCAACAAAATGCAACAGCAAGAGATACAAAGAGAAATTCCATTCAAAATAACTATCGATAGTATAAAATATTTGGGAATATATCTGCCAAGGGAAAGTCAGGATCTGTATGAGCAAAACTACAAAACACTCTCCACACAAATAAAGTCAGATCTAAACAATTGGAAAAACATCAAGTGCTCTTGGATAGGTCGAGCAAATATAATAAAGATGGCAATACTACCTAAACTAATCTATCTATTTAGTGCTATACCAATCAAACTCCCAAGAGATTATTTAACTGACCTAGAAAAAATAACAACAAAATTCATCTGGAAAAACAAAAGGTCAAGAATTTCAAGGGAATTAATGAAAAAAATGCAAATGAGGGTGGCCTAGCTGTACCAGATCTAAAACTATATTATAAAGCAGTGGTCACCAAAACCATTTGGTACTGGATAAGAAATAGAGTAGTGGATCAGTGGAATAGGTTAGGTTCACAGGACAAAATACTCAATGACAATAGTAATCCAGTGTTTGATAAACCCAAAGACCTCAGTTTTTTGGGATAAAAACTCACTATTTGACAAAAACTGCTGGGATAATTGGAAACTAGTATGGAAGAAATTAGGCATTGACCCACACCTAACACCATATACCAAGATAAGGTCAAAATGGATTCATGATCTAGGCATAAAGAATATTATAAACAAATTAGAACAATGTAGGGTGGTTTACCTCTCAGACCTGTGGAGGGGGAAGGAATTTGTGACCAAAGAAGAACTAGAGGTCATCATTAATCACAAAATAGATAGGTTTGACTATATCAAGTTAAAAAGTTTTTGTACAAACAAAATGAATGCAGACAAGATTAGAAGGGTAGCAGTAAACTGGGAAAATATTTTTATATCCAAAGGTTCTGATAAAGGCCTCATTTCTAAAATATATAGAGAATTGACTCAAATATATAAGAATTCAAGCCATTCTCCAATGGATAAATGGTCAAAAGATATGAACAGACAATTTTCAGACGAAGAAATTGAAACTATTTCCGGTCACATGAAAAGGTGCTCCAAGTCACTATTGATCAGAGAAATGCAAATTAAGACAACTCTGAGATACCGCTACACACCTGTCAGATTGGCTAAAATGACAGGAAATGATGATAGCTGTTGGAGGGGATGTGGGAAAACTGGGACACTGATACACTGTTGGTGGAACTGTGAACGGATCCAAACATTCTGGAGAGCAATTTGGAGCTATGCTCAAAAAGTTATCAAACTGTGCATACCCTTTGACCCAGCAGTGTTTCTACTGGGCCTATAACCCAAAGAGATTTTAAAGGAGGGAAAGGGACCCACATGTGCAAAAATGTTTGTGGCAGCCCTTTTTGTAGTGGCAAGAAACTGGAAATTGAAAGAATGCCCATCAATTGGAGAATGGCTGAATAAATTATGGTATATGAATGTTATGGAATATTATTGTTCTGTAAGAAACGACCAACAGGAGGATTTCAGAGAGGCCTGGAGAGACTTGCATGAACTGATGCTGAGTGAAATCAGCAGAACCAGGAGAACATTATACACAGCAACAAGACTACACGATGATCAATTTTGATGGACATGGTTCTCTTCAACAAGATATGATTCAAATCAGTTGTTCAGCGATGAAGATAGTCATATACACATCCAGAGAGAGACCTGTGGGAACTGAGTGTGAACCACAACACAGCATTTTAACGCTTTCTGTGAATATTTCCATGCATTTTGTTTTCCTTCTTAGGTTGTTTTTTATTCTTCTCTTTCTAGATCTGATGTTTCTTGTGCAGTAAGATAACTGTATAGATATGTATACATGTATTGTATTTGTCATATAATTTATCCTATTTAGCATGTATTAGATTACCTGTCATCTAGGGGTGGGGGCTGGGGGCAAGGAGGGGAAAAGCTTGCGAAAAAAAAAGTTTTTGCAAAGGTCAATGTTGAAAAATCACTCATATGTTTTGTAAATAAAAAGCTTCATATAAAAAAAAATCTTGATTACGTACAAAGTCAGATGTCACAGCTTAAGCTTCAAAGAGGAAGAAATTATTAATAGTAGAGATGAGAAACATTCAATACTTCATCCATTTATTTTCTGACAGTACAGTAATCTTGCTCCCTGTGTAATCCAAATATTTGCCAAGGAGCTTTCTGGACTCCTTCAGTCATATGGTAACACATTTGTAGCAATTAAAGTTCTATATAATCTTACTGTTCTTGTTGTCAGTGTCATCTCTAATGTCCATTCCCTCTTCTCATTATAGATTACATATATATAATTCAAGAGTGAATTGCTGCAATTGTACTCTAAATTTTTTTCTCATCATAACTATTTTTTGGCTTTCTTTCTTTCTTTTTCTTGATCTTTGCACCAACAAGTCAGTGATCTGACTACATAGGCATCTGATTCAAAGACAACTCCAATATCAAAAATAAGTTTTTCCTTGTCTATTAAAAAATAATCTATTTAATCTTTCATACTGTTACTTTGGTGCTAGGTATGTCTAACTCCCACCACATCTTTTCTCCAATAAAATGCGCATGGTTTAAAAATATAAAGCTTCTGTGAGGTTTGCAAGTCTTTGTTCTCTTTCAATCCTTTCTCTTGAATTTGGCTTTTCTATATATTTATAGCTACTCTCACTTTTGTCAATGTTTGTATTAGCCACTGAATAACAGAATGTATATGTAATTAATCTGAAAGACCTTAAGTTTTTGTAGAATTTTTCTAATCTTAGTTCTTAAATTGTAATTACTTTTAGAGTTGTCTTTTTTGCAAATACTTATCAGGGGTAAGATAATCAGATATCCTATAAAACAATATTTCTAACTAACTTTGTAAATACATTAAAACTATCCTGTCAACATTTTTATCTATCTCTTCAAGGATGATCTTTGATACATCTTATGTCTTTCTTTTTTCTGATATATATATATATATTTATATAGCAAGAACATAAAAACCTGATATGATTCAGTTAATACAACTGGAGATTATACATTTAAAATCACAATAGGCAGTCAAAATCAAGTTTATAGACAGTCAAAAAATTCTGATTGTTATTGATTACCCTCTGCCCTTCCTCCTCTCCCCTCCCATTCTGTTACAGTTACTGCAGGAATGAGGGCCATACATAATCAAGGGTGGCAAAAGATTTTATCAGTTTATATTATAAACTTGTTTACAAAAATCTTATGGAGAATGATAATTTATGATTTGTATCTTCTTATAAAGCAAAAAGAAGTAGGAGAGAGTTAAATAAGTTTAAAGTAAAACTGTCAACAAATCTAAGTAAGCAAAGATATCTCCAGAGTATTTAAGGATGAAATGCAAGTAGTTCAATAAATAGAAGAAACTGTTTTAACTATTTTTATCATCAAAGTTGGTGAAATCATCACATTTAGACTTTATTTCACAATCTTATATGTTCTTATATAGAAGGCAAATGAGGTATTGATATCACAAAGATGGAGGAAAAAAATAAGACTGAATCACACCTATATAGAAATCTATGCTATAGGACTTACAAACAACAAAAGCACAAAGGGATCAACATGTAAGTCCTCATAAAAAGGTATCAAAGATGCGGAAAAAATATTGGAACTTATTTAATGCCAAAAAAAGTGATGAAGAAAATATCAATAACATAGTTATATGTTCAGGAATGGTGGGCATACTCAGTGAGGGTATCAGAAGAAATAAAATTCACATGTATGTATACATTATGTGTAAAATTTCTTGGTTGATTGAAAGATGTAGGAAATACAATGTCCCACTTACTGATTATGAAAAAATTTGGCAGATTTGGCAAAACAAAACTGTTTTAAAGTCTCTTTCCTAAGAAGGAAGGTATCACTGTCATCAAAACTATTTAAGATTCTTTGAAAGAGAGAACAAAAATAATCTTGTTTAATAAACCTCTAAACTTAAACATCAAGTAAGAGATAAAACAAGGAACTATATATGGTTGCCAAAGGTGTTTGCTGCTGTGATGAAGGAGATTCTGCAGAGTCCAATTTGAAGAATATTTTTTTGTGGATAATGAAGTTCTTCAAATGCTTCTGTCTGTGATGATATTGTGGACACTGTGATAAGTTTTTGAATGCTATATTCCCTTTTGGAAGAGTAACCTTTCCAAGAGTTTGACCATCAATCCAAAAAGGAGCAAATGGGTAAAGAATTTTTTTTTTGGGGGGTCTAACTATAAACATATATTTGGCTGGAAAATTATAGAGCTTATTCACCAATATGGATATGGTGGAAAGGCAATTAACATGAACAACTTAGATCTGGAGTTGAACAGGATGAAAATACTGGGTTAGATTGCCCTCAGGAAATTTGTTAAAATTCTTTTATGAACTCAAGCATTTCATGGAACCAAAGGCCCATCTTTTCAAATGTTTTACCAGTGTTGTTTAATGGGAATAAAAATGGAGTACAATAGGATCTAAAGAATTAAAAACAAGTATCACAGAAATCAATGAAAAGTTGTACAATGAGACTGTGCTGTTTTCAACATGTAAACAATGGGGAGCTTTGCCAAATCACTATTGACCAGAGAAATGCAAATTAAGACAACTCTGAGGTACCACTACACACCAGTCAGATTGGCTAAAATGACAGGAAAAGATAAAGATGAATGTTGGAGGGGATGTGGGAAGACTGGGACACTGATGCATTGTTGGTGGAGCTGTGAACGGATCTAGCCATTCTGGAGAGCAATTTGGAGCTATGCTCAAAAAGTTATCAAACTGTGCATACCCTTTGACCCAGCAGTGTTTCTATTGGGCTTATATCCCAAAGAAATCATAAGAGAAGGAAAGGGCCCCACATGTGCAAGAATGTTTGTGGCAGCTCTTTTTGTAGTGGCGAGAAACTGGAAACTGAATGGATGCCCATCAGTTGGAGAGTGGCTGAATAAATTATGGTATATGAATATTATGGAATATTATTGTTCTGTAAGAAATGACCAGCAAGATGATTTCAGAGAAGCCTGGAGAGACTTACATGAACTGATGCTGAGTGAAATGAGCAGAACCAGGAGATCATTATACACGGCAACAACAGTATTACATGATGATCAATTCTGATGGACATGGCTCTCTTCAACAATGAAATATTTCAAACCACCTCTAATTGTTCACTGAAGAAAGCCATATACACCCAGAGAGAGGGATGTGAAATGTGGACCACAACATAGCATTCTCATACTCCTTGATTGATGTTTGCTTACATTGTGTTTCCTTTATCTGATATATCGTTTGTGAAGATAAGATTTTTCTTGCACAGCAATGATAAGTTTGGAAATATGTATACATATATTCGATTTGCCAATATTTTAACATAATTAACATGTAGTGGATATCCTGCCATCTAGGGGAGGGGTGGGGAGTTGAGGGGGAAAATTTGTAATGGAAAGCTATGTAAGGGTTATTGTTGAAGAATTACCCACACATATGTTAGGCAAATAAAATTAAAAAAAAAAAAAAGAAAAAAAAAGTTGTACAATGAGACTGTGCTGTTTTCAACATGTAAACAATGGGGAGCTTTGCCAAATCACTATTGTCCAGAGAAATGCAAATTAAGACAACTCTGAGGTACCACTACACACCAGTCAGATTGGCTAAAATGACAGGAAAAGATAAAGATGAATGTTGGAGGGGATGTAGGAAGACTGGGACACTGATGCATTGTTGGTGGAGCTGTGAACAGATCCAGCCATTCTGGAGAGCAATTTGGAGCTGTGCTCAAAAAGTTATCAAACTGTGCATACCCTTTGACCCAGCAGTGTTTCTATTGGGCTTATATCCCAAAGAAATCATAAGAGAAGGAAAGGGCCCCACATGTGCAAGAATGTTTGTGGCAGCTCTTTTTGTAGTGGCGAGAAACTGGAAACTGAATGGATGCCCATCAATTGGAGAGTGGCTGAATAAATTATGGTATATGAATGTTATGGAATATTATTGCTTTGTAAGAAACGACCAGCAGGACGATTTTAGAGAGGCCTGGAGAGACTTGCATGAACTGATGCTCAGTGAAGTGAGCAGAACCAGGAGATCATTATTCACGGCAACAACAATACTATATGAGGATCAGTTCTAATGGACATCACTCTCTTCAACAATGAAATGCTTCAAACCAGTTCCAATTGTTCGGTGAAGAGAGCCATATACACCTAGAGAGAGGGATGTGAAATGTGGACCACAACATAACTTTTTCATGTTCTCTATTGAGGTTTGCTTGCACTGTATTTCCTTTATCAGATTATTCCTTCTTGTAGATATGATTTCTCCTGCACAAAAAATGATACAATAACTATACATATATTCAATTTCTTAAGTATTCTAACATAATTATCATGTAGTGGATATCCTGCCATCTAGGCGAGAGGTGGGGAGTAGGGGGGAAAAATTTATAACAGAAAGCTTTGTAAGGGTTAATGTTTAGGAATTACCCATAGATATGTTTTGCAAATAAAAAGTATTAATTAAAAAAAAAAACCCAACAATGGGGAGCTTTGAAAATGAAGAGGAATGAAAGACAGTGTTAAGGAAACATGGTAAGAAATGAAAAGATATGGGCCACATTTTGAAGGTAAATTTTCAAAAGTGGATAGCCAGGACAATAATGGTAACTTCATGAGGTCAGGAGAAATAAATAAAGTCCTTGAGGATAGTAAAATTATTAGAAGACATAGAGAAGCGTTTGAAACAGGACGGGCAGGTAGACTGTGATCTTTAAAGCTAGAGAGAACACTCTAATTACTGAGATCACAGATCCTTTCGACTATTTTTAAGTATAAGACTCTTGAGGGTTTAGTATATAAGGTAGAAATCTGGATTTCAGCTGATTTTCTCAAATAACTGGATAGTAGGATGTTTAAGCTAAAGGCAAATAAGGCAGAATTGATCCCAAACTACAAAAGGTATTATTATGGTGCAATAGAGATATTTACACTTGACAGACAGCTAAATATTTATGACAGAAAAAAAGATTAGCACCGACAGGAAAGGAAATTAAACATATTTATAAAAATTATCATTACAATAACATTGTATATAAACCTGCTTTTTAAGGAAAAAGAGGAATAAGCATTTATATAGTTAGTACATAATAGGTGCCTGGTATTTTGTACAAATGCCATCTTATTTGATTATCACAATAACTTTGTGAGGTAGATGCTATTATTATCCCCATTTTTACAGAAGAGGAAATTAAAGCAGATTGAGGTTCAATGATTTGCTCAACATTACAAAATAATAATAATGATGATGATGATGATGAAAGCTAATATTTATACAGTTCTTATTGTGTCGGACACTTTACACTTTACAAATATTTGATTTCATTCTTACAACAATCCTGGGAGATAGGTGCCATTATTATTTCCTTTTTACAGATAAGAAATTTGAGGCAAACAAAAAGAAGTATGTGACTTGCCCGAGGTCACACAACTTGTAAGGTGAGATTATATCTGAGAGTTCAGGTCTTTCTTACTCTAGACCTAAGCTCTGTCCAAGGCATCACCAGCTTAAAGTCTTTAAAAAAAAGTAGCATAGAAACTTTTATTTATTTTAGGTAGGTATGTTGGTGGGGTGGGGTGGGGTGTGGGGGAGAAGAGAAGCAGAGACATAAAAATATCTGTAGCAAGGGAAGCCTAATTTTTGTGATCTATGCCCAATCTTATTTTTGGATTTGAAAGACAATTTTGGAGGGAGGGGATAGTTCTTCAAAATTAATCTGGTAAATTTTCTTTAAATTAGAGCAGTAAGTAGCAAATTTATTTAGTAAATGAAACAAGTTATATAGTAAAATAAGTTTCAACTTTAGTTGACATTTTAAAAAAAGTCTTCAAAAGGACAAATTCCAGAAATTTTTTTAATGGTTTAAAAATAAAGATAAATGCACTCTACAGCATAACAGGTTCAGTGTGGACAATGCTATCTCTTATTCCTATTCTTTTTTTTTTCAGGGTCTCATAAAAAGAGCTAGGCAGTCAATTCTGATGCAAATGCAATTTCAGCAAATTAGCCTTGATAATCTAAATGTCAGATTAATAATCAATTCTATGTAGCTATTTTTCTGCGTGTGCGCGCATGCGCACACACACACACACACAGTGCTAAGTTTTACATTTTGAAATTCATTCTTTTTATTAAGTGCCTACTATATACCACGAACTGTGCTAGCACCTGGAGATGACGAAGACAAAAATGAAACAATCCTTACCCTTTAGAAGCTTACAGTTGTATTGCATGACTACAGACAAGCAAAAACAATGTACACATAAAGGATTTAAAAGGAAGAGGTACTAACAACTGGAAGGATTGTGCAAGACATCTTGAAGGATTAGCATTTAAGGTAAATCTTGAAGTATTCCAAGAGGTAGAGTACCTAGGACATACAGGCTGAATAAAGAAATGAAGAAGGGAGAGAGAATGTCACAAAAGAGGAACAATGAAGGGCAGAGCCAAGCTAGCAGAGTAAAAGAAAGAAGCACAGCACAGCTTGCTCACAAAACCTTTTTCACAAACATCTAGAAAACACACCAGACAAGATTCTGATTAAGAAAGCCAAGAGGGGAGGGGAAAAAACAAACAAACAACAACAACAACAACAACAAAAAGACCACAGTGAATCCTTTTTTTCCATGCCAGAATGGTTTAAGGAGATTTAGGCCTACAGATTCAGGAGAAGGGGTATAGCATTGCAGGAAGAATTTTAGCACTCAAGGCCTCAGTAGGAAATATCAAAAAAGGAGATCCAAGGGGAAACCTCAATAGCACAGAGGGCAGGAATAGGTGTCATTTGGCACCTGGGTCACAGGATCCAGGACAGAGAGAAGTGGTCCCATAAGAACAGTTGCTTGTATCCCTTGCATCTGGGATAATGAGAAAGTATAAGTTCTTTAAAGCATGTGGTTCTGATCACAGAAGCAGGATGAGGATTTGTATGTATTCTCTAACATAGCATGGAAGCCTGCAATGGAACAGCACTAGGATAGGCATCAGACCAAAAGGGAATCTATAAGTTTAGTTGCTCTCTACCTGCAGATCCACACAGCAGGCAAAAAGTAGCTTATAGTCATCTATGGAAATTCTCAACCAGGGACAAACTGATAGAACCCAAACCTAGATCAAAAATTTGCAGAATTCAGTGAGCAGATTTTACGAAGGATTACATCATTTTGGGAAGACTAAAACCCTTTAGGCCATCAGTTTGAGCTGTGGGGGTTCCACTCTGATGCTGTACCATTTAAGAATGGTATTTTAAGAATAATTTCCTATCATTTTTTCCCCAAAGTTTGGAATTTACTGAGCAGATGAGGTATAGAAATTCATCATTCTGTAAACTTTTCACCTTGTCAGATATTTTCTCACCCTGGCTGTAGGACTTCAATAGGACCTGGGGTTCTGGGTAACTGGTCTCACAATTCTTCTGTGTTTCTTTTCATGTGTTGTCTCCTTATTAGATTGTGAATCCTTGAGAAGTTATGCCCTATGCCCTTTTTTTTTGTACCTCCACGAGTCAGCACAGTGCTTGGCACATAGTGAACTTTTACTGACTCTATTGATTGAAATCAAAAGTAAACAAGAAGACAGATGATCAATTTAGACATTCATCCCAAAAATATGTAAAGCCCAGAACAAAAATAAAACACAAAGTTGAGAAAAAGGCTGGAAGAATGAGTAAAAACTAAACTAATAGTAATATTAAGGATGACAGGAAACTCAAGACACAAATTCAGAAGAAGGATGCATGATTTTAAAATGTATATGAGAACAACCTCAATGAAAAATGCAGCCTGGGCACAAATCCAATTAGAATTCTTGGAAGTATTTAAAAAAAAATTTAAAAAATTATTTGAAAAACCAAATGAGAACCATGGAAGAAAAATATAAGGAGAATCAAAGAGAATCAAAAGCTTGGAACAAGAAATTAACTGTCAAAAACCTTTAATAAATAAAATGACTTCCTAAAACAAAAACAAAACAACAACAACAAAAAAAACCCCCAAAACCTCCCAAAACCCAGAATTTATTAAATAGAAGCTAATGAGTCTGTGAGACATGAAGAATAATTTAAAAAGTTAATAAACTGAAAAAAAAAAGTGTAATGTGAAAATATAGGGTATGTCACAACAAATACAGGTGACCTAGAAAACATGGGGAAAATAATTTAAAAATCATCGGTCCACATTAAAGTCATAATTAAAAGTTATTAAAGTCATAATAAAAAAGACCCAAATACGATATTTCAAGAAATCTTAAAAGTGCTCAGATTTCTTATAACAAGAGGTTAAAGTAGAACTTAAAAAAATATAATATACTAATATATAGTTTCTTCCTGAAACTCCAAAATGAAAACTCCCAGGTATATTAACAGCTAAAATCTAGAGCTCCCAGGTAAAGGAAAAAGTTTGGCAAAAAAAAAAAAAAAAAAAAAAAAAAAAAGCAGGAACCACGAAAAAGAAAATAAAGTTTGGTATATGATACTGCAGAAAGCAAAAGATGCAGGTTTATAATCAAGAATAACTTATGAAGCAAAACTGAGTATCATCCTAGAGGGGGAAAAAAATGGACCTTTAAAGAAAAATAGAAATTTCAAGCATTCTTGAAGAAAGGAGCAAAAGTTGAGTAAAAATCTAAGCCCAAGGAATCAAAGAAAAGTATAAAACAAAATAAATTAATAAAATAAAGCATCCAACTGTGAGGATCTAGAAACAGTTTATATTATTATATGGGAAGAAGTCTACCACCACCATCACCAACCCTATTAACATCATTGTCATTGTTGTCATCAACATTACTACCATTATCATAATTATCATCAGATAGAAGAAATCTAATTTGATAGAGAATCTAGGAATGATTCTATTATGATTTGATATTAAAGGATGAATTGAAGAGTTGAAAAGAGGACTACATTGAGGGAGAAAAGATAAAGGGAGAGGAGAAAATTATCTCACATAAATGAGATGTGCAAACAGGATGGTATGTTCTATATAGCAAGGACAGATTAAAGGGAAGGTAGTAATACTTGGATTTCACGCTCATTTGAACTTTACAATATAGTTTATAAGAAACACTTTAAACAAAGATTAACACACAGTCAAAATAAAGATATGAAGCAGACTATTATGCTTCATCTGAAGTAAAAAATATAGGGGGCAGTAATCATGACCTCGGACAAAGTAACAGCAAAAATAGAACTAATTTTAAGAGACAAAAAGGGAAACCACATTTTGCTAATATTTAGTATGGACAACAAATTTCTATCAATATTAAATATGTGTACGAAAGGATATCACATGTACATTTTCAAGATGATTTACATGGAGAAATAAAGTCAAAAGAGTTTAAGACCTCAATTTATGTCTCTCAGACCTAGATAAACATGATAAATTTCTTTTTTTTCTTTTTTTGCTGAGGCAATTGGGGTTAAGTGACTTGCCCAGGATCACACAGCTAGGAAGTGTTAAGTATCTTGAGACCACATTTGAACTCAGGTCCTTCTGACTTCAGGGCTAGTAATCTAAGCACTTTGCCACCTAGCTGCCCCCAACATGATAAATTTCTAAGGAATACTGAGAGACTAGAAACAAATATAACTTTTTCAGTTGTACATAGTATCTTCACAAAAATGAATTGTGTTAGGGCAAAAAACTTCACAAAACAAAACAGAAAAGCATATATATGTATATGCATCTTTTACTGATTAGAATGCAATAAAAATTATATTTCACAAAGGACTCTGAAACAATGATTATTCCAAATTTTTTAGGATGCAGTTGAAGTAGAACTTAAGAAGAACATTTCTCTCTAAATGCTCATGAATAAAAAAGAAAGAGCAGACCTGTGAATTATCATACAAATAAATAGAAAACCAACAAATTTAAAAATTCACTCAACTAAATACCAAAACAGAAATTGTAAAAATGAAAGCAGTATTTACAAGAGTGAAAACAAAGGTAAAAAAAATAGCAACTTCTTCCCCTTGATTAATAAACATAAGCAGGAACTGTTGAAAAACAAAAAAGAAAATAAAATAAATCATTAAAAACAAAAAAGGTGAGTTTGCAAGTAGTTAAGAAAAGAAATTATAAGGAATTTTTTTGTCAAATGATATGCCAATAAAATTGACAGTCTAAATGAAATGAGTAAATATTTACAAATATATGAACTGCCCAGAATAACAGAAAAAGGAAATAACATTTAAATAGCCTTATCTTAGAAAAAGAAATTGAACTAGCCATAAATGAATCTCCAAAGAAAAATTCCAGTACCAGATGAACTGACAAGTTGATTCTATCAAGTATTTAAAGAACAATTAATTCCAATAATTTATAAACTGTTCGAAAAAATAGGAAAAGGAGTCTTATTAAATTCCTTGTGTGACACAAATATGGTCTTGATACCTACACCAGAAAGAGAGAAGAAAGAGAGTGAATCAGAGTCTAAACAGTTTTATCCCAATAATACCCCCTAATGAATATCGATGCAAAAAACTTTAATTAAATATTAGCAAGAAGACTATAGTAATATACCATAAGTATCACTAAGCACAGGCTGGCGTCACAACAGGAGTGCAGGGCTGGTTCAGTATTAAGACAACTATAAACATAATTCACCAATTAATAACAAAGCAACAAAAAATATAAAATTTTATTAATGATGAAGAAAAAGCTTTTGACAAAATTTCCATCCCTATCAAAAACACTAGAAAAATAAGAATTAATAGAACTTTTCTTTAAAAAATGATAAAATAAAAAACTAAGAATAAGCATTATCTTGTAATGGAGAAAAGTTAGAAAGAAGTCTTTCCAATAACATCAAGGATAAAGCTAAAGTGTCCACAAAGCCAAATTACCATTACTATTCAAAATTGCTAGAAATGTTAGCAACAAAAATGAAAGGAATAAACATGTGGGAAGAAGGAAAAAAAATAGATCTTTTTTCTTCAAGATAAAATGATGGTCAATTTAGAGACACTCAAAAGACAATTGAAAATTAACTGAAATAATAAACCCATAAAATTCATCAGCATTCATTTCCACATTTTACCAACAAATTCTAACAGGTAGAGATAGAAACAAAGATTCCATAAAGAAAAATGATAATACAAAATATTTGGAAGTCAACCTACCAAGAAACACACAGTAACTCTATGAATATGATTATAAAAAATTCATCACACAAATAATTACATCAAAATAACTGGAGAAATACTAGCTGTTCATGAATAGGATGACCCAGTATTGCAATAAAACCTGGATTAATTTAATTTAAATTTATAGAGGAACAAAAAGGTTAAAAACATCAAGGGAATTAATTTTAAAATGGGTAAAGGAATATTAATCCACTTTTGATGATGCTATCAACTGGCTCAAATATTCTGGAAACATTTTGGAACCATGCCCAAAAGGCTATTTAACTGTCCATATTCTTTGTCCTAGCAATATTGCTACTAGGTGTAAATATCTCCAAAGAGATCAAAGAAAGGGGTACAAGATTCATATATAACAAAATGTTTATGGTAACTTTTTTTGCTCTCGAAGAAATGGAAACAGAGGGGGTGCCCATCAACTAGGGAAGGCTGAACAAGTTACAATACACATATGTGACACAATGTTACTGCATAATAAGACATTTTGAAAAGGATGGATGATTTTAGAAAAACCTGGGAAGACCTCTATTAATTCAAAGTCAAGCGAACAGAACCAAGGAGAATAATTTATATAAGAATGATGCTGTAAAGACAAACAACTTTCAAAGATTTAAGAACTCTGATGAACACAACAGAACCAACTAGTTACAGAAAACTCATGACGAAACATGCTATGCCTCTCAGTGATGGCCTCATACCATAGACTGAAGCACATTATTTTCTGGATAAACCTATGTTAAAAATCTGTTTTGCTTGACTACATATATTTATAACAAATTTTGTTTCTATTGATTTCTCAAATTCTGGAGAAGGTAGAGTTAGTTAGGAGGAAATATATACAAAACTGAGAATAAAACTGAATTAATAATAATGATAAAAAATGCAACCAAGTGATATAATAGGCAAAAAATCTATTTGGTTAAAAAGTAAAGTAATTGAGAACAATTATGGTATATCAGCCTTTAGAGACAGAAGGAAATCAAACTGTGAGTGCTTTAGATGCCAAACAAATTTGTATTCTGTTCTTGAAACAATGGTGAAGGACCACTGAAACTTCTTAAGAAGCACAAAGTGAATGAAATCTTATCAAGTTGCTCAATTTCACAATTCTGTCAGTTTTTTTTTTGTTTGTTCCCCCCCCCCCCCTTTGTTTCCCTTTGGTAGATTAGATTTTGAAGTTGTTAGGAATCTTAGATATGATTTACTCTACCCCTTCATTTTATAAATGAGAAAACTAAGGTCCAGAAAGAGTAAAATATTTGACTCAACTTACAGATCTAATTTAATGGCAGAAATTAGATTTGACTCAAGTTTAGCACAGGGCCTAGCATATATGTATGTAGCTGCTTAAAAAATGTTTATTGATCAGTCAAGAATTATTGAGCTACTTATTGACTGATTGAAATTTAATCAAAATCACTTACTTTGGATAGAGAAACTGAGGCCTAGAGAGGTTAAGTGACTTATCCAAGATTGTAGAAGTAGTATCCAAGATTGTAGAAGTAGTAAGTGGCAAAGCTAGGAATTAAACCTAGGTTCTCTGATGTCAAATGTTATTTTATTACATTATAAACTTTTCTCTTGATCTAATTCTGACCTACTTATAACTAACTTTTTTTTTTTTGACATTAGGTTGGTAGGTAAGAATTTTATTTTAAAAAGTCACCTTACTATTCTGTAAATGGCAAATAGAGCAGGGCAATAAAAATAAATTTTATAGCCAATAAAATATTTGTACAATCTACTCTGTTTAATTGTATCAATTAATAAATAACAATTAATGAGCACTTACATACATAGCACTGTTAAAGTCACGATCAATAAAGATCTAAAAAATAAGATAAAACATAAAATAGATTGTACTTGTAAAATATAGAAATTATTTTAGATTAAACAATAATGTATATGTAGAAGAGCCATATAAGAGTTAAATTGATCTTTACTATTCTTCCCTATTTACTATGTATGAAAGGACAACTTTTATTTCTTAAGATTATTCTTCCTCCTACCCTAAAATTCCTTTGGTACCAGGAATTTTGTCCCAAGAATAAAGCAGCAGCTATATGGTACACTAGAGAGTGAGTTAGTCAGGAAGACCTGAGTTCAAATCTGACTTCTGACTTGTTGTGTAATCCACAGATAGTCATTTAACCTTTGCTTGCTTAACCTCAGTGTTCCCAGTTGCAAAATGGGGACAACCTACCTGTGAGGGTTGCCATGAAGATATTTGGAAAGCATTTTATAAACCTTAAAGCACCATGTAAATATTACTTGTTATTATTGTTATTAAAGAAAATTCCATTTTATACTTTAAAACTTCGGCTTTCTCAAAAGTGTGTTCCACAATGAACATGAACTATGCAACATTCATTACTGGGACTATAATATCCAAATCTTTAAAGGTAAAATTATAAGTAATGTATAGGAAAGGATTTCCTAACTTTCAGAACACTCAGAATAGCCCCCCCAAAAGAAAATAGGTGATGACAAAAAAATCTCAAGTGATGATAAAGACCTTAGAGGGCATTTAATCAAAGTTACTTTTATATAACTTTTTTTTATATAAAACAAAACAAAAAACCCAAACCCTCTCTACAACATCCTAAAGTGACCATGGCTCATAGCGTTTAGTTAAGAGATCTTCAATTAGAAGAACTCTATTTCCTACAGCATCTCATTTCACTTTAGAAAGTCACTGTTAGAGAGTGTTTCTTTATATAAAGGTTAAAATCTTTCTCTAAGCATTTTTTACCTATTATTCTTATTTTTTCCTTCTGGTGTCAGGCCTAAGCAACTTCTAGAACAAGTAAAGTTATATCACATGTGTTATGTGTGTAATGGTCTTGCTCCACTACTATGATACACATAGAAAAGAGGCTCAAGGAAGAAGACGCACAAGAGAAAAGGATGCTGATTTCTTACTTAACTCACTGTCTTCAAAAATAATAACTTTCTGTAGGAAAACAGAAATACAGCCTTAGTATCCTAAACCATAGTTTTGCTTTCTTTGAAATTAGAGATAAGTTATAATATGGAGTTATGATCTCCTCAGGGTTCCATTATAATGGACTACTTCCATTTTACCTGAAGTTCCTTAGACTCCTCTTGCTGGTTGGTAATCTTGCAAGTGAAGTGAAAATTTCTTCCAAAATCAACTGCCTATGTTTTTCATACCTTGAGAATACCTATTTAGCAGTTATAAGATTAAAAAACAAAACAAAACCCAAAAGATTAATATTTGCACAAAAGAAAAATGACAAAGATTTAAATTTACAATAGCATTAGATTCCATCTACTCTGGATGTTTCTTGCATGTACTTGATTCTATACATCTCGTCTCCTTAACTAGAACATAAGTTCTTCAAGGGCAGAGATAGTATCTTTTTCTTTTATAGTGTTGCAGCACTTGGTAAGCACCATTTATGTAAACACTAAAAACATTTTAAACATCAATGATCAATTTCTACTTCTAAATTTAAAAAGATTTATTAAGTGTCTGCTGTGTGGAACATATTATATCAAGCAATGCAGATACAACAAAAATAGTTCCTGCCCTCTAAGGAACTTGAATTCTATTGGGGAGAGGGGAAATAATGAGCAAGTTTGATTATTTCACCTCTAAATGGTGTTGAAACATAACGATTGTATTTATTAAGAATACTTTTAATTCAAAAGGAAGTTTTCTCTGGATTATTGTCTGTTTACATTTAACTGACCCAGAAGAGATCTATCTATTAAATGTATAAAGCATACCAAAACACAACAAAGTTGAAGATTAAAAAAAAAACCCATCAGATAACAATAACCTGCAAAACATTAGTGACATTTTTGCTAAAAAAAAATTAAAACACTAATTATCAACTGTCAGAAAATTATACTTACTGCAGTGACTAATTTGATGGCACATAACTGGAGTTCACTGACATTTTCTACAAAAAATGGTGTTATTCCCATTGATGATATCTACAAAAATATGGAGAAAAATCTTTCACTATTATGCCTAATCTGTCCAGATAATCTATGTATGAACTTGATAGAAGACCCTGGGAACCATTTGTATTTTTCTTGCCAGTCACTCAAGTAGCAGTCGATTATATCCCTCCTTCCTTTCCCTTTCTTTCCTCCTCTTTTCCCCTCCCTCCCTCCTTCTCAAATGCGCACACACGCACATATTATCTTACGGGGCCACAATATTTAGCATTTAAAAAAAAAATTCCCAACACTCCTAAGTTAAATAATGAAACTCAGGACATAAGGGTACATCAACCATGTGTCTGAAACACGACCCACTTTTTGGGAAATCATGGTTTTTCTTTCAGAAAACTAAGTGGACATTTTTCCAAACAGCATTTATTTATATTTAACAATTGGCCAAAAATGTGTTTACTGTTTTATACCTCTAATGTAGCATTTTAAAGAAAAATCATGGGGCAGTTAAGTGGCATGCAGTGGATAGAGCATTAGCCCTGAAGTCAGGAGGACCTCAGTTCAAATCTGGCTTCAGACACATAACACTTTCTAGCTGTGTGACCCTGGGCAAGTCACTTTACCCCAATTGCCTCGGGGGGAAAAATCATTCTAGTTGTGGTTGAAATCCTAATTTGGCACTGACAGTGAATAAAGTAAAATTATCCCCATTCTTTAGTTTTAAGTTATCATTTAGAAATAATAAAAAAAAAAATCTCAGAAATACTTGCCTGAAGAATTGTTGTATCAGTCAGCAGTTGTATCTCCAAAAGCTCTGCCAAGCTGCTAACAATATCACAAACTTTGTTATAAAGCATTACGATTACTCTCTGCTTGTGAGTGGAACACTTGGCACGTTTTGCCTTTGAGGTTAATACTCCTCCTAATTTTTTTTAAAATTGGGGGAAAAATTATCAATAAAATATTTCAACATTACAACTAGTTATAAATTTTATGAACTGAAATTTTCAAAGAGGTGTATTTCTTGATGTGGTAAACACATACATCAACTACCCCTCCACTCCCCACCACTTCACCCTGTTCACTCCAAGGTAAAAAATTATTCTTTGATGACATTTAATTTGAAAAGTAAACATTTGTATATAGCAGTAGATGCATAGTATACTTTACAGGTAGTTAAAATTTGATACTACAACAAAAACTTTCAAAATAATGTTCTTGACTTAGTTCAAGATGGAAGATAGTTGAATTTTGAATTTCACTGACTCAGTCAATTTGAAATCATATTTAAATTTACATATAGTCAAAATCATTTAATAATATAATGTCCAATATCTTTTATCCTTCTGCCTACTTTATGTCTATTTTATTGTTTATTTTCAGAGGTTAAGGAAAAGATTTTGAAACTTATTAGCTGTTCCCACAATTATAATTTCATTCTCATCTCTGGGGAAGACAGAACCTGTATTAAAAGCTGTATTTTTCCATATCTTTATAATGCACACTTTTTTATATTTTCTAAATAAATTCTTGTTGAAGCATCACAGAGAACTGATAAAAGGGTCACATTGATAATCAAATCAAAAATGGTATTGCTACACTCAATGTTAGCATTATTTTAGATTACAGTATCACCTGAAGTAATCATACATTAATTCAGTTTTTCACTTAATTTGGAAAAACATATAACAATGTTTTAGTAAGGTCTAATTTAAAAAGTTTACATGTCAGCAAATAATGACAAACTAACCGCCATGAGGATCCACTCTGTAAACAGGATCATACTGAGGATAAAGAGTATTTTGTAAGTGAAATTTAGTGTATTGTATAACTCTTTCTATTACATCCTCAATATATACAGCTTTTGGCATGTTAGGTGATGTCATAATGTTGATGGCTGTAAGACAAGCATCTGCTGATTTTGTAACTCTCTCCATAATTAGGTCTCTCCACAGACGTTCTTCTTCTTCAGTGTCATTATTCTACAAAAGAACAGATTGTTAATGTAGTAGGAATATACACATTTAGCTTTTAAAATACAGCATAAATGAATATTATAACATATTGGACTTTACTTTCAACTTTCACCACTAGACAGAACTCTACAGATAGTAATCTTCAGGGACAAATTATCTTTAAGATGATTGTATGAAACTATACCTATATAATAATTCTTTGTTGTAGCAATGAACATTTATTTGTATGGTCAAAACCCCGTAAATATCTTTCTGTAGTGGAAAGAGTACTGGATTTGGAATCAAAAGACTAGGCATAAATTCCATTCAACTTATTACCAGTGTGATCTTGGCCAAGTCAGTTAGCCTCAGGGGAGTTTCTTTATATAATAAAGATTTATTTATATAATAATTATCTTTATATAATAAAGATTTTGAAACAAATTTTTTTTTTAGCTTTAGGTAAGATGATTGTCAAGGTCATCTCCTAGCTTTGGATTATGTGATCTGTTATAAACATTTAACCAATTGCAAATACTCATTCTAATGAACAAAATATATGTGAAGAAACAATTTCAAATTTATTAATCTACTTAAATAAAAATTATATTCAAAAAGTTTGCAAAATAGAATCTAAAAAAAGGTATGAAAGACCACTAAATGAAAAAGCATCAAACGATTATTCTGTCATGGACTGGACTAAGGATATAAATTTAAATAAACAAGAAAACCCTATCCTTAAAAGGAGTTTACATTTACATGTTGCTCATTTTCTTAATGTTAAGCCACTCATGTCTTTAGTGCTAACAAATGTATTCTTAGATGAATTGCCACTCTCTTTGCCAGGATTTTATTTGAAATTATTTTTATCACTATTGATAAATGATAATGATATAGAAATATTTTTCTCTGTATCATCTTTCCTGGACTATATTTGTTCCATAAAATAGAGTACTTTATTTCTTAGTTTTTGAGAACAGTTTGTTTAGTACTGTAATAACTTTTCAAAATGGATTATGTGTCCTGAATATTTAAGATCATAGCATAAACAGGTTAAAAGGAAAGCAGATAGGAGATGATTCTTAGTGCAGTTTTAAATTAAAGCTCTTTCTTTTTATGGAAAGAGTAACCAAATCAAAAACAATCAAAGATAAATGCCACAAAATTACAAAGAACCAGAATGGTCCTCAAGATACAAGAAAACCACAACCCACCTTTATTACAATATAAACTCAATCTAAGAAGGAATTGTTTCACTTTTTGTATTTTATATTAAGTAATGCACAATGGGCCTAAATGTTGCTGACTGACTTATATGAACTTAACTCCTATTAAAAAACCTCATTAAATGAAAGCTTTTAAAATTGAAAGGAGAAACTGCATTTACTAGAGTCAACTTTTTAAATACAGTGTATTTACTAAATATTCTCATTTAAGAAATACCAATCAAAAAGTAAAAAGATACTTGTATGTCAAAAGATCAAAGGTAGTATAAAATATTAACCAAATTATAAGCAACATTATCAATATTAATCTTAAACTTACATGATTTAGCAATGTAGAAAGTTTGGACCCATCCTGAATATTCTTCTCCAAAATGTTTAGAACTTTTACTGTTTTATCTGTGGCCAGCTATAAAGAAAACACAAATTATTGTCTTAATTGCTTCTGGAAAATGAGATGAACATGCAGTATTTAACTAAAATTGTTCTTTTCCAGTTTCCATTTAGGATTCCAAATAAAAGAAAACCACTTCTCAGCAGCAAAGAAAAAGCAAATCTTTTCTCTTTCTTTTGGATTTTCTATTATGTGTCGTTCTGAGAAGAGAATACCTTGGATTTTGTAGTTTTTGTGGCACTAGCATATCATAAGTGAGTACATCAGGATAACAGGCAATTACAAATGGTGATGCTTCTAAAGAGGATTCATAAAACACAGAACATAAAAAAGGATCTTAGAGATTTCTAGTCCAACTGTCTTCTAGATGAGTAAACTGGGTCTTGAGAAGAAGTCCAAATGCTATGATTCTCATCTTGATTACATTTTTACCACACTCTGCTACTAGTCATGAGAATCATTAGCTTTTGTGCATGGTGCTACATTGAAGCCTAATAAAAGGCATGATGGAAACAGGCTATAAAACCAAGGGAATATGAAAAACATCCAAGGCTAACATACTGTAGGGAGACAATAGATACTTGTTAATTGATTCAATAATGTTTTGCATAAAAGGTCATAGTATGGTCAAAGTCCATGGTGCAGTGAGAAGAGTGCTAGATTTGAAATCAGGAGATTGGGGGCTTAATTATATGCCTACTACTTACTAAGAGCAACTCATTTGACTTTTGAAGTATTAGATTCTCATTTGCAAAATGAGTAGGGTTACCTGCAGGTTCTAACATATAAAGCTGTTGGGAGGGCCTATTGAAATAAGATGTGTAGAGTACTTTGTCAAGCTTAAAGAACTATGTGAATATGAACTAATTAGGATTATTGTTATATAAAGTTTATAATTTTAATGGAAGAGAATAGTGAATTGAGTACTAGAACTGGGAATCAGAAAAGCCTGAGTTCAAATCCTGCCTTGTCATACCTTACATGTCCATAGGTAACGCTTTCACACTTTATTACAAAGTTATTGACATGTTATCTATCACTTATGTTATATATATATATACATATATATCTTCGATATATTGCATTATTAACATCAGATAATAGTTTGACTATGAAGAAACAATAATCTAAAAAAAATGGAAGAAGGAAGCAGTGAAATACAATAAAAAGAAAATAAGAGAAAAGAAGTGGGGCAAACTGGATTCTACTTCCAGCTTTGCCATCAATTAGGTATATGGATTTTGGGAAAGTCTTCAAAGTCTTCATCTAGGATAAGATTTGACTAAGTAACTATAAAGGTTCTTTGCAGCTCTAAAATACTATAAAAACTGAAAATTGTTAGAATACATTTTCTCAAAAACAAAAAAAACCCAAACCCCAAGTCAAATAACTCTTAATACGTTGAAATGGCTGAGAGATAAAAATCTGATGCAAACTTTTTATTCAATAATACTGTTTAAAAAAAGTGAATGTCCATAATTTCCCTTCCTAATTTTTCCATATTAAAAAGAATGTTAACTGATCTTGGGAATTAGGTTGTTAAGGTTTTATAATATATTTTAATAGCAGAAGTTCTTAATAGAACTTTCCAATATACTTAGAAATAAAAATGAACATCATTATGTAACTCTAAGAAATTTAAGTACTTACGACTTGGATTTGCCTCCATGATATTATAAATAAAAGTTTGGTAATATAAGGAAATCAATGTATCCTCGTTATAACAAATATCAATAGAAACACATTCACTTGAATGGAATATCTGGCTTGTTTTAGAAAAGTAGAGCAAAAATATGATTCATGAGCTCATTGAAAAAATTTAAATACAGTTTTCAAACTAAATGCTATAAAGTAATTAAAAAAAAAAAGAAATCTTTATGTCCAAGCTATCTCTTTCAATATTAACTCCACAGATATACTTAACTTTTAATAATTATTATGCTGTCCTTAAGCTGGAAATAATTATTTTTATAGTTTATGATAAGGGGAAAAGATTCAGAGATGCTGTATATGATGCAGCATAGTACAATACATAACAGTCCTGGATTTCAAGCCTGTAGATATGGGTTTGAATCTCTCCTCCTTATCCTTTAGAAAAATAGTAGTTAGGTGACACATAAATTAATCTTTCAGTACCTGAACTTTATAATTTATAAAATGGAGAAAATATTTGTTCTAGCAAAATCACTTAAAATGGTAGACAAATGTTTTATTAAATGGAGTAAATATCACAGGACTTAACTGACCTACTAAAGTACTGGAACATATAATTATCAGTATATGATTCAAAACAGCCAATCTAACTATATGTTCTTGGCATCACAGTTTAGAATTATTAAAACCAAGTACCAAAGCAAAATTCTACTGGATTTATGAATCAAAGAAATACTATTTCATTATACTTGCACGAATGCTTGCAATTAAGTGTCATGAAATTATTAAATCAAGAAGGACTAATAGGTTACTTGTACTATAATCCTGCTTTAGATCTTTTATTTTTACCATCTTTATTTTTCAAAAACATACAGCAATAGAATGGCAAGATTTTGAGTTATTAATGAATTTGTGTACATAGCATATTTGTATATGCATTTCATCAAGGATCTTTTCCACTTTCCCTCAATGTACAGTAAGCCCCCTAAAAGCCAGATTAAGCCTATGCTTGTTACCTTCCCTACGGTTCAGCATACTATTCTTTAAGCAATAGATGCTTCCTGATTATTGAATCAGATATAGTTATGATCATGAATGTTTTCTAAAGGACTAAGTAATTAATAATCATATCAAACTTTGATCTAATTTTAAAATTTTGGATGTAAATATAGACTTTCTAAAAAAAATTAATCCCACTACCAGACGTACATATGAATTTTAATTTAGAGAAATACCTTATCCATTATTCCCATTGCTTTAATTTTAGCAGATTCACTGCCCAATTCACTAAGCTGATGTTTTCCTAATAGCAGTTCCTGAGGAATTTCTTCATCATCACCTAAAAGAAAAAATCCAGAAATTGTAAGCAATTCATAATGGTTAGATTTATTTTTAAAAAAAAGTCTTTAACTTTGCAATTCAGTATTGGTCATCTCTCTTTAGAGACATACTCCGGCCTCTACCAACTTAAGTAAGTAACAGCAACATTGAAACATTTTTCTTGTCCCTTAGGCAAAATATTGGCTTAAAAAAGGTAACAAGAAAATAAAAATTCTTATTAGAATTGGAAGATTGGAAAATGAGTACTTTGCAAACTAAGTCCTATCTAACTATAGTTGAAGTTTAGTACTGCCAACCTCACACTAGCAAAACTTGGTGTCGTTTGGAGAGGATTAATTTTCACAAATTATGTGTGCTTTAAAAATCAAAACTATGTATCAGTTAAGATGAGGCAGCTAACATGGTCCTGATATTTAATGACTTTATTATATAAACTTTTTTTTTTAAATACTAGCTGAAGAAATGAGTATTAAACGCAGCTCTGAACAGGATTATAAATCCAGAAGATCCTAGGTAACTGTTTTACTTAAAAAGATCACAGAAATGGAGATAATTGATCTAACAATGAATATATGAAATCTGAGACTGTAGCAAAAAGATGTTTGGCTCAAACTGATTCTAAAGAAAAAACAGTTCCAGATCTATTATTTTGTCTTTTGAAGTGAAAATAAAAGAAGCAATACAAATCTGTCTCACCCTATGAAAAAGCTTAAAAAAAATGCAGTTCGTAGTCATGTTTTAAGTGTTTGTGCTCATATATCCATAGTTTTCCCCAAACTGTTATTCCTTGAAAATTCTATACTACAAATGTTTATACTGATCCTGCTCAACCAATTTCTCCCATTCTCCCAATTATTCAAGGCCTAAAAATTCTTAATCACTTTATGAAATTTCCTCTTCATTATTTAATTTCATCCCTATCTCATCATTCTTTGACCTTGATTATTGTTCTTATTGTTTCAGTTTTGACCTCCCAAATATGTCACCTCCAGGAAGCCAGGAGTCTTATTCTTCTCTGTATCCCTTCTCAGCACCCAGAAAGTACTAAGTACACAGCAGATATAGAATATTTATTAAATTGAATTACCAAATGCTGTAAAATCCATGTCTTCAAGATTTTCTAAAATATTCTCTATTGAAGCAGTAAATCTTTTAAAAGTAGAAGAATCCATCATTTCTGTTGTGGAAAAAATTAAAAAAAATCATTTCTATGTGAACCGTTGACAATTTAAACCAAACATGGAAACATAATAAAACACTAAATTTACCTTCAGGTGTTAATTTTGGTTCATAAGCTTTCCGCTTCTTTTGCTTTTCTCTTTTCTTCATTTTTCTAGCAACTAAAAATAAGATAGGAAACTTTTAAATAAGAATTACAACTTAAAATGAATTTCATTTTTGTCCCACATATCTTTTTGAAGTAAATATTTAAAGTAAGAATATCAATACAATCTAAACATATTTGCTTTTCTTTTGGACTAATAAAGTTATCAAAGTGTTTGAAATTAGTTTACTAAAGATTTAAAAATAAATTTTAAAGTTAGCCCTAATGTAAAATCAGATAGCATAAAGAATCCTTTGAGGCTAATGGATTACCCTCACTAAGGCTGGGAGGAGGAGAATAATCTTCCATGTCTGAATCTGATGGACTGCGATTTCGATAACGGCCACCACCGGAACTCCTCCTGCCTTCATGAGAATGGCCACTTCTCCTATGATCCCCAGAGCTTCGTCTGTCACGCTCTTCATATTCCCAAGCTTTATCATCATCTTTGTCCTTCTTATGTCGTTTCCGAGAAGCTAAAAGCAAATTTTCATGACAAATGATTTACCCTACTTGAAAGACTATCAAAAATTTTTACTTTAAAATTTTTCATTGTGATTTAAGGAAATTCTAAACAATTCTCTTTCCTAAGAGGATAAATAGAGTATAAAAATATTATTTATAAACTTTAACATGGCATTTCTAGATTTAAAGATTTTAGATAAAACAGGGTCTTCCAAGATAGGTCTCCACACTTTTTTGATCACGCAACCTTCTCAATAGAGATGTTTTAGAGCATTCATTTCCATGTATAAGATAACATATACATACATATATACACACACACACAAAAAAAAAACTATAATAATAGATTATGTACATTATAAACATACAAAAGTCAAAAAGAATTAAAGGTGAAAAACAATATTTAAAAAAAATTTTTTTAGAGGAAAACCCTTTTTTTTTGGGGGGGGGGCAATGTGACTTAATACACTCCATTAAAAAGAAAAAATCCCTATGTCTGTCCTGAGGGAACAAGGTGAACTCGTAAATAATAACTGTTCAGAATTTAATTTGATCAATGTACCTAGCCAAATAAGCAAATCTCCTTTTTTGAAATATTTTCTTTTAATTGAAAGATACACAACAATCAAATAATAGATCATAACAATCAAAGAACATAACAGTTTTTCATCAGTAATCATATTTGTCTATGTAGTGACACCATACACAATGCAAAAACTACAAGCAAAAGTGAATTGTCTCTGATTTCAACACAGTAGAAAATATTCAACATAAATCCATTCTTCTTTACATGGTTCTATTTAATCAATGGTATCATTTCTTAATTCCATCTTCAGATTTGGATAATTTAGTTGTATTTTTGTATGAGTGAAAGTAACAATCAGTCTGGCTGGACCACAGAATGAGGGAAGGGGAACAATATATCATAAGCCTGAAAGGTCTGTGGGGCTGAGATTTGTGAAAGGCTTTAAGTGGCAAAATAGTTGAGGTTTATTAATTCTAGAGTCAAGAGGGATTCAATGTAGTTTGAAAGTGGGGCAGGTGTGTGTGTGTGTGTGTGTGTGTGTGTGTGTGTGTGTGTGTTCGTGTACCATAGTCAAATGTACTCTTCAGGAAAATCACATTGGCAAGTATATGGAGATCCAGGAATGAGGAATGACCTATAGGAGACCATTTACTAGTTTAGGTAAGAGATGATGAATGCCTGATTTAAGTTGGTGGTTGTATGAATGAAGAGGAGAGGATAAGTGTTATGGAATTAGAAATCATAAGATATGGCAAGTGCTATATTAAATGAGGGAGATAGAGAAGTCAAGGATGATATAAGAGTGGGAACCTAGGTGACTAGTTCCCTTACAAGGAAGTTAGGAAGAGTGAGTTTCTGAAGCAAAATAGTAAGTTAATAGAATTTATTAAATACTTATATACCAAGATATATTAAAATATGTAATGCCATGCCTGTTTACCCTTTGGGACTCCTGTTCCATTCAAAGCAGGAAAGGTAGATCTGGACAGGAGGGGATCTCTACTCACCAGTCTGCCCAGGAGCACAGAGACCAATCTCTTAGGGGTGTGTGCCTGATATAGTCACAAAGTGATCTTGGGGTGACTATATCACAGGGGAAGATTATCCCTAATAGTACTCACAGAGCATGTGATATGGGTACCTTAAATTGTTCTGAGGACTATCCCAAGAAATAGGAGAAGTTGGGTTGGAAACTTGTACACTGGAGGACATACTAGAGGAATGGGATGGAGTAGGGAGTATTAAAGGTTAATGGGTGAAGATTAAGTGTGACTGTGTAGGAGAAAAGCCCCATTGGCACCCATGTGGAGGGGTAAGATGCATCCCATCTTCCCACCCACCATTTATTTGGTTGATCACTGTGCCCTTGAAATCATTCAGTGCCCTGCCCTCATTTTGGTGACTACTGCTCTAAGAAACACAACAAGAAAGTATTAAGCAGAAAATCATTCTTTCAATTCAAGGAACTCAGTTATCTGTAATAACTATTATGTCAGACTAAAAATTAAACATGGTTTACAAATTAAACTACATTTAAGACCTGGATAAGAACTAATGAGTCTTATATAAACAGAAATGAAGGAGAAAGGAATTGTCAAATAGTAGAATAAACCCATTATATGTGTAACCTATTCAAGAGAATACAGAATTTCTGAGATGGGAGTGAAGAAAGAACCTTAAGTCATCTGAGTCCACTTTTGGATAATGCTAAGAGTTAATCAGTTTTTCCTAGTACATAAAAGGAATCCATCTCTCTGCAACTTCTACCCATTGCTACCTGTTCTGCCATCTGAGAACAAACAGAATAAGGACCATCCTTCTTCTACATAACAGCTCTTCAAGTCCTTGAAAGCAGCAATCACATCCCCATAAGTCTTCTCTTCTACAGGCTCAACATCTCTAGTTCTTTCAAATGATCCTTGTATAATTTGGCCTCCAGTTTCCTCTGAATCCTCTCGAACTTGCCAATATTCTTCCTAGAATTTGGTGGCCAGAACTGAAAAGAATACACCAGATGTGGTCTGACCAGCACAGAATACAAGGTGACTGTTACCTCCCTCATCCTAGGCACTATACCTTTCTTAATGAATCTTAAGAAACAGCTTGGCTGCTATCATGTCACTAAATAATAGACTCTGAATTTCATTGGATCAGAACTTTCGCAGAATGTCATTATTTCCCCCATATTGTACTTAAGGTTTTTTTTGTTATTTTTTTTTAAACCAGAAATGCAGAACTTTATAGTTCTCTCTTTTAGACTTCATTTTATCAGATTTAGCCTGAAATTTTTGTTTGCTGAAATTTTTTGGATTCTGATTCTGTCAAATAACTTGTTATGTACTCCCTTTTCCAGCTTCATCATCTGTAAATTTGCTAGATATGTCATCTGTGCCTTCAACAGAGTCACTAACAAAAAAAAAAAATTAAACTTCACAAGATCATATATAGATCTCTGATAGCCCCATACCTAATGACTTCTTCCTAGCTTGACAATGACATATGAATAATTACAACCTGGTTTTGATATTCAGTTTAAAATTCATCTAACTGTACCATACAACCAACCTGTGTTTCCCCATTTTCTCACAGGGACATAATGAGAGAGACTCTTTTAAATACTGGTGAAATCTCACTACAACATTTGATTGGTAAAAGAAACATGCAAATGAAACAAAGTATTTTGGTAAACTATTTGGACTGAAAATTACAGTTTTAAAGATATGATATTTGTTGATGTTTTTTAAATATTTATTTATTATGATTTTATAGCCAAGAGCCTGCTTTTAAACTTGAGGAAAGCCCTATGAAGATTTGTGAATTAAAACTGTCATGATCTCCTTTCATGTTTTAAAGTCTTCTGGTAAAATATTAAGCATGTATAAAATTTAGTCTGGGCCTCACTTGTCTAAGACAGAAAAACTTACTTTAAGGACCTAGTTATAAAAGAGCAGAAGGTACATAGCTTCAATCTTTGAATAAATTCCCATATCCTAGTTTAGATGGTTATATGGACCTTTCTGCTTATTACAAACCTGAGAATGATGATCCTAATTTAAATCTGATTCCATATCTGAAATACTAAATACAAATCTGTGTTTGAACACTTAGCTTCTATAATTGTTTGTGTCCTTGGTCTGGCTTCTATTTCTAGAGACTGATCCCTGGTTTAAAGTGATAAACTTTATTACTACATCAGACTAACATCTAATAGCTACACGAAAAATAAAAGTTCTAAATACATAAGAGGGCTGGAAAAGAATACTGCTGAAAAAGAATAGTCTAATATACCAATTGGATATATATCTAATCATTTAAAAATTATAAAACACAGAATATCAGATTTGGAAGATATTTCATAGACCATTTAATCCAACTCATACTTAGACAGGAATGGAATGTCTTTAACACTGTCACTGACAAGTGGTTATCCAGTGTGTATCTTGGTTAGTCTTCTAAATTTTGGTCTTCTAGTTTGCTTATTCAGTACTCAAAACATGTCTTTCAGCAATGTCCATATTCCAGATTTTCTACTGCCCTATAAATAACGTCATGCTCTCTTGTATATAATTATACTCCACTCTTATAATAAATTAAGGCTCTGCAATGATTTAGTGATTGGCCTCTTGACCAGACCCAGGTTTTAATCCTATATCAGTTTTAAATCATGACTAGCCACGATTTTCTAACAAGATGGTAGTAAAAAAATGAGGTTGTGATCATATCCTTTTTACTTTGCTAAGGAATGTAAATACAAATAATTTAAGTTTTTTAGAAATTGTGAGAGGATGGGAATAGGGGTGATAAAGTATTCCCTTCTCTGGAGATTATACCAAATTCCAAAGGCAAAGTCTATTTTCAAAGTTCTGCATAGTTATGTTTCTGCATCAATGGGCATACACAATGGACATTAAGTATATTTAAAGCAGAACCTATGGTTGGGGAAGGTGGGGGGTGGATGAAGTAGAGGTAGTAATTTCTTCTCTTTAGGACTAGACCCTGTGTTTTCTAATACATTACCAAAATGAGCAGCTTGTAATACTAGTCTGACAAAGATTCATAAAGCATAAAAAAAAACTCAAGAAAGAGAATACTTACTGGTATTTACTTAATAAATGTATTGAATATCTGTTATGTGCAAAGCATTATGCATTAGAGGGGAAGATGGTCATAAAGATTGTGCTATCTGATATACTTACTTGTATTTAAGTTTTCTTGACATATAAAAGGAGTAATCCACAGCAAAATGATACAATTCACTGAATGACTAAGAAGTTCTTTAAAAAAGTTGCTTTGCCCTTCTCTTTGGTGTATTTTGTTATTCCAAGTGTGGGATTAGAATGGGCTGACCTTGATAAAATATGTCTTTGATGTTTGCTTCCGTCCCTTTTCAAGTCTCACTCTAGACACTCCTCTCTTACTTCCTTGACCTTGCTTCTTGCCACTAACCTTTTGATTCCTACCTAATACAGAAGCCTCAAGCTGGAATTAATTTTGAGTAAAACATCACTTTATACAAGCCTTCCCCTTGAAGGGGCCCAAATACCAGAATTTCCTCTCACTCTTCCTTTCCCATTAAATATATGTGATATATTTAACATTTATATTTAATAAGTTTAATATTAATATTTAATATATATAATAAAAAGAATAAAAATAAAATAATACAATTGAGTTGGTTCAAAAGAATGCAAGAAAGAAACAACTCTGATGTACAGGCAACCATGCACAATACTGTAATTAAATGAAAGATTCAGAATGACTAAGTAGATGAAAATCCTGCCCTAAAAAGTAGAGAGATAAAGGAAAAATATAGATCTTAGCTTGCCATAAAAGGAAAGAACGGCTTCAGACTACAAAGATAAATCAGTTATGTGGCTAATCCACTTCTTGTTAACTGCTTTATGTTTTATAAATTCATAACCACGTAATATCTAATAATAAAGTATTGAAAAAAATTTTTCTAATGCTGTTCAATTCTACCAGTTTTTTTCTTTCACTTAAGTACACTAATAAATTTATTATTTTCAAATTAGATTATAAAAAGAACAAAAGGAAATTGAAAATATAACACATATCTCAAATCACATAGAAGAAATTAAGTAACACACTACTTACATTCAAAAGCATCTTCACTGTCATTGTCTTCATCCGAACTGATTTCAGCATATTTTGGCTTTTCGTTAACTGTGCTACGTTTGCGCTTGTTCATTTTCACACGTTCACAAAGTGGCATAGTAGATTCAATTTCTGCCAGGAGCTCAGGGGGTAATTCTTTTAACACTGACTGATCTATACTACCTATTAATGAAGAGTAAGAAGAAAATTTAAATCTGAAGATAAATGAAAATATTCAATTACATTATTATAGTGGAACTTAAATCAGATTTATAGGAAAAGTTTGCCAAGAATTATCATTTATTTTCATATTAAACATATTCAAATTTTAATAAGGTACTCTAATTTTCAATAGTGAAGCCATAATACTAAAATGTGATACTACAATCTGTTGCAATGAGTTTATGGGGATAAACAGTTATATAATCCTCTAAAAAGAATGCCCATTGCAAACCCAATGCTAAAGTTGAGACAAATAAACACTTCCTAATAGAAACATTTTTTAAAAAGTAACAAACAGGGGGCAGCTAGTTGATGCAATGGATAGAGCACCAGCCCTGAAGTCAGGAGAACCTGAGTTCAAATCTGGTCTCACACACTTAACACTTCCTAGATATGTGGCCCTGGGCAAGTCACTTAACCCCAATTACCTCAGCAAAAAAAAAAAAGAAAAAAAAAAAGCAACAAATAGCATTTGTGTTATTAAATATTTTTTTTTTTTTTTTTTGGATCCCAGTATAAGAAGCTGTTCTCATACAGTGGTTGATACTAAGGGCTGAATTTTCCAAAACCCAGAATACTCACATTCTCAACATAAAATTATAGAATTCAGTAAAAAAAAAAAAAAAAAAAAAAAGTACCTTTTCATGAAACAATTTTTTAAAATAGAAAAAACATTATATATTCAATATTAACAAATATTCTCCATGCTATGAAAAACTGTCATTTATATATGGTCTCAGATGCTAAAAAAAAAAAAAGTAAATAAAATAGAAGCTGAAAAAAGAATCTGTCCAGGATGAATTGTCATCAATGAATAGGAAAGACTAAGACTTATTTTACTTACCTATGTATCTCCTATATTTATTAATGGATAAAAATACTGTTAAACAGTTAAGTATTATAGCACAAGTTACTGTTAAAGCACCAAACTTTAGTTTACTATAGGGGAAGATATGATTTCTGGTATCATGTAGACATCACAATTTGATTTGTCCTTGACAATAACAGTTTTATTATATATGCATAATGCTTTAAGGTTTACAAAGTGTTTTACACACACACACACACACAGACACACACACATATACATATATATATAAAATCTCATTTACAATGCAATAATTAAAAAACCATTAAAGCTCACTGGATAGCTGGGAAAGCAAGTTTAGAGAGCCAATAGTCACATGCTTGCATATATATATATCTCTTTAAATTAATGGTATTTTCAACTATGTAGTATTACTCCTAACATTTGAATCAAAGATATGAAAAAATAGGCAAGAAATATATTATGATAAGTAATAATGAAATAAAAATTCTATTATTGATTTTGAATTGTATGGTTCAAATGGTTGCCTTATTTTTCAATAAACCTTTACTAAATTGTTCTCTCTTATTTTTAGAAATTGTTGAATTGTCTCCAACAAAGGATAATAGGAATGACTCAAGGACTTTTTTTTTCCTATTGTATTTTAATTCCTCCTCTGGACTAAGGACTGAATCTCTTTACCCCTATCCCTTCACATACACTCACCCAGAACAGTCTACTTACAAATGCTGTGGCACTATATCTACAACCTAAGTTCCAACACAGTATTCTGAAAGTTTGAGCTAGTTACCAAACTTATGGAACATATGTGGGTCCTATGTAATATTCTCATTAACTTAGGAAAATTAACCTGCTTTCATCTTATTAATATAAGCAGCAGATTGTACTTCAATATAATTCAGAGCCTTTGACATCTATTTCTTTGTCTAGTAAAAAATTTTCCACAAAAAAGATTCCACAAACTTCCATGTTTGTGGCTGGCCTAGGAGGTGAAGATGCCAGAATGCTGATAAAAGATCAACATGCCTAGAATTCTCCCATACTAAATCAATGATTTCACCCCCCCCAAAAAAGAGTGTAAATCCCTTAAGAACTGGGATTGTTTCATTGTGTTATCCCTAGGATCTAACACAGGGCTTTTAAAACTTTTTCCATTAGTAAACCCTTTTTAACTGAGAAATTTTTATGTGATCCTACATATATGGGTATATAAAATAGGCATACAAATCAAACATTTACTGTTAATAAACCCTAATTTTGTAACCCCTACATTCAGTTACAAGAACCTTTATTGAGGGGTGGTGTTAAGTTTAAGAAACATCTTATTTCAGTAAAAAGATCATTTTTTTTTTCCCAAATAATTTACATATAGGCAAAAATCGTATTTATCATTTCTGCAAAAATAGTATTCCCAAGCTACTGTTCCAAGTAAGGAATAGTCCTTGATATTACACCCATGCTTATTTTGCTTATTTCAGTTAGTAGTTTAATATTTTCTAATTATAATTCCACTTTTCTGATATCCTACTGTATATGAAATTAATATATCCACTTTAATGATGGAAATGTTACGTTAAATAACTTAAAACTATATGAAAAACAAAACTCAGTATCAGTAAAGAAAATACATATTGAAGTATTGATACAAATATGTACAGTCCTTTGTTATGAATTTGTATTACCTATAAATTATATATAAATATATAGTTTAAATTTAGTCTCCACTACAACCAAGTAGGATTTATACCAGGGATGCAGGGCTGGTTCAATATTAGGAAAATTATCAGCATAATTAATTATATTAATAACCAAACTATCAAAAACCATATGATTATCTCAATAGATGCAGAAAAAGCATTTGATAAAATCCAACACCCCTTCCTATTAAAAACACTAGAGAGTATAGGAATAAATGGGCTTTTCCTTAAAACGATCAGTAGCATCTATTTAAAACCATCAGCAAGCATCATATGTAATGGAGACAAACTAAAACCATTCCCAATAAGATCAGGAGTGAAACAAGGCTGCCCACTGTCACCATTACTATTTAATATTGTATTAGAAATGTTAGCTTTAGCAGTAAGAGAAGAAAAAGAGATTAAAGGAATGAGAGTAGGTAATGAAGAAACCAAATTATCACTCTTTGCAGATGACATGATGGTATACTTAGAGAACCCTAGAGACTCAACTAAAAAACTACTAGAAACAATTCACAACTTTAGCAAAGTTGCAGGATTCAAAATTAATCCACATAAATCATTAGCATTTTTATATATTACCAACAAAATTCAGCAGCAAGAGATACAAAAAGAAATTCCATTTCAAATAACGGATGATAGGATAAAATATTTGGGAATCTATCTGCCAAGGAAAAGTCAGAAACTATACGAACTAAACTACAAAACACTTTCCACACAAATAAAATCAGACCTAATCAATTGGAAAAACATTAAGTGCTCATGGGTAGGCAGAGTGAATATAATAAAAATGACAATACTACCCAAACTAATCTACTTATTTAGTGCCATACCAATCAAGCTCCCAAGAAATTATTTTACAGATCTAGAAAAAATAGTAGCAAAGTTCATTTGGAAGAACAAAAGGTCAAGGATTTCAAGGGGATTAATGAAAAACAAAAGGCAGATGAAAGTGGCCTTGCTGTACCAGATCTAAATCTATATTATAAAGCAGCGGTCATCAAAACCATTTGGTATTGGCTAAGAAATAGAGCAGTCAATCAATGGCACAGGATAGGTTATCAGGACAATCTAGGCAATAACTTTAACAATTTAGTGTTTGATAAACCCAAAGACCCCAGCTTCTGGGATAAGTACTCACTATTCGGCAAAAACTGCTGGGAAAACTGGAAATTAGTGTGGAAGAAATTAGGGCTTGACCCATACCTAACACCACATACCAAGATAAGATCTAAATGGGTTCATGATGTAGATATAAAGAGTGATACTGTAAGCAAATTAGAGGAACGTAGTATAGTTTACCTCTCAGACCTGTGGAGATGGAATAAATTTATGTCCAAAGAAGATCTGGAACTCCTAATTGAACACTAGATAGATAATTTTGATTATATTAAGTTAAAAAGTTTCTGTACAAATAAAACTAATGCAGACAAGATTAGGAAGGAAGCATCAAATTGGGAAATCATCTTTACATTTAATGGTTCTGATAAAGGCCTCATTTCTAAAATATATAGAGAATTGTCTCATATTTATAAGAATTCAAGTCACTCTTCAATAGATAAGTGGTCAAGGGATATGAACAGACAATTTTCAGATGATAAAATTAAAACCATCTCTAGTCATATGAAAAGTTGCTCCAAATCACTATTGATCAGAGAAATGCAAATTAGGCAACTCTGAGGTACCACTACACACCTGTCAGATTGGCTAAAAGGACAGGAAAAGATAACGATGAATGTTGGAGGGGATGTGGGAAAACTGGGACACTAATAAATTGTTGGTGGAACTGTGAACGGATCCAACCATTCTGGAGAGTAATTTGGAGCTATGCTCAAAAAGTTATTGAACTGTGCATACCCTTTGACCCAGCAGTGTTTCTACTGGGCCTATATCCCAAAGAGATCTTAGAGGAGGGAAAGGGACCCGCATGTGCAAGAATGTTTGTGGCAGCTCTTTCCGTAGTGGCTAGAAACTGGAAACTGAATGGATGCCCATCAATTGGAGAGTGGCTGAATAAATTATGGTATATGAATGTTATGGAATATTATTGTTCTGTAAGAAATGACCAGCAGAACGATTTCAGAGAGGCCTGGAGGGACTTGCATGAATTGATGCTGAGTGAAACGAGCAGAACCAGGAGATCATTATACATGGCAACAACAATATTACATGATGATCAATTCTGACTGACATGGCTCTCTGCAACAAAGAATTGTCTCAAACCAGTTCCAATTGTTCACTGAAGAAAACCACATATACCCAGAGAGAGGGATATGAAATATGGACCACAACCTAACATTTTCATGCTCTCTATTGAGGTTTGCTTACATTGTGTTTCCTTTCTCTGATTTTCTTTCTTTTTTTTTTCTTGTAGATAGGATTTTTCTTGCACAACTTGTCAAGTATTTCAACATTATTATTATGTAGTGGACTTCCTGCCATCTAGAGGAGGGGAGAGGCCTGGGGGTAAAATTTGTAATGGAAAGCTTTGTGAAGATCAATGCTGGAGAACTACCCATACATATATTACACAAATAAAAAGCTTTAATAAAATAAATTAATTAGTTAATTAATTAATTTAGTCTCAATTCTTTCTTATAAACCAAAGAATCATTAAATTTCAAGTAACATCTATAAATGATTTTCTTCCAGTAATGTGTGTTTTTCCCTGATCAGTTGTGTGTAATTGTAAATTCTGTACAATGTCCTTTGCATCATTCCTGGAATGTTTTTGTTTTTGTTTTTTTTTAATTTATCATGTTGTTCTGAGAGATCTAAATTCCCCAAGTTCTCTTTGGGAATTTTGTCTTTAAAGTCAGTTGCTTTAGCATGTATGAAAATTTTTGTTCTCTTGTTTCTGTTTTGCCAAATTGATGCCTTCTTCTGTATGTGTCTTCTAAAATCTGTTAATTTCTTTTGGTTTTGGTGTTTAGTCTAATTGTATTTCAAAATTCTACAGTGAATGCCTAATTTTCTTTGATTAAAAAAAAATCAAAAGAAAAGTTGATTAAAGTTCCAACTACTAACCTAAAACTATCTGAGGTTTTGTTGTTGTTGTTATGATCTCCAACAGATCTCTAGGTATCTACACTCTACTTTTCTAATTCTACTTTGGTTTTTCTTTGCTGTTCTATTTATTCTTCCTTATGGTTATTAGGATCCTTCTTTGATCTGTATGTTGGGATTTTAATGCGGATTTTTTTGCTTGCCGTCTTTAGTATTTAATAGTTCTTCTTGCATTACCTATTACTCATATTTTGAACCCTCCCTTTTCATTGGTGCCTCATGCTCCCAAGCTAGGTTGGATTAGGCCTGTCTTTACTACCCCCAACAGAAAATAAAAACTGGTTAGCCTAGGACAAAGTATTGTAACACCATAATTTCAGGGGTATGGTGTTGGTCTCAGGCAGTTTTTCCTTTCCCTGAAAATCAAAATACTGAAATGCCTAAGTTTACTTTTCACAAGATGTCCTGATAGTTTCCTTTCCTGTATTCTGCTCTCCCTCACAGAAAAGGAGTGTGTTTCTGCTTCTTATGGAGCATGAGAGAGTAGAATCTAGTGACAATGTTAGTACAGAATTATCAGAGAGTAAAGGAGAAGACAGACTCAGGCTATGATGACCCAACATAGCTTGTGCTTTCTGCTACAGACATGTATACGGGTAAGTGATGAGCAAGTGCTCTGATTATTAAAATTTATTGCTAACTCATAAGATTTTTTTCCCCCTTCTCCTGGTTCGATCTCCTTAACTTGAGGATTTAGCTCTGGTTATTCTACACTTGGCATATAATTGCTTTGTTTGGAGGTTGATGGGGTAGAGTAATTTGCAGAGCAGCTAAACTGCCTCCTTGTTGGTTATGTAACCTGAAATTAAAAAATCATTCCCATACACTAAGTTGCAAAGCTCTAATGTTTCAAAGACTTTAGAAATGGGAGTAAAAGATTACAGTTCTAAATCATGTGCAATACCAGATATAAAAACAGAATGAAAATTCAATGCAGATTAAAACAAAAAAAATTGAGGTAGGAGGCTGCTTGGAAAAACAGAATTATATATTGGCTCTTCAGTCAGAGGACCTGGATTAAAATTCTGTTTCTGATGCTTACAACTTCTGTGATCGAGGGCAGGTCACAATCTCCAGAAGTCTGAATTTTCTCACTGTAAAATTAGGACTTTACACTAGATCCCTTTTGGCTTATGATCCCATGATCTTAACTATAAAATTAAATTGTTATTTGATATGTACATTTAAAGACATACATGCATGTGCAATACACATATACATGTCCACCACTCCACTCTCACTACTTTGTAAAATCTGTGATCTATAACCACAGTTGTTGTGAATAAATATAGGCTATCTGCACCACTTCACCCTCACTACTTTATAAAACCTATCACTCATAATCATGCTCCAAGAATAATTAGACACAGCATATTCATACATGTTACATATTTTTTCTTTTCAAAGATAGCTTGTTTTAGGAGTACTTTTTTTTTTTTGCTTTTTGCTGAGGCAATTGAGGTTAAGTGACTTGCCCAGGGTTACACAGCTAGGGAATGTTAAGTGTGTGAGGCCAGATTTGAACTCAGGTCTTCCTGACTTAAGGGCTGGTACTCTATCCACTATGCCACCTAGCTGCCCCTAGGAGTACTATCTGTAACCAGACCAACATAATATGTTTAATATTCATGAATACAGCAGGTAAATCCTGAACACATTAAAATAGGTAAAAGTTGTGTATATCAAAGAAGTAACAATTATAGCTACTTCAAATTTGCTACTAAATAGCAGAAAACTATCAGAAAATTCTTTCCTTTGTATTTGTTTCTTATTGTATTACTATTTTTCTGAAATAAGAAAACTTTTGAATATGACAGAATAAAAAAATTCAGCTTAATTGCTTAGATACCTAATACTATAAAAACCAAATGAGCCAAGTTTTTTGATTTAAGTACAAAACAGAAATTCCTAAGAATAAACACAGTGCTCTTATTTGGGATACTAGGAGAATGGATAAGTCATCTGCTTTTGTTTTTAATGATTTTTTTTAATGAGACTTTGCATCAGTTAATAAGTACTTATTGATTACTTGTGATGTGCCAAACACTAGAGACACTAGCTAAACTAAACTATAGATACACAAAGATAAAAAAATGAAATAATCCCTTCTATCAAAAAACATACATTCTATCAGGAAAGATAATTTGTATATGTAAATATGGACAGAACAAACATAACAAAAACAAGTAGCAAGGCAGGAAGGATATTAGTAATGGTTGGGAGATCAGAATAAGCTACAAGTAAAATCCATCTCCCTTAATTCTAAGGACTCTATTAAGGAAAAGTTCAGAGCAAGTGAATTCCAGGCATTGGAGACAGCCAGTAAAAGTGTATAGAAATGGAAGGTAGAAAGCTGTATATGATGAACAGACTCAGGAGACGACCAACTATGTGAAAGGAATTAAGAAGCCAAAAGGAGTAGTTTATATTTGATACTGAGGGAGACAGAGGGGAGGGAGAGAGAGATAATAAGGAGCACTGGAATTTTGTAAGTAGTAGAGTTCCATATTTAATTCTCTGTCATTTGGAAAAAGGACTGGAGTACAGAGAACCTTGGGACAGCAAAAAGAACAATGTATTAGTACAAGAGAAAGGATGAAGGTCTCAATGTGGTAGTTTTGTGAGCAATGCAAGAGATGTTAACAGTAGCAAGTGCTTTATGGAGGTGAATGAATTGCAAAGATGAAGTTTTGAGAAACAACCATGAAAAGTCTAAAAATTGAGATGTAGTGGGGTTTCATTATTATTATTCTCATTTTTTAAGGATGAGAAACACAAGTAAGAAGTATCAAAAAGACAACATAAGGGATATGAATGACTGTAAAGGAAGTTGGCAGGGCCAAGCAGAGAGTAAGGTATCAAATTTAATTCTTGCATTGATATAGATTAAAAGATCTAGAACATGTTGGATAGATTTTTTTTTATAAACTACAACTGCAAAAGATGAAAAAGGATGAGTGGATTACAATATGTTCTGGGAGATGAAATAGACATACAGAGTCGTAAATCTACTGACATTTCTCATGAGATTACAAATCACGTGCTGAAGGGGAAAAAGCTATTAATTTAACTATAAAGGGCTTAAAAACATCACTTAATGTAGAAATTAAAGATTTATTTCTGGAAAAAAATTTTATTCTGTGTTATTAGCTTAAGTCAATTAGCTGTTAACTATGCTAATATTACCTGAACCTGCTCACTAGAGGATTTCAGTACCAGCCCGAATCCTGATCATGGGTGAAGAGTAAAGGGGTGGAACTCACAAAGATGGTCAAACAGGAGCTCGTTTATTCAAAATTTTCTCAGCCTTACATACCCCAATACCCTTGCATGTGCTAATTATAGGATACTGCACATGCCGGACCACATAAACAACTTGCTATTGTGTGCAGATATTTCCTTGTCACTTTAGTATATAACTCTGCTTTAATTACAACACAGGTTGTCATGCCCCCTGACCTCTCAGGAAGGCCTAGGCAACTCTAGGGGGATAGGGAGCCAAACCACACACATTAGAAGGGTTCCTTTTACTAGACTAAAGGGTCTTATACCTCACCTAGGGTTCCCCACTATCTGTGACCCTCTACACTACATTTATATACAATAGGGTTGAATATAACCTGAAATGATCACAAAACCTTTTTTCCACTGGGTTTTAGAATATAATTTCATTCCAGATGTATGATATAATTGAGATAAACTTTTTGGATAAGCATTAGATAATTACTAGAAGGTAGGAACATAAAAGAGGATATGTTGCCAAAGGTAGAATCAGTGTCATGGAAAAGATTCAGGATGCAATCCAAGTTTAAATCATCTTTATGGACAGTACTGTCTCTTATACTTTCCTGTTTTTGTGAAATGGTACTGGCTATGGCAAAGTTCAGAATTGGTTAGCTAAGAGGAGGAAAAAGGATGAGGATGAGAAAAACTTGAACAAGGAGAGCAAGTGGAAACTAGGAAGGTTGACAACAAACGAAAAATTGTTATACATCTACTACTGCACACAACAGGGAGAGGTCTCCACAAAGTTTTGATGTAACATAGCATCAGGCATAATATATCAGAAACCACTGAGTCTAACCTAATCATCCCTTAATGGGGAAAAAAAAACAACAGGTGGATAAAGAATTCCTATTGTCCAGATCAGTGATGTCACACTAAAATAGAAATGGGATCTACTAAAAAATACATAATCATCCTTATGGGCTGCATATTCACTTAAGTTTTAAAATGTAATAGTACTTAGGCTTTATTGCATTGATATTTATTTTGTTAAATACTATGTAAATATATTTTAATCTGGTATGGGTTGCATTCAGGAGTACCTTGAGTTTGTTTCCTCTTATCTAGATAATGACGTACTCAGATTGATAAAACCTATTCTTGATCATCAGTATACGCACTATAGACATATGCTACAAATTGGACCCAAAATCAAATAGAAGGAACAGAATAGAAAGATATGCTGTTGAGAAACTGCTGCACTTCTTTAATGATCTTAAGCTTTTTCCAGAAATAAAAACCTATCTCTTTAATGGCCTTTAAGTGGTAATATGGCTTTCCTTCATGTAACAGTAGACTCTCTGAAGAATTAAAAATAAAAATTATTCAAATGGTTATAAAGAGATGTGTGATGGATGTGTGCAGTCTCTAACAAGTAACAATGAGGAAATATGAATAACAACTAGAGTAAAGGATGCCATCCCAGAAATAAACTTTGTCTCTCTCTCTCTATAAAAGAATATAGGCTGAAGAGAAGGAAAAAAGAAGTAACTGCTGGATAGTCTGACGGTTTTATTGTAATGTTTGAAATGTTTCGACAAAGAAGGCCCTACTATATTAAAGGAAGGAGGAAATGGGGTGGAGGCAGGAGGGAAGAGAAGGAAAGTCATGGACAAGTGTGTATGGACTCTGATCTTCATCACTGGAAGAACCATTCACAAAATGAAATAAACTTATTTGCCTATCTGAATATTTGAAGCATAATACACATACACATATGTTTATATGTTATATATATAATTACATATATAATTATGAATATAATATATATATAAAATAATACATATAATATATAATGAGTTTTCCATCTTCAAAAAAATAAATTAAAAACAAATTATCTGTCATCAGAATTAGAGTTTCACAGAATAACATTCAGTTGTATTAAATAAAGTCTGATGTTTAAGAAATGGAAAGCCAAAAGTCCCTGAAGTATGTGACCAATTACTTTTTTCTCCCCAAAACCACATGATACTGACATTTTCTCAGAAGTCAAATTGATACATTAAGAATCTTTGCTTCCTTCTGATTAAAAGAACAGACCAAAAATTTCCCAATGTCAAATATGACCTGTAGTTTGGCTCAGTGATAAATTTAATTGAAATAATTTTCATTTTAAACTTGTAAATAAATACAAATCCACTTTCCTGACATTTCTTTCAATGTAAATTCTTTTATTAAAAATCAAAATGCAGATGTCTTGAATCCCTAAATTTTTCCAAGCATAAAATGGAAATCACTATTAAACTGTTAGAAGATAAATATTAATATGTTGTTCTGTAATCATCTTGAAGGATAGGCAACCTTACTCAAAAAAAAAAAGGCATTTTACAAGTTTTTTGTTTGTTTGTTTGTTTTTTTAATAAAAACATAAGGAATAAATGAGTTGCACTCTGAACTGTTCCAAAGAATTTAGAAACAGGTATTTCCCCAAGGCTCTGCTTTGTGTGGGTTTCTTTTTTCTTTCTACATTCTATTTTGCTCCTTTTATGAAAATGCAACATTGATTATGAAAATGTAACATTGATGGCAGTGAAGCCATCTTTGATCAGTGTATAAAAAAGAAATTAGGTTTTTCCAAAACCATATATTCTACAGCATATCGTATCTTTACAGTCATATAACTGACCGAAAGAGAAGGATATTGCAATATCTCATTGTATTTACTGTTTCTTGACTGTAAAAAAGCATTTGATTTAGTACAGCAAAAGATTACTGAAGTGTCTTCCATGCACAGTCAAGAGCATATATAATTTCTTAAGAAGATATGACAGACAACTTTGATAACCTTTTGGTTATTAATATCAGGAGATATTAAATTAAGGACTCATGAGTTTGATAAAGAAAGATGTCAGATAGATATATGACTCAGAGCTGTGTTGATTGCTTTTTTGGGGGGAAGATACTATGGTACTAAGCATGTTTTCCCACAGAAACTGGAGAGATGATATCTGAAGAGTGGAGACAAATTTTAAGCTAAGAAGCTCCAACTAGATATAGGATGATTAGCTAAGAGGAGGAAAAAGGATGAGGATGAGAAAAATTTGAACAAGGAGAGCATATTAGAAAATGAAATATTACCAAATTGGCACAAGTGGAAACTAGGAAGGTTGACAATAAACGAAAAATTGTTATACAACTACTACAGGGACAGATGTAACATAGCATCAGGCATAAGTGCAATTATAAATTCAGTGAGTGGCCTAAACCACATTATGGATGGACAAATCACTGTTGCATGTTTTCTGAAAGAAATCAACATTAAATTACACTTCAACTTTTAAAAATGGAATTAGAAGCAACATAAAAAATTTTTTTCTTTCTATTGAGGAATTAATAGCTAGAAATCTCTCCACAAATTAGATAAAGAAGTAATTCCAAGCCTATAATAAGATCCAGTACTACCTGTGTCCCTAAGGAATCAAGAATAAAAAATACTCAAGATGTTTCAAATTTTCATATGGTAAACAATTCTTTAAATTTCTTAAACTCAGATAAATTTGTACTGATTACAATTCCCTTTGTAAAAAGGAGTTTTTGTCAAGCTTTCAGAGAGAACCATAAACAGAGGACCAGTAGTCACCCACATTCTCTGATCTGTAAATATCTAATAAATATAGTCTCTAATTCTTTTCTTGATTATAACTCTGCAAAACACTCTACTTACATGAGGATCTTTAAAAATCCTAAAGCACTGAGCAAGTGTTTGGTAAAGAAAACTCCACTCATTAACATCAATCAATCAATCAATAGATGAGTGAAAGGCTTCTTTTAGGTCTAACCCTAAATGGTTTTCTTGAATTAAAGACATTTTAAATGTCCTTGAGCATTTGATAACATAATTGTTTTTAGACTATCCACATTCCTCTCCTAACACATAAAACTAATATAGTAAGTATTTATAGTTTTCATGAAATTACACTAAACACCAACAAGGAAGAACATTATCAATGAAAATAACTATGAATGTTATACATAATACTGATAGAATTACTATAGGAACTACAGAAATAAAATGGCAGTTTTAAATGCAAATTTGCTATTGTATTCAAACAGCAGCAAAAGAGACTTGTCTGAAATAAGATAGGCAAAGTATTCTTGTCTTAGGGAACTATCAAACACATACATAAAATCATACAAGAATCCATAGAGAATCCAACTTTAAAACGTTCAATATTTTTTTTTTCAGTTTTAGTTCCAACCAGACAAAAAATTCCTTAATTGCTTTCATCCAGCAATCTTTGTTGTATGAGCAAACAATATTAAAAACACAACTAATAAAAATACTAATGTTTAACAATATTTTAGATAAGTATAGCTATTATTTTTTTTTAAAAAATCAATGTCTTTGTACACAACAACAAGAGTATATGATGACCAACTGTGATGGACTTGGTCCTTTACAACAATGAGGTGATTCAAGGCATTTCTAATAGACTTGTAATCCAAAGAGCCATCTGCATCCACAAAAAACTAAGGAGACTGAAATGTGGATCAAAGGATATTATTTTCATTTTTTGCTGCCATTTTTTTCTTTCTCATTTTTCCCCCTTTTGATCTGATTTTTCTTATTCAGCATGATGAATATGGAAATTGTTTAGAAAAATTGTCCATGTTTAACTTTATTGGATTGTTTGCTAAGGTAGGAAGGAGGAAAAAATCTGGAACACAAGGTTTTGCAAAGATGAATGTTGAAAACTATTTTTACATTTTGAAAAAATAAAAAGCTATTATTTAAAAAATCAATGTTTTATTGGCAGATTAAAGAAAATATTTGAAAGATTCAGGATGCAGAAATGACTTAAAAAAATCAAAGTACAATTCATTCTTAATGAGCAAGGTAAAGGTAGGGGGAAAAGATATCAAATAACGTATAATGAATTTTTTAAAAAAGAAAGCAAATCATAACATTATATTTTATGTCACCTCAAAACTCAGTTGGGAAAACTATTTAAAATAGATAGTGACTAGGTTTAACTCCAAAAGACCAGCTTTTAGAGTACCAGTAGCATTCAAATAATTTTAAATTCAACTTCTAATAAATGGATTTTTAAAACCAAAACATAAAAAATAAAAAGTCAACTTAAAAGTTCTGTACCTTTCAACTAGACAAGAAGTAGTCTTTCATCACTGGTCACAATCTATGTATAATACTTTATTATGTCAGAAAACTACATCAGATTCTGTTTATAACAAGTAGATTAAATGTGGTCTGCCATTAGGTTTTAAAGAACTGACATATATACAGAAATAAAATATATTTACACATGCAACACACACACATATGCGAACGTATGCTATGTTTTGGGACCTTTGATAATATTTGTATAAGAACCTTCTTCTATCAGTGCAGATCTTACAAATGTTCTGCAACTTTTTAAAAAGCATTTTATGAAGTACTGAAGTTAACTAACCTAACAAGATCACATAGTCAATAACATGTTGCATGCATATGCATGTGCACCCCCTCCTTCTGTGTTAGTTTACAAAGGAGTAAGAATTTGCTTAATTTCAATATTGGATGCAACGTCATCCAATAAATTCCAGAAGAACTTAACTTAGCAAACCTAATAAAATTCTTATGCCTCAGACAGTTTTCAAAAAAAACTAAACAGTATTTCATGATCATTTATCATTATACAGACTTTGTTTTTAGTTTGCTTTTTAAATATTTTCTAAATAATTTAATCAAGATACATAATTGGAACCAGCACATAAATGATAACAGTAGCATAAGATCATCTATGATTTGAAAAGGGTATTTATAATTATTTTCTTTGTACTTCATTGTGATCTTTTAGAAGTTAGAGAGCAAAATTACAACTACGACAATTAACTGTATTTTAGAACACCCACAAATGAACTATTATTTTTCTGGAGGTGCTAGATACATTTAATTTTATTCAACGTAATTGAAAATTTTTCTGATAAGAGGCCAAAGTAAAAAGATAGAGAAAACACATTTGGAAAGCAAAATTAAATTCTACACAATAGGGAAAACCTAAATCAAATATCACTAAATAAGGAAAAGACATAAATTACACCAACATATCAATCTGTATTCACTGAATTTGTATCAATGTGCAGCAATTTAATATTTTTGCATGCAGGTATCATTCACGAATTAGCCTCATTTTCCACATTTAACATCTTAAATTTAACAAGTATAACAGAAAGTACCAAAAGAAAATATTCCTTACCTTTATTTGATTTGGATGGCTTATTCTTGCTAGCTTTAAGAGAACTTCTTGATCTGTCCTCTCTATCCTTAATTAATTTCTGAACATCATCCAAAGACAGCTTCTGCAGGACAACTACAGGCTTAGCTCCTTTATTTAAATCTTCTACTAGTCCCAATTTTTCAATTTTGTCTCTCTGTTCCCCCTTAAGTTCCATTTTCCTTGTCTCCTGAGTAACATTGCCATCTTTATCTCTCTTGATTTTTGGAATGACAAAATTTTTCAATGCACCAGATCTGCCCCCCAACAAATAACTGGGAAAATCGGCTTTATTTTCAGGGTGTGCTTTATTACTATCTACTTTACTTTTATTACCATCTGTCCTCCGGTCATCTTTACTATTTGGCGATTTAAAACCAGATCTATCAGATCTTGTTTTACTAGTATCACCTCTACTCTCTTTAACACGAGGACTATCAGGTCTTGATTTCTGTTCCCCAGAAGACAGTCTTTCCCTGGACTCCCCAGATTCATGTCTGTGTTTTCTTTCTAGTTTATCTGTTTTTGAACCGTCAGATTTAACGCCATGTTTGGGATCATGTTCATTTCTGTTAGAGGATCTTAATGTATCTGGTCTTCTAATTCTGGACTGATCTCCTCGATGTCTCTCTGATTCAGTCCTATCCTCTGATTTCTGTTTGTTATCATGGTCACGCCTTAGTGACTCAGAAACAGATCGTCCATCTGGCCTTTGCTTTAAGGTTTCTGATCTTTCAGATTTTAATCGAGGAGAATCAGATTTGGCATCCTGTTTATGTCTTGTTTCAGGTTTCTTTTCTGCAGATGCCTTTCCAGAATCTCTCCTCTCATGTCTATGTCTTGGAGTTTCAGGACGGCCATCACCTTTTTGCTTGGGGGTTTCAGGGCGGCCGTCACCCTTTTGCTTGGGGGTTTCAGGGCGAACATCACTCTTCTGTTTGGGAGTTTCAGGTCTGCCCTCACCTTTTTGCTTGGGAGTTTCAGGTCGGCCCTCCGTTTTTTGCTTGGGAGTTTCAGGTCTCAATTTGGTTGTTTCCTGTTTACCATTATTTTGTTTATTCTCATTTGGTTTTGTGTCTGTGGTTTTGCTCTCATTTTGTTTTGATTCTGCTGTTTTGCTCTCATTTTGTTTAGTTTCTGTTATATTTTCATTTTGTTTAGTTTCTGCAACTTTACTCTCATTTTGTTTAGCTTCTGCTGTTGGTTTGCTCTCAGGCTGTTTAACTTCTGTCACTGGTCTATTTTCAGTCTGCTTTGCTTCTGCTGACCTGCTCTCATTCTGCTTCCCTTCCACTGCTGCTGGTCTGTTCTCATTGGGTTTAACTTCTGGTTTATTCTCGTTATGCTTGGCTTCTATGAGAGATCTGCTCTCAGTCTGCTTAACTTCTGGCACTGGTCTGCTCTCAGTCTGCTTTGTTTCTGCCACCAATTTACTCTCATTTTGTTTAGTTTCTGTTGCTGTTCTATTCTCATTCTGTTTAGTTTCTGCTGCTGGCCTGTTCTCATTCAATTTTGTCTCCAATAATCGGTTTTCATTTGGTTTAGATTCCATCAGTTTGTTTTCATTTTGCTTCATTTCAGTCTTTACACTCTCAGAATCAGACTTTTTCCTAGGGGTCTCAGGATGGTTTTCAGGTTTTTGTTTAAGAACCCCAATATCTTCTTGATGAATAGAAATAGCCCCATCATTACATTGTTTGCTTTCTTCAGGCTTTTTAATGGTGTCTGAATCCTGAGTTACAGATGCCTGAGACTCTACTCGTCCTGCCTGATGAAGATCAATGCTAACCATTAATGCTGGCCTTGACCCATTTCCTGTAGAACCTGTCTCCTGAGAAGCTGGTCTATTACCTCCAGTAGCACCCCCAGCCTCCTGTGGGTAAGAATCTTGTTTTCTTTTTTTCAAAGGCTTATCTGAAATTCAAAAATAAATATACAAAATCAGAACTATATACATATTCACATTTCATTAAAATTACTATTTATTCTCTTGGCAAAATTCATCAATGCAAGTTTTGTAAACATATTTATAGGACAGTTTAAAATTACTGCAATTTGTGTGGATATGATAATATTTTAAAGTCAAGGCTTAGCAAAATATTTAAGTATAGTGAATTTAAATTAATATGTTACAAAAGTTGATAATCACACATGATTAGTGCCACAGGGAAAAAAACGAACAACATATGTGATATGGTCTCTAAATACTACTGAGTATGTGAACTAAGTAGAACTCACATAAAAGTTTAGAGAACAGAGAACCTTCTTAACGTTTTTGCTGAATATACTGAAATGCAATTTTGGACTTTTGGGCATAAAAATGGAATTTAAATTAACATTAAATATAAAACTATTATACATACACATACAGACACACATTTTAGAATCAGTTATATATATGTACATATATATATACACACACACACATATACACACACACACACACACACATATATATATATATATATACACACACATCTCTCTATATCTAGATCTATCTATAAAACAGAATGAAAAGAAACAAAGAAAAAAGAAAAGGGAATTTATACTATTTTGAATAGGAAAGCATAGAATTTTTGGCTGTTTTACTTTAAAATAATTTCATATCAAGGATTTGCCATTTGACTTAAGTAGTACATATGAAAAGTTCAAGAATATTAAGCACTGCTGTATTAAATACGAATGAATTTAGATTTTCAAGGAAGCATTATGTCATAATTAAGTTCAGGTGGGAATACAAAAAAAATTACTTTGCTAATTGTGAGCAGAAAGTAAAGTAACTTCTCATAAAATTCATATTATGCCACATTTGGGGCTCAAAAGGAAGCATTTTGCAAACTCTTTTCAAATTGCATTTTTTAAATGAAGAAATAATTTGACAGCTTGACAATAGTGTAATATAGCTTGAAAATAGCCTACAACATTGTTTTCTGTAAATCTGGATAGACAGTTATTTTTTTTAACCAGATTACTGTAACAATTTTTAAATGGAGACTTTCATTTGTGAGAGTTTATTTACCAACTAGACAATTTTTTACCTTCTCATATTTTCAGAGGATACTCCTCTAGAAGGGATATCAAATTAGCTCATCATTTAAAAGTATTCATGACAAATTCTTGTAAAATATATTCATCAATGTACTAACTTTGCAAAAAAAAAAATTTATTTGAGAAAAATAAACAGTTCCCACAAGGAAGTCAAGCAACAATTGGGGAGAGGGAAAAAAGAAAGGAAGGAACCAGGGGTGGCAAAGACTTATGGTTGTAATCAGTATAGGAAGGTTCTAAAATGTTAAGTATTTAAGTGTTGGTTCCAATTCCTCCTATCTGTTTACTTTTCAAAACAATGATAAACACTAATATTGTGTTGGTCATAATTTAACTGAGAAAAAAGAATTTTCATCTTTATGTACTATATAGATAGTGCAAAATCTACATGCGATGAAAATTTTAATACACTTATGTGACTAAAATAATACCAGCTAACATATATATAGTGCTTATCATATGCCAAGCACTCTGCTCATAACTACTTTGCAATGATTACCTCATTTAATCCTCACAACAATCCTGTGAGGTATTCCCAATCTACAGAAAAGCACACACTAGTAAAATGACTCGCCTGAGATCACACAGCCAATAAGTGTCTGACATTCGTTAACTCATATCTTCCTGACTTCAGGCTCAGTGTCTATCTACTGAGGCATCTAGTTCCAAGTTATTTTAATTTTTAAACAAGTGTTGAAATTTAAACATACACACATATGCATATATACAAATATATATTTAAGTAATCATCAATCTAGAGCTAGAAAGGACATTCAATATGGTCTTCTTAATTTAAAGATTAGGAAATTGAGGGCTAAGGAAGTCGAACGATTTTATACTTCCAAAGCATTAAAAACATTACTTTTCATTCCCAGAAAGCATCTACTGTTTCAATGAACCATAACTCTCTAACTAGGCAGAATGGTACAGTCATATGTAGCCAAAGGATCAAAGCTTAAGTCTTTGCTCTGGTCCTTAATAGATGTGTGAGTTTTGGCTAGCCACTTGACCTCTTTACTTTCCCTTTCCTCAACAATAAACAAAAACAAACAACAACAAAAAGAGAGTCTTATGAATTAAATAACCTAATCAAAGTTTCTTCTAAGCCTAAATCTCCACAAAAAATAAATAAATAAAAAAAAAATAATCTAGTAAAAGGAAGTTTGGGATACTAGAAAGAGAAGAGTTTGAAACTTAAGTTTGTACATAAACTCTGCACTTATTACTTACGTGACTATGAGCAAATTAGCAAAATTGAGAACTTTAACACTGCAGAACTTTTAATGCTAAAATAGAGGAATATATATATTTATATTTGCAGGAAATGATTTTTCCAATTTTACGTCCAAATTTATGAACATGCATATTTATGATCAATGAACTCAGTTGAGACACCTCATTCTTCTGCTTACAATTGTCCTAGAGAATAGAGATGTAGCATTCTTTTTATATAAATATCTACAAAAAACTTGAGAATATTGTTTTAGTTTCTTGTTTCTCAACCAACATTCTTTCTGATACTGTTAAAAATTTTATTTTAATATTTCTCAAAACACAAAATTCATATTCAAAATAGTTTGCCAGAAGGCAACAAAGTTTTGTTTCTTTCTCATGACATTTATTTCTATAAAATGCTTTCCTCAACTGTTGAGGTGGAATAATCAATTAGTTCAAGCAGAACTATAAGATACTAAAATTTCAAATGAAAAATTCACTTGTGAAGATAATTAAAGTGATTCTGTAAGTATACTTGACCTATAAAAAGGGAAAACTCTTGGGCATTTTGTGATTTACCTAAAAGAAATCTTACTTTAGTGAAATTTAGTAATGTTATCTTTTTAGAGTAAACAATATTATCATTTTTCTTTAAAAAGTAAGAATAGTTAGGAAGTTTATTTTTTAAACAAGTATCAGCACATTTGGGGACTACCAATTATTGGTACAAATTCCATATCATGGTTCATCATTTAAAAAATGACATTTAGCATATATCCTAATTTAATTTCAATATGAGAAATAACTATTATAGTACTGAATTGTGGTAAAGTAGAGAATCCCTGCAACATTGTAGCATTTTTCCTACTATTGAACAAAAGAGATGTTTAGGGATATGAACATTATGACAAAGATAGATTGACTATTTTAGCACAGAAATAGCATCTGAAAGCATTTGAACATGACTGACATGATTACAATTAGGAGAGGTATTAGGCTTTTAAAATTTTGTTCATAAAATAAAACTTTAGCTTAAAAATAGATAGTATAAAATATATTCAACTAGTTAAAAGTATACCATTTGAAGAAAACTTGAAAAAATTCTGTCACAACAGCAATGTTTATCAGAGCTGACCAAGTTCTAACTTTCTAGTTTTGATTAAGTTCCTCTGAGCATGTCAATTTTTATCTGTTTTTGTCTTTTGCTATCAGTCTTCATTTCCCAACCTTCTCTGCTTGATAATTAAAAGCTATTTTATGAATAAGTTCAACATTACAGATACTTATTCCTTTGAATCCTCCTCATACAAGGACTAGAAAAATCCCTGAGAAAACTGTATACAAAATCAAAAATGAAAACCCAACAACCCTACCAAATCCAAATGCCAATGTTTTCAAAACAGAAGCCATTAATTTCAGAAAAATTCTGATACTTTAAACTATCAATACCTAAAATTGTTAAAAGTTATATCTGAAAGTATTTACTATAAAACAGCCAAAATGAATATTAGCCTACATATTCTTAAATCCTACAAAAAAGTTAAGTGCTACATTCAGCGTTTGTCAAAAAAGAATATTAATTCAGTTAAGGTTTTCCCTTCAGTTCATCAGTTAAGAAAAAGAATGGACTTTGGATAAAGGTGAGTATTAAGTCTGACTAGAGTCACTGCGTTGGAACAAAGCAGGAATTCTAGCACTTTAAGGACAGATTAATTGAGAGGTTAATCTGGAAGAAAAACAAAACAAAACATAACAAAACACAAGCCTTTTGAAGTATAATTTATAGTTATTTGGTAGTATAAATTTCCCATCAGCCACACTGCTTTTGGGCTTCTTTATCATGCCTTCCTTTTCCCATGAAATTCAAAATTCATCTTGGGGAAATCTCATTATGCTGTTTGAATCTGTCTGTAAGCATTTCTCATCAGACCCGGGGCCCTTCTGATTAGAGCCAAGCATATTTTCCCCAGTTTTTCACCAGTTTCACTGTTTTTGAACTTCTTTGAAATTATCCAACATCCCGCCTTTTCCCATCCAATCTAATACCCCCCCCCCCTTTACTTTTCAGCTTCTTCTGTATATAGTCTTCCCCTATTAGAATGAAAACTCCTTGAGGGCAGGGACTGCCTTTTTATTGGTGTTTTGGCTTAATAAATGTTTCTTTACTCTTCCTCCTCCTATTTCTTTATAACCCACAAAAGTAAAAGAAAAGGTAGATGTTTTGTACAAAGAAAACTTGAAGATTAATTTGGGGAAACTATTAATTTGCATCTAGCACTGTCCAAGGAAAAAAAACACACAAGAATCAAGCTGGAATATCTGGTTATGAGAATGGCATATTCCAAGGCAGAGACTAGGTCCTACCATAATCTAAGTGAAATATTCTTTAAGCCTAGCCAAATCTCTTTGTTCTAATTCTAAACTTACTAAAAAACAATTTTCTGATTACTATTTAGATTTCTTAAATTTGGTATTCAAATGCTAGAAGAAAGTATGCTCTAGTTAGGGAAGAATATTAATGAGCAGACGATTCTTGTATCCGAGATCATGCTACCATTTTGAAGTTATTTTTCTCCTCAGTATCTAAATATCCCTGGATGAAATGAATTGCAAAGTTTTAAAGCTACGGAACCAAGAAATTATTCAATAGATGAGAGAGGTAATAGAACACTATGAGGTTAAGCATAAATAATGTCAACAACTTTACAACAACATGGAAAAAGAGTCAAATTATGTGTCTGAAAGGGTAACTTCAATATTAAATATTCTTAAAGTATTTCTTCATTATAGGGCCAAATTATGACATTTGACAGAACCTTAAACAAGATTCCAGCTTCATAAAAATTTTATGTATTTTCTCATATGGAACTTCAAATCACCATATGGAATATTTAATTTTGTTAACTCATTTTTAAATGAGGAAATTAAAAGAGTAAGAAAAGATATTTCTTGAGTAATTATTAACTACATTCTGGATGGTGGCATTTAAATTTCTAAATATTTGGTTCCAATCACTGAACAGTTAAATACATCTTTCAAAGAACATACTAAGAAATAAGAAGGCTAGAATTCAAGAGAGCAAAACAAATATATGGAAAAAATATATAACATTACTATATTAAAGATATCAGTTACAAATCTGGATATTTCAATATCTTTTCTTACTATGTTTATCATAAAAGACAATAACATTTTCATTTAAAAACAGTTTTATTATATCACAAATTTCTATTATATATAGTGTTTAAAAGTATATTAAGTTTAACATGTTTTTTCTAACACTATTCCCCACTTGTCTAAGTTCCATTTTCTAATTTCTTCACTACATTTTTAAAGTCTTTCTTTAATGCTATTTTCTTTCTTTTCTTTCGATACTATTATTATTACTCTTTAGTGATCTCTAGTCCCCAGTAAATTTCTCTTCTCCCCAAATAAGTAAAAGTCCTTATTTAGACAAGAAAAAAAACACAAAAAAACAAACACACACCAAACCCTATACTGGTCATATCTTAGTCTGTTGCTTAAGAGGAGGAGAAGAGATGCATGAATCACAATTAGTCTTTTGGAGCTGCAGTTGTTGTTCAGTACACTCATCATAGTTCTTAGGTTTTTGATAGCTGATTGTTAGAATGTTGCAGCTATTGTACAAACTGTTCTCTTGGCTCTCTGATCAATTTATTTGAAATCAGTTCATACAAATTTATCAGAATTCATCTCTTTAATTTCACTTTTTATGGCACAATCATATTTCAATAATACACATATCATAATTTACATGGCCATTTTGCAGTTGGTAAGCACTGTTTCTAGTGCCTTGCTATTATGAATATTTTTTGTGTACAAAGGAACTTTCCCTTTCATCTTATCTCTTTAAAGTATAGGTCTAGCAGTGTTACTTTTAGGTTAAAGGATACGTATGGTTCAGTGATCTTTTTCCATAATTGTTTGGACTAGTACTAGTTATTGACTGTAAATTAGCATGTCTGTCTTCCTATATTTCCTGCAAAAATAGCACTTCTCTTCATCACTGTCAAACTGATAAGTGTGAGGTAAAACCTCAGTCATTTTAAACTTATAGTTCTATTATTATTAACATTATTAATATGGAGGCTTTTCATATAGTTGCTGATTGTCTTTCTTCTTTTGAAAACTGCCTGTTTAAATCCTTTGATCATTTAAAAAACAAAAAAAGTTGTGGAATAGCTCTTCTTACATATTTGTATAAATCACCAATATATCTGGGATATAGGATTTCCCTACAGTTAACAGTTTCCCTTATAATTCATGCTGCACTGATTTTATCGATATAAAAGTTCTTCAGTTTTATGTACTTAACCTGAATATTTTATTTCCTGTGCTCATCCCTATCTTTCATTTGATTAAGGACTCCCTCCCCCTTCATAGTTAAGAATTTCATTTCCTGCTTCTTTAGTCTATGATAGGATCTTCTATCAATGCCTTATATCTAGACAAGTGGCACTTAATAAATGTTTATTGAAAGATTTTTCAATCTTATAACTTAGAATATTTATTGTCCTTTTAGGGAGGCATCGAGTTCTAACTACTGCTATGTTTGCAAGGTGTCCATTTTTTGATTAAAGTTTTCTACATTTTTTTCAAAACATATTTTTTGCCAATGACATTCCACAGGTCATAATTTCAATTCTGCATCATTTATCTCTTGCTTCATTTCTTCTGATGCCATTTTTGTAGTTCTTGTAACTATGACATTTTTTTCTTTTTATCTTTGCTAAAACAAGTCATGGAATTTGTTTTTTGGGGGGGTCTGGATTTATCTCTTAGGCATCTGTTAAAGTATAGTATTTCTTCATTGTGTTGGGTAGTGCTTCTCACTCTCCTATGTATTTTTGACCTGGTATGGATCATCTCCCTAAGTTCCCGGGTTATAGGACATTTTACTAGAGTTTGGGTTTGATTTTCTGGTGTAAGAGCTGTTCTAGCTATTGCTACCTTCTGGTCATCTTTTAACTTCACAGTTTTGGATTAGACGGAGGTGCTTTCTTTCCTTTTTATATCATTTGATTTTCTCTCTCTCTCTCTCTCTCTCTCTCTCTCTCTCTCTCTCTCTCTCTCTCTCTCTCTCTCTAGTTAAACTAATTTAACATGAATTCCAGTTGGATCAAAAAGAATACTTTACTTGACTCACAGTAAACAGGAATTGTGTGAATTCTGAAATCTCATTCCAAATAATAACAATTTAGCAGAAAAATATCCATGATAATAGCTAATATGTATATATTACTTTAAGGTTTGCAAAATGCTCTATTTAGGTTTACTCATTTGACCCTTCTAACAATACAATGAGACAGATGCTATAATTATTCATAATATCTACAGAAACTGTCAGAAAGTGGTTAAATGACTTGCCCAGGGGCAAACAGTAAACAAGTCTTCTAACTTTAACTCCAATACTCTATATACTATACACTTAGCTTCTGTAAATATGACATGACATAATAATATGATACATAACCATCAATATTTTTTTCCAACAATTACCTCTAGAAATTAAGTTCCAGTATATTAGTCATAAATTAAAGAGAGGCATCAATGTTATAAAGTATAAAATGTGTTAAAATAAGAAACATCTTATAAAATTAAAATATAAAATTTTCTGCGAGGATGACAGAGTAATAAGATAACAAAACCAGGTAACAATGTATAGCCATTTTACCTTTATCTTGAACCTCCTTTGAAAAACGTTCTCTTTCAATAGCTGATTCCCGTTCTATCCTCTCGATTTCAGCCAATGCATCCAATTCTACTTCATCATATAGCGTTCCTTGTTGTGGTGCTTGTTGTTGAGATTGTACCACAGAAGTCTGAGGTTGTTTTGCAGTCACTGAAGTGTTCTGTTGTAAAACAGGCACTTGTTGTGCCTGAAGGAATGCTGTCTGTTCATGCTGCGGCAAACACTGAGCAGCATTTAGCGGGCGGTTTACATCCTGTGGTGTAATGGGTGTTTTTGAAGTTTGTCCTGGGTACTGCACATTAAAAGGAATATCACTCTCTGATACATTGCTATTTTCTATACCAGAAAGCATATCTTCCTGCTGGTCCATATCTGAAGATCTTACGCGAGAAAGTCTTAATGTAAGTTTTGTAGAATCCTTAGATGGAGAACTAATGATATCATACATTGCAGCTTTTTCACTCTGATCTTTTTCATCTTTTCCTAACTTCATTTTCTTTTGTTTCTTCTGTTTTCTCTCTGGTGAATCTAATAATATGTCAGGTGGAACATCTCTAGGTGATGAATAGGGTGGAGGTTGAGACTGTAGGATTAACGGTGGTCTTGATCCTAGAAAAACAATTCAAAAGGACTGAACAGTTGGGCTGGTACAAATCTTTCATATTTATCTATGGAATAACAGAAGTATTAAAAAAATAGCAATATAAGCCCATTCGATAAGAGGTTAGCTAAAAAAAGGTATTATGATTCATTATGCCTATGAAAATAATTTATTCAACTAAGCACAGGCGATAAATATAGTTAGCAAAAAAATGGACTGGCCAAATATGGGACACAGAAAGTACATGCTGATTATAATTTAATGCTATGGGCTATCCATAGTTTTGAAAGATTACAGAAGTCCAACTGGGGCAAAAGGAAGAAAGAAGAAAAGGTTTAAAACTTCTCTGGTCTTCTTACAACATGCAGATTTCAATGATCCTTTATGAGACAATTATACAAGATAGTTTCTTCAGACTGAGCAGAGAGTCAGTGAATCTTTAATAAGAACTTCGTTGTGTGATAGAATACTTTTTCATACCTTAAAAAAAGTGTCTTAAAATTTTAAACTTAGTTTTGTAATTATGTTTCTGAAAATAATTCTTCCTTGATGAAATCAATTCATATAATTTTTATTTTCTCCCTTAATTATTTGTATTTACTCTTTTGTCCTCTTCTCCTCATAGAATCTGATTTTTAGAGCTAAAAGCAACCTAAATGAGAACAATTTTTTTTTTTTTACATAGAAAGAAATTCAGGCAGCATGGCATAGCAGACAGAAGGCTGAATTTGGAGCAAGTTCTGGGTTGGACTCCTCATAAGACAATAACTAGTTACATAACTCTAGGCTCATCACTTAAGTTCTCCTATCTTCAGTCTTATCATCTGTAAAATGGAGATTATTATAACACCTACCTCAGAGGTTTTTGGATCAACAAGCTAAATGAATAGAGAGCTTTGTAAACTTTAGCCCAGTATGTAAATGTTAGCAATTTAGAAGGTTTAAGCTATTACAAGTCATTAAAGCTTAAAGTTATACTTGGACTTGGGAAATACTTTACTAGAAACTTTACAAGCCTCAGCAAAATTACAAAACTCAATATGTTTCCACTGAAAAAAACCATTAACATTACATATGCCACAGGGGAAGAAAAGTTTAGAAGAATTAGGCTGGTTCTCTTTGTCCCTGGTGGGGCCCTATGGATGGAAGTTATAAAAGAAAAAAAGAGGCTTGAACCAAAGATAAACTTCCAAATAATATGAACTCCTGAAATGTAGAATAGATTGCCTTGAGAGGAACTAAGTTTTTTCTCATAAGTCTTGAAAAAAAAAAAATTCAAAGACTACTTGTTGGACAGAGTAGAGATAACTTTCTCAGATACAGGTTTGACTAAAAGGACACTGATATAACCTTCCAATTCTCAAATGATGTTATTACATAAAATGTATAGGCCTCAAATAAGGAAAAGAGGAAAATGTTGCTAATCCTTAATTTTCAAGTCTCTTTCAAACTGAGATGGACACACACACACACACACACACACACACACACACACACACCTCCACCCCCACCCACCCATTTATCTGAATATATTTTATACAATAATCAAAGTATTTCTGAAGATGTTTTAAACAATGCTGTGACAAGTTCTCTGAATAAATAAAAGTTGCCTCTACAGACATTAAGTACAGGGGGAAAAACGGAAAAACAAAAAAACAAAAAAAATCACCAAAAGCAAAACTTGAGATTTTTATTGTTTTTGAATTTATATTGTTAAAAGGAATGAAATATATGGAAGTGTTGTGAATCAGTATTTTCTTGCTTTTATTATACAAATGAAAGGGTACAGCATAAAGACATATATGAATAATTGATTCTATGAAAATGAGCTAGGCAATATAGCATTAAGCAGGGGCAACTTTATTAAATCAGAAGCAGTACTGTCACCATAATCATCATTAGAATCTATATTTACATAATGTTTTTAGCTTGCAGAGCACGTTGTATATATTAACTCATGTAATTTCAAATAAATTAGGTTCATATAATACATAGATGGACAAAAAAAAATTAGAGCAGGGTTTGATTATAATGAACATCATTAGTTATAACAATGATCACAATGATCACAGTAAGCTTAGGGATGGTGTTCTTTCTATTCTCAACACTATCACTTTTTTGGGAAAACATTGCTTTTCCTCATTTTTCTGGTGTAATTCTTCCTTTTTTTTTTTGGCTTTTAATATTAATAACACTGCACTGTTTGGTTATGTGTCTCATACTTTCTACCATGTCAAAAACTTTAAAAATATATTGTTTATTAAATATATTATTTATTAAAAATACTATGTTCTAGTCTTGAAACATTTAGATATTTAAGAAACAATTACAAAGTGTTATGGATTTAGAGTTTATAGTGATATAGTTCAATCTCACTATTTTAGAAATGAGGAAACTGAGGTGCTGAGAACTTAAGAGCCTGAATCTGAACCTGGGTCCCCACAACCCAAATCCAGCATGCTTTCCATTCTGCATATTCAAAGAACTAAGAATCAGAATTTAAATGTAATACAATTTCAAATCAGGCATTTTCCATTCAAGAACATGGGGAAGAGAAGAAAGCCAACTGATAGACAAACTGAAGACATTAAAGATTCTTTGCGTCATAAAAATATTTACTTTATAAAGCTTCCCTAATACATTTAAAATAAAATCTGATTTGTAAACAATGTTTCAGGAATATTTGTACTGTTTTGAATTTTTTTGAAGCTCTACGTACAGCAACAATGAAATATCAATCAATAGTTCTTTTTCTTGAGTATGATTGTTAAATTCTTGTAATTCATATAGGAAGCACATTAGACAAATTTACAAAATTCTAACATGTTCCTTAGGCATTTTAATAATCTTGATTGCTAGTAAAACTGTGTACTTCAGTGCAAGAGAAGGTACTTGAATACAGGTAGTGTCAAGTAAAAAGTTAACACTCTCCCAATGGGTCATATCCTATTCATGAATTTATATGATTCAAGGAAACAAAATATACTTTCAATTGTGCTATTATTACAGAGATATATTTGTCTTTTGGTTGCAACTCAATCAAAGTTAAAACATCCTCTATAAATATTAATAATGAAAACTCTTTCTGGTCATAGTAAACACCATTTGCTATTAAAGGCAAGGAACTGGAAAAATTGTCATTTTGTCAAGGTCGGAAAATGAATCATTTTAGAAATTGACAAAAAAAAAATGCACATTTAAAATGTTTTTTTCCCCAAATATCTAGAACCTAGAAGATATCAACTCCAAAATGACATATCTGTAAAGACTTCTATAATTGCTGCATTGCTGGTGAAAAATGGAAAATTCTGAAGGGACAAATGCTTAAACTGTAAGATATTCATTTCAAAGGAGAAACATATATTTTTAAGGTAATCAACTGATGAAAGCAATTACAATAATACCTTTGGGAGTTCCATCACTTCCAGCTGGGGAGCACACTGGCTGTGGAGACCTCAAAGGAAATGATGCAGCATTCCTCATTGTAGAAGAATCTCCATCCTAAGAAAATAATTATAAATGTGCTTATCAAAGGAAGACTTATTAGCAGAGTTTAAAAAAAACATTAAATATCAATATTGATATATACAAAGGGTCAGTATTCAAAACTACAACAAATTCTTTCACATCTTCCTGTTTTCTTGATTTAATAACTGATAAACAAATACTTCATATTAAAAAAAAATAATGGATAGGCTAAACATGGCAAGGAAAAATAACAAACTAGTGCCACTATATGATTAAAGGGAATTTTTGGCTGCCTTTTTCCAAGTATGGGTTTTATAAAAGTCTATGTGATCAAAATGACACTAAAGAAAGGAACTTCATGTTATTAAGTTCAAAGTCATTCAAAAATTTCCATAAACTTGCCCAACATAGATGTCATTTCAGACAGATGACATTATCAGTGATAAGGTCAAAGGTCTATCAGGAAAAAAAAAGTGAAGGACAAGAAGACTGGCTCTTCTGACCTCTTTTAAAGGTACCAAACTTACCACTTTCCAGCAAAATGAGAAGACAAAGGGCTAGATAATTTTTATGTACATAATTTATGTGTAAAAGTTCTAATAGACCAAACTTCAACATATTTAAAATTTTAACAGTAACAGTAAAACAAAAGTCAACCATATAACCATAACATCACAGAACTACACTGGATCTCTAATGTAGCTTTTTTATTTATTGATATTATTGAAAATAATGAAAAGAGCTGACATTTAATATAATGTTTTATATCATAGAGCTTTTTTCATCGAGTCTTCATAACAACTTTGTGAAATAGGCAGGGCATGTATTATTGTATCCATTCAATAAACAAGAGATTAAGTCACTTGCCCAAGGCTACAAAGCCCCTAAAGAGCAGAACTATGATTATAACCCAGGTTATATAATGTAAGATAACAAAAACAGTAAAACTACCCCTTTAACCTTAAAAATAGTGACTTTTTTTTTTTACATACATCACTACTTAGCCTGTGCACCATGTGTAGGTAGTCGTCACTTGAGCCATGTCTAGGATTATCAGCATGATGATTAGCTGAATTGCCAGACAACTGACCAGAAACTTTATTATCATGCATGTTTCTCAGCCCACTTGGGACAATGGGACTTGATACTGATGCTGAAATTAGAAAAAATAATAAAATTAATAGCTTTTCAGGAAGAAAAAATTTTTAAGTACTTGGAGTATATTGAACATAATGTTTAATCAATTACAAACAGTAGATAATTATTGGTGAAACAGCCAGTTAATTTAATTTTCAGACTAGGGTGAAGTATAAAAAAGCAACCAAAAATTTTAAGAAAATAGCTAAAAAGATATTTGTAAATGTAGCAGATTTTAAAATTATACTGAATAATTTTTTGCTTAAAATCTATAGCTGGAATATAAAAATCAACATTTTTATCTTTGACAAAATAATTATACATGAATGTGTAAATAGTTTTTGCAGTGCTAAATCTGCTTACTCAATTTCAAAATTTGCTTACTTAACTTCTCTAATATAAGTTTAATCTTTACAAAGATTTGTTAAGTATTGGGCTTTGTTGTAAAAACAGAAAAACAATTCCTAAGTGAGGAAGCTCACTTTAATTACCTAATAACTAGAAAATGATTAATCATGGAATAATATGCTATTCAAATGGACTACTTTGATTTTACCCCATGATCCCTCATTAGTAACTTTTGTGAAGAGAAGAAAAAAATTCACCTTGATAATAATAATAGACATATAAACCCATCCCTCTTCCTAACTTCCCATTTTCTGTTAAAGACACCACCATTCTAATCAGTTACTCAGGTTCACAAGTTTTTATTTATTTTGTATTCTTTATATATTGTGTTGTCTCCCTTGTTAGAATATAAGCTCTCAGAAAGAAGAAACTATTTCATTTCTGCCTTTGTATCCAAGTATCTAACACAACACCTGCATACAGTAGCTGCTTAGTTGACTGACTGATCTTCAAACTTCACTGTCATGTATTCCCCATATCTAATTAGTTGCCAAGTCTTATTGATTCTGTCTCCTTAATAATATAAGGATTCCTAGCATTATATAGTTTTATAATCTAATACTAAAAACTGAACCTTCCCAAAATCTTTGCACCTATAAGGTTGTTCGATTTTACTCTGCTAATTGCATCAAGTTCATTGTCAATTATACATAATTCACTAAAGGGAAATAATATTATCTTTCACTTAGATAATATTTTATTTTAGCTGTTGTTAATGTAAAGACTAATAAACAGGCAGTTTCAGCTCAAAATTCAATTAAAGACTTTTCGTAAAAACAGGTAAAGCTTTTTTCTAATGAACACACTATAGAACCATGACAAAATGTGTATTTACCTGTATCTACTTTAAATGGTTGTATATTTCCTATTAAAGTATTTGTCTTAAATCCTTTCTCTAAATAGCACTTATACTTTTTCGTAAAATCACTCTAAATTAAGGGATACAGATTTTAGTAAAGAAATACAGTATTAGAGATTTTTACAACTCTACAAGGCCTTTAGAGATCATTTTGCTCAAGGAAACTGAAGTCTAGAGAGATTAGATGAGATTGACATCGTCATATATCTAATAAACAGCAAAAAGCTAAAACTAACATCAAAGTTAGATAAATTCAACTTATGTAAGTAAGTAGAATTTGTGTAGATAGCAAATTTTATGGAGAGTACTTACAACTACAAGATTTAAAAATAGCCTCTCTCAAAGGAGGTGACATGAATAGACCTATAAAAGGCACCAGTAGTTCAAAGAAAGAGTCCACAGGCTTCATCAGACTGTCAAAGGTTAACAATTGTTGGTTTAAGTATTTTCACTCATTTCAAATTTTCTGAGATTACACTGTCTAGGTCTCTCTTTTAGCTATCATGCTACTTTATATTATTTTTATTAATGCATATGTTCTATTTCTGTAGTATTTAAGGTTCTTAAGGGCTGTAACTTCGTCATTTAAAAATCTGCACCCCCAACACCTAGAATATAGAACAAATTCTTAGTCTAGCCACCCAAGACTAGGGTCCAAGACCTCACATCTATATAATTGCAAACTGGTCTCCCTTACTCTTTCTTTCTGGCTTTCAATCCACCTAGCATAAAAACACCACATTTTCTTTCTCCTGATATCATTGCATTTGAGAAAACATTTAATGCCTATTATATGCAAGAGAAAGAAAAATGAAAATAAAGCAAGGAAATTACCTTTTATAAATTATTTCCATTATATCATGCCCTTTCTCAAAAACAAGTAGCTCCTCACTGGTCTCCAAAGTAGGAGACCTAATGATCTCCCAGTTGTGGAAGGAACCCAAAGAATTTGTAATTATCACTAATCAGAGTTTTCTATGATAGTAAGGTTTTTGTTTACATCATGCCCAAGCATCCTTTATCTAGTATTCCCTAATATTCCACTATTCCATCTCTTTCCTCCTTTGTGTAAGCTCCCAACAACTTCTCTTCTAAACCAAAGCACTGGCCCATCAGGGGAATAAAAAACCTAAGTGAAACCGAGGCACCATTGCTGGGCAGATATATTGGGAAAATTCTCACTTCAATCTTTGCTCTCCAGTGGCTGAAGGTGTTCTCTCTGCTCCATGGCAGCAAGTCCTAAGATCCCTCTGTGGTTTGGAGTAGGACAGAGTGATTCATATAACATAAGCAGGCATGGTGGCATCATAGATTTCAGTATATTATTTTCCTCCCAAATCCACCTTTCCCAAGTTTTCTTTATTATAATCTATGGTATTACTACTCTGTCAGTTATCCAAGTTTGCAACCACTTTATTTTTCCACTCCATTTAACAAAGCAAAATTTGTCATTTCCATCTCTATAACATAACCCTCTAACAACCCTTGCTCTATATTACAAAGTTTAGTTAATCAACAACAATACCTAGACTACTGCAATAGCCTGCCATGTCTGCTTCAGATGTCAAAATGTCACCTGATTCCAATGAACCTTCATATAACTTGTCAAATTGATTCAGGCACAGTCCTGACTGTCACAAACTCCTCCCCTACTTCAATACATTCCAGTGACTCTGTACTGATTCAAATATAAATGCTTCTATTTGGTAATTAATGTTCTTCAAGATTTATTCCCAACCTACCTTTTCAACCTCATTATATATTTACTCTCCTCCCTGAATTTTACTGTCTGGCAAAACTTGCCTTCTCAGTGATCCTCACACACATATTGAAGCACAACTAAGATATTCAAATATTAATAAGAAATTAAAGCATGATATCATTCATTAAGAAGAATTAAATAAAGACAAAAATGAAAACCTTTCTGCGGAGTTGAAACTAGAGACAATTCACTTTTGATTGTTGCGGGTTTTTCTCTATTGTATTTGGTGAAAAGCTACCTAAAAACATGGCTCTTGCAGAAAAACTTATTACATTTACCATTATAACCTTTATTTGATAAGAATATCTTCAAATTTCAAAAGTATATTTAAAAAAGCAAATTTAACTGCTTAGCTAGTTACAATGATGAAATTAACTGAATAATTAAGTGCTAACAATTATTTACATTTTCCCTTATCCCCCAGGGCATATATAATTAAAAAAAAAAAAAAACAATGAAACACATTTAAATGACATGCTTTCACTAAAAATAATATCATTGATAAAGTTTTAGTGAGAGCCAAAAGATTTTTTTCCCCCTTCTTATGGTTAATAAAGATATTTAAAAAACATTTATTTCACCTTTATCTCACTTTCCGAAATTTCTGATTTTAACTAGACTTTATATTAAACATATTTTATTAGTACAGTAATACATATATAAATTTATAAATAATTATACAACACATACAAAGCCAATGAACACTCAAACATTTTTTATAGAGAGGGGTGTGAGATTAAAACAATGTCAAATTACAGTTTTTAGCTATTTATTATTTGACTTCAACAAATTTTTTGTCTAACTTTTATCAGAATCATCTACTTCAGTCAAACTGATGTCACATTAAAAACATAGAGCACAGGAATTTTCTTTGTTTATCCTCTACCCTCCACACTTTTTCTCATTTTCCCCATTTAAAAAGGCCTATAGGCTCAAGTCCTTCCTCCTCAATCAACACATTTCTCATCTACAATCCTTCATACTGATCTTTTTACTCTTATTTCTAAGAACACTAAGCTGGCACAACAAAACATTATTTCTTTAATATGGTAAAATCTCAAAAAAGTATTCCTTGTAGATGAATTTTAAAATCATGAACAAAATTATAGAGAATTGGACAGAGTTGGCCTTGGATAAGAAGACCTGACTTCCAGAGGCCAAGTGTGACCCTGGTGAAAGTCACATCTTTATGTTTCAGGCAAATCTCTAAGACTTTATCTTTTAAAGAAGGTCTAATGTCAACTGGCAAAAGGGGGTGAAAAAAGAATTATGTTCTGACAATAAAGAGGTGGGAAGAGTTGTTACCTGAAAAGCTGAGATCATAGAAGAATAGAAATTCTAAGATATAGAGCTCAAATGGATTTTAAGAGACTGGATAAACCCAACTCTTAATTTTGTAGATGAGGAAACCACAAAACCTAGAAAAGTTAGGTGGCTTGCCCAAGAATCAAAGCTAGACTACTACAGAACTTAACAGAAGTTGAACTAAAGTATAGTGGGCTGAACTGGGAGAAATTGAGAAATGGTAGATTATAAAACTAAAACAGTTATCTTAATGTAGGAAACATGAAGGATTCTGAGAAAAAAAAAACACACAAGCAAAGTTTGCTTTCCAATTTACTTTTCAATCTTCCTTTTACATGAGTGGAAATGAACACTTTTGCTTCTTGTTTCCTTTTCTTATTTCCAATATTCTGTCCCCACCACTTGCAACAGACACTCAAGCACACTTGTGTGGCTACCTAATTCCTATCACTCTGGTCTACTCCCTATTTCCTCTAGTTTTCCTCTCCCCAACTTCTCATTGGGTAGTACACACCTTTTGGGGGTATAGATTTGATTGCTGTTATAAAATAACTGGTGTTAAACTATAAAGACTATATCCTCAGATTATATTTTACAAAAGTGGCATATAAATTAATTTATCCCCAAAATATGAAATTCTTCCCTTCCTTCAAGGTCTGTTTCATGTCTTATTTTTTCTCTAATTCTACCAGCTTGAAGTAATCACTCCTTTATTAAATATGGACTTTTCTTTAGCAGTTATTTAAACTTGCAGAGATTTCCTGTATATGTCTTATATTCTCATCTTCTATGTTGTGAAATCATTTAGGGCAGGGACTGTGCCTAATTTTATTTACATATTCTCACTTCTTAGATAAACTAATGCTGAATATGTCATTTATTAAAAGGGATTTCAATAAAAAAGGGAAGGTTTGTTAGATAACAAAACTAGATGGAAAGAAAATATGACAAGTAATTTTCTAGGGGCTCAGAAGCTCTACTTGGCCATGGCATTACCTTAAAGAGATAACCAAGTTGGGAAGATGGGAAGCATTTCATTATCTCTGTAGTAGTCAACGATGGGCTTGAATCCTACCTACTTTTTCATATATTCAATATTCCTCTACTCTTTTTTCCCCCAATTCTCTTGTTAAGCATCCAGTTTTGGGTATGAGCTCCTCTAGTTGATTATAACCTGTGTTTCAGAAACTTGAATGAGAGACTACTTGGGCAAAATTGTAGCAGTGTGCATCTTGAGCATACCACCCTTTGCCCAAATCACTTTGTGGATATCTCAGGATTCCTAGGGAGGTGCTTCAGTCTTAGTGAGTAGAGGCTGAGACCTGCTCCAAAAGCCCCACTTTTCCTTTTGTCCCATAGAATGAATAGAAACGGGTGGGGTATCATTTGCATTACACATTTCACTTTCTTTCCCCCAAATCCACTCTTCTTTTAAACTTCCCATTCTTAAAGTCATCTAGGTTTTCAAACAATACACCCTTCTCAATTCCTTACTTTCATTTTCTCCATACAATCAGTTGCCAATCTTACTGATTCTACCCTTCCAGTCACCTCTTGCACCCACCCCATTTTCTCCAATCACACAAGGTCTCATCACATTTCACTTATTGTAATAACTTCCTAATTTGTCTCCTAGTTTCATCTTTCCCGGTTCCAATCCATTTTATTTCACTGTCAAATTGAAATGCTTAAAATACAGGTTTGACTATATTAATCCCTAATTCAAGAAACTATAAACTCTAGCAGTAGATATTGTTTCAATTCCTCCTGTTAAATTTATATTTTAACTTTTATAATGTACACAATCATTGAGTGTAGTATATACATATAATTCATTAAAACATACATATATTGGAGGTACATGCTCATTTTTTTTTTTAAATTGACAGAAGCGTGCAATTAAAAGTGTGGAGACCATAGACCTAGGAAACAATAATGAATTATTTTTAATAATAGTTTTTCAAAAAAGCAAATACTTTTAATCCTAGAAAAATATACATAATTATCTTGAGTTAAGGAATATCACATGTATTTTCAGTGAGGGCTGAAAAATCTATCCAGACAATAGTAACAAATCAAGCAAACATATTTCAAATAAAAGACTGGTACAATTTTAAAATCTTGGTTTGGGCATCCCACTATATTAACATGCTCTCAATTCCAGTAGAGCTAGCACCCAACTAATAATAAATTACAAAGCTCCAATTACTACTTTACCATAATGTTTAAGAAAATCATGACAGGAATATTTTAAAAATTGCCATGAAATCTATTTTCAACTTAACTTACTCTGAAGCATATTACAGGTAACTGATACTTTGTTATGGAAAAGATAATTTACTTACCTAAACCATTTCATTATTAGCTTTCCCCCCATTTGATTACTACACTACATAGAATAATTTCAAACTCTGAAATGAATTGGCATAAAATAGGTCATAGATGTATTCTCAAATTCAGTTAAATTGGTAATTGTATCTCAAAGCTATTAGGACATGGAAATATATGCAAATTTAGAATGAAAGTTCTTTAACGCAGTCTACCTTTTTAATTTTTAAAGAAACAGTCTCATTTATTTTTTCTAAGTATGAAAGCATGGTATTGTAGAGCTAAAAAAACCTTAACATCCATACAACACTACACTGATTTTATATTTGAGGAAACAAGAGGTAGAGAAAAATTAAGTGTTTTGCTGATAGTCATAATTATTAATGAGTCAGAATTAAAACATGTTTTATGGACTCTTGACTGGTGCTTTTTTAATATTTTATACCATATTGACTCTAAACTAAGAAACTTAAAAACATTAATAAAAAAAAAACTTCTCTTAAATATTTTGTTGTTTTTATAATAGCTCTTTGGAATAAATGTACATTATGAGAAATTAGATATGCAATACAAGATAAAGTTTTTGTTCCAATCTCGTAAATGTTATATAAGTTTTTTTTAAGTGATTAGAGTTACAGTTGATTGACATAAAGAACAGTCAGATATTTTTGTTATTAGCATTTTACTAAAATCTTTAAGATAAGAATATCAAAACTAGTAGTTAATCTGAAATATACACCATCAGGCTCCGTAATATCCTCAGTAAAGAAATGTCCAACAATCTTACCTTGCTGCATCTGTGGATGTGGTGTGTAACTTGGAGGATGTGAATATGGCATGTATCCTGCAGGGCTCTGTGGGGCATATGGACTAGGCACTGGGCTGTTTGGTTGTGCCATATATCTGTTCCCAGAGCTTGTCTGTGGGGGCACAAATCGGCTAAAACCCCAAAATCAAATGAAGAATTATATGAGGAGATGCAAGTAATTATTTCATTCCTTGAAATTTTATTTTCACAAAATTCTCTTAAGTACATTTGTACTATACAGAATTATGGAAGCTTAAGATTCTTACAAAATATTTAGGTAACATTCAATAGATTCAGAATCCTTTATTTTAAAAGTTACAAGTAAAGTGATGATATCTATTATAAAAGTTGTGATAACTCAATACATTCTTGCTAAAATACACTTATATAGTATACAATTTCTTACAGTTTAAAATATTAAAACTTTCTTTCCCTTTCCTCAATTTAACTATTAAAATGACATCAGTTAAACTTCTAGTCAGAGTATGATAGGGATGCTTCATGTTCTGTACATAATTCTTTACTGAAATAGTCACAAGTTTTCCTTTAATACTTCAAGAATCTCTGCTTTCATGACTGGAGGTACTCTACAGAACAACACAGAGCAATTCCTTTTCATCAGTGGTATCAAATTCAAATAGAACAGCTAATTGCATACTGACTAAGAAAACTTCAAATAAACACGTTCTATATTGTACTGCATTTTCATTTGCTTTTTTTTTTTTTTTTTTTAAATTTCCCAAATACATTTTCATCTGGTTACACTTGCATTGAGGGTGAGGGCAGTTAGAAGATAAGACCTTCTTGTTATCTGCAAGCCAATCTTTGACACCTCTACTCTACATTGCAGGAGATAGTCTTAAAGAGTTGCAACAGATGATTCATCATCTGTTGGTTAACCCTCTGCTAATGAGATTTAGATGTATAATGCTTTAAAATAATAAACTTTAAAACTTAAAAAATAATAAACTAATAAAACTTTAAGAACTAAAACAACTATGTTTTATCCCCAAACAGATATTTTTTCCTACAGAAAATGATGTGAGATGTCCAAAATAAAAGCCATGCTTAATAATTATACATATTACCTGGAAGGGCTATGTGAGATAGTGGTTTGTTGATAATTGGAAGATGCAGGACTACTGTGCATGGAATTTTGAGAAAGTTTATACTGGGACATCATCATTCCTATACAACATACAAAAATATTATTGTATTAATTTTTTGTAAAGGTAATACCATTTTAAATCATGCAAACTCAAGCACAATTTTTTTCCCCTTACAAATACTCAAAAGTTATAATGTTCAAAACATGGCGTCTTCCTTTTTGCTAATGTTTTCATTTTGACAGATGTAAGAAGGCAGTTTAAAAAAATGACCATAAATTTTGTGTTAAAGTTTATAAAGTATGTAAGAGTTTATGTAAAATCTTTTCATTATACAATTGTAGGAACAAAACTGGAGACCTCATAAAACTTGAATACTAACATTTCACATGATCACAGATTTAAGAACCTTAATAGTCACTTGGTCCAACTTTCGAGCCAATGCAGCAATTTCTTTCTACATCATCTTTTACAGGTGGTTTTTTACAGGTGATTGAAAACTTTTAGTGATGAGAAGTTCCTTTTTTTATTTTTTGCACAGGCAACTGAGTCAAGTGACTTGTCCAGGGTCACACAGCTAGGAAGTGTTAAGTGTCTGAAGCTGCATTTGAACTCAGGTCCTCATGACTTCAAGGCTTGTGCTCTATTCATTATGCCATCAAATTGCCCCAGCTCCTTATTTACAGTCACTATAATACTGGAAAAGTTCTCCTCAGAAATTATGCTGCCTGCAATTTCCATTTAATATCTATCATTGTTCTTTTCTCTAGAGCAACACAAAATACATATATTTCCTCTTCCATATAACAGATATTTGAAGAGAGTTATTAAATGCCTCCCTAATCTTGACTTCGGTCCTGTGGACTATTTCTATTCTAAATTCTTTCAACTGTTAAACAAATGAGATTTTGTTATAGAGAAGCTGGATGATATAGTAGATAGGATTGCTTGATTTAGAGACAGGAAGACATATTACATCATATTCCAGTTGTGACTTCGGACAAGTTGCTTGACCTCTTTCAATCTCAGTTTCCTCAGCTTGCAAAGTGAGATTAACCATGCCTAGAAGATGTACATCAAAGGATTCTCACGGGAATCAAAATGAGACAATAAAGGTAAATGCTTTCTAAATTTCGGTATGTTGCATGAGTGGCAATTATTCATATAGAATGAAGCAAAGGTCAATATTCGGAAACTCTAAGGTTCAAAGTGAAACTAAATCTATTAAAAACTTGAAAGAGCATATGATCTCCTTTCAAAACTTATTTTGGCTCATTTTCCTCCTCTGAATTTTCCCCTAAATTTAACATTCTGCTTTTAACTCTTTTAAACCACTCCCACGTCTGATAGCTTTCTACTTTTTCCAAATCTATATTCTCTCCCAAAAGTAAGTGATTTTGTAATTTAGTCATTATTTTATATGGGGTAGATGCAGTAAGGAACTAGGCAAAGGAATGTAAAAGTATTTTCCAATTTAAACATCAAAAACACCAAAAATAGAACTTGTAAAGTAGGAACTCAGTTTGAAAAGGATGAATGAAATCCTAAAGTCTACAAGACTCAAATAGCAAAACTGTTAAAAGAATTTAAAAAATCCAATAATATTCTCTTATTTCATCTAACTTCCATTGCATCTTAGCAACATACAAACCTGAAAGGTTGTTATTAACAACTAATATTTATGTAGCCTCTGCTATGTATATGGTCCATACTCATGTATTATTACTACAATACAATTAAATATTAATATACCATCTTATTAAGAGACAAACTTTATAATAAAGTTAATATACATTCTAATATTTCAACTATGAAGAAAAATATATTTCAAAATGTAATTAATAAGAAAATATTCTTACCACTCTGTACGTATCTGTTCTGCATGCTTTTCTCCCTGAAAACATTAGGATTCCTTGCCAGGACAGACTGCAGCAAGACTGGTATGTCTCCTTCTGGATCATCACTTCCAAGATTATCTTTCAACTCTCTGGCATTAAAGAAATAAAAAGAAGTTAAATAAGCATATAAAAAATGTCCTAAGTTATAAAAATTCCATTACTCTAGCCAATAAAACTTGGAAGAGAATGAAATGCAAAAACCAAGAGTACTCATGGCAATAGATATTAAATATATAGATATTTCATGAAGTATAGACTCTGGGAATAAAGATCCCTAAACAAGAACGCAAAATGATTTGCTAAGGATGAAATGTGTTCCAGGGAGCGTATTATTCTTTGGAATTTTATGATCCAGAGAACTTTGCACTTGAAAAAATACAAAGTAGAAGATAAATTGAGGCCAGTTCTCCATTATCAATCCTGATGAAAGATATAGAAAAGAAAACAATTCAAAAATTATTATTTGGTTCTGGATTGCACTTTTTATTGCTTAGGTTTCAAAGAGAGTGATAATGATTATAAGCTAATACTTATTAGCTATATTGTATTATATAATACAATTATATAAGGTACTTGGCTAATAAATATATTACCTGTGAGCTAAGTGCCATTTTACATATGAGGAAAGTGAGGCAAAAAGGTATTAATTGGGGGTGGTGCAGTGGATAGAGCACCAGCCCTGAAGTCAGGAAGACCTGAGTTCAAATTTGGCCTCAGACACTTAACACGTCCTAGCTGTGTGACCTTGGGCAAGTCACTTAACCCCAATTGCCTCACCCCCCCCAAAAAAAAGGTATTAAATGATTTGTCCAGGGTTACATAGCTATTAAGTGATTGAGGCAGAATTTGAACTCATATCTTCCTCACTGTAAAAGCAGAGTTCTATTTGTTAACATCATCTAGATGGCACCGTGATAAAATGGAAAAAACATCAATCAAAAAATTGGCTTTATTGTCCTGGCTCCACCATTTGGTAGCCTTATTGACACTATAGGAGTCACTGAAGCTCTTTAAGCTACAGTTTCCCTATGTATAAAACAGGGATAGAAATAATTATGGAAAAAAAATTTTTTAAACTACAATGTGTCATATAAAGGCAGTATATATATAGTTATACTTATATAGCTACATATTGTTATATTATAACCTCTGGTGCTCATGAAAATAATTTCCAACAAAATAATGGAGTGACAGTGTAAAGACCTAACAAAGAGCACAGAAGCCACCTAATTTTTCTATCCTGTGCCCATATACCAAACTAAAACAAAGACAATCCAGATAGCAAATAATTAAGCACAGTGTCACTATAAACAAATCTGAAAGAACTAAATTAATTCATAAATCTATTAAGCTATTTTTTCCTTTTCCTTCTTTTTAATGTCAAAGTTCTATTCACATCATATTGCCTGATATAGATTTACCTAGGAAGTCAATGCCTTTTAGATACATTGTAAGCTCCTAGAGACAGTAAATTAAATTGCAATCACAATAAAGTGAAAAACTTTTTCAAGAATGTTCTAACATCAACTAAATGCATCAAAACAAATAGTAAAGGTAGCAAAACTCCTAAATTCAAGCCAAGAAACTAAACAGTTTTAATGTGCAAAGGACTATACTAGTTACAAAGTAAACCATTATCCTCAAGAAGATAACCACTATAGATCTGGAGGTACAGGAGGAGGGAAGAGAAGAATTAAACAAGAGCCTAAGTAACTAGAATTCAAGGTAGCATGAATGCAGTAGAAAGAGGGTTGGATTCTATTCACAGGAGTAGAGTTGAAATGTCAACTATCCCATCTACTCTATGCATATATCTCCTTTTCTGGGTTCCATTACCGACAACTGGATGTTTTTCAACCTGTCACAGCAGTCCTCTTAATATGCAAAGTCACAGTATGTCCCAAGGTTTCTTTCTCACAGATGCTCCACTTTAAACAAACTGCCTAGGTCAGCCAGTCATGCCTTTTGCTCCTCTCTAAAATCCTCTCTAGATTCTTTGGACATTACTTACCATGGTCCAAGTATTTCTTTTCAGTTTCCTTTTCTGAGTTGCCCTCTCCATTAAACTTCTTGAGGGAAGAAGATACTAATTTTCTTTGTGGTCATATGTGCATTCACAAGAGCTTAGTGAGAGGCCTGGCCCAGAACAAGCCCCCTAATAAACACTTTGGAAAGTTACTTTCTGTGTTCTAGGTTTCAGTTTTCTGAACTATAAATCAAGAGGATCAGACTAGATTATTTCTTAAAGTCTCTTCCAGCTCTAGATCCATGATGTTTTCATCGAAAGTATAAAGTAAAAGACCAAAAGTGACATAAGAAATTTGTAAATGAGAGCATCAGAAAAGAATTCAAAGAAGCAGCAGCATTTAAATTAGGCCTTCAAGGTAGAGTTAGGGCAGGGCACAGTCAATGAGCAACAGCACAGAATAAAAGATAGAAATAGAGCAAATGAAGGGAGATATGTTAGATAAAGCTGGACAAGTGGGCTGCATAAGTCAGACTGTGAAGGGCTCTGAAAGCTAGGATAGTAGGATAATGCTAGAACAATGGTAGATATAGGATACACACACACACACACACACACACACACACACACACACACACACACGTATGTATATATATGAAAAATGCTGGATTACAGGATAATTCTAAAATAATAAAATAGATTTTATTTAGTAGACAAAAGAGACAAACCTGATATTTACTTGTGGACTGGAGAAGAGAGGAGGCAGAGAAATGTTTAGGTGGTTACAAAAGGGAATTACTTCAGCAGCACTGAATCAGTGGAACAGCTTCATTGCCTCAATACATTTAAGTTTCTAATGTCCACAAAAACAGTAACCCCATAGATAGTATTTAGCCTTAAAAGTGATCCCCCTTATTATGTTTTCTCCAGGAATGATTTTTTATCTAAAAGTAGGACCACCTATACATAACATTTTGGCTTGTATCAAATTCTGAGAATATGAAAGGCCCTTAAAATAAATTATATTGAAATTAATATATTTTAGACAGTATCATTTTTTTAAATCAGTCTGCAAAATCTGTTCAAAGTGTCCTATATAACACAGTGAAGGAAAAACTCCACTGCATTTGGAATCTAAAGATCTGGCTTCAATTCCCAGCTCTGCTGCTTACTACTTACTACTCTCAAGGATTCTTGTTTCCTTGTTCGTATAATGAAATGGTGAGATTAAATAACCTTCAAGAGCTATACAACTCTAAATCCATGATCCTCAATGTTTGTGATTGCCTCATTTTGTATAAATGTTCATGGAACTAGATTGCTGAGTTCCTTCTGGTATTTTATCCATCTAATTTTAAACACAGAAACAACTTCCTTTAAAGCTAATAATACAGCCCAAGCTTTCCATTAGGATGCTAAGTACCTAAGCATCACTATAAATGAGAGTAATATTCATAAAGAACTCTGAGAAAGGAGTTAAGACTGATTGAAGGAGAAGTATAAGAATGAAATGGCATAAAAATCTCTATTTACTAGAGATTGTATAATCTATTAAATATAATCTATTGAAACAATTTTACCTAATTCAACTTCATTCTCTTCCTACTGCATTATGGTCATCAACTTTGTTTATACAATTAAAACAACAACAACAAAAAAGACTATTTTAAGGACTCAAAATTCAAAGAAAGATAAAAAGTCAATATAAGTTATATTAGTAAAAAAGAAAACCTGAACTTTATTTACTTTTAGGTACAAAGATAGATAATACTTACATGTGATCTGTTGACACCTGGTTGAGGGTATGAACAAGCTGTGAAACCAAATTTTCATCCCTACAGGCCAAAAGACAGTTTACCTCTTCTGCTATTCGTCCATTAAACAGAAGGCTCTTTGTAGTTGTAGCAGGTAAAGGAGATGGAAGAGGCAACTGATTCAAGACTATTTGGGATTTAAAAAAAAATGTCAGAAATTTATCAAACATAAAAAATACTACATACATTTTTTAAGGGAACTAAATTTCTTTTGGAAAATGATTACATTATAGACTCCCAAGAATTTAAACTGAAAATTGCCCAAGGATATAAGGTAGATAGGAGACTGGGAGAGGATAGTAAAATACTAAGAAAGAATTACTGAAGAGAAGCAAGGTGTAAGATGCCATCAAAGACATTTGATTGAGACGATAGGCCAGTCATGCGGCAAAAGTGTGAGACAAAACGCTCCACTGGTATTTCTACATTGTTATTTAAAAAAAAATTTTTTTTTGAGGAAAGCCGAATGTGAGTAAGAGTCACATGTGGACAGACTGGGATTTGTGTAGTTGGAGGGAATACCCACACTAATAATATCATAGAGCAATTTGAGTATTTGATAAATTGACCACATTACTAAAAGACACCAATAAAAGCAAACTTGCTTCTTAAGTATGTACCTTTACATAAATGAAATTCAAAACAAAAATTCAACATCGACTTTTCAGTTACCCTCTAATTTTTCAACTGCTTTTCCCCACCTCTTTATATTCGTTTTCGATTTTATATATAGTTTTAGAGTAAGTACTATTTCTCTGGTTCAACTTTTTCTTCCACTTAAAATTATTGCATAAATGACTTTCCAATCTTAAGTCCTTCATACATATGAATCCTAATTGCATTATGATATTCCAATATTATTAATGTACCACACTTAAAAAAAATCCCAAACTATTCAATTATTGGACATTCAAGTTGTTAATTCTGCAACAAATATTCTTTAACATATAGTTCTTTCCTTCCTTTTTCCTTGTCTTTGGCACATTCAGAATATCCTGAAAAAGGGAAATAATAAGCCAATGGATAGGGTTACTTTTTGAAGAGAAGTAACAGATCTTTTATATCTCTCACCTCATTACAGCAATTTACAATTCTTCCAATGAATTAAATTACATGTTTCTGAGTAACTCCATCAACTGCTCTTATTCCTCAAGCATATGTGAAGATTAATTCCCAAATATTTTACAGTTTTTGTCCTTAATGTAAACCAGGGTTTCTTTTTTGTGATATTTTCTTAATCCCTATGACAATTCCTAATGATAATGAAATGTTTGAGAAAGTTGTATACTTAACCCTGATGAATTCATTTAATGCCTCAATTAAGTTTTGATTAGGTAGGTAGGTAGGTAGATTTTCTAGTTTTAACTTATGCTACTTGCCAAAAAATTCCGATTTTCATTTTCAATTTAATTACTTTTGTCTTTTCTGTTCCCCGGCTAACTGTTTCAAAACTATATGTTAAAAACAAATGTAAAGGAACTGCTACATCTATACCACAAAAAGATCAGGGAAAGAGAGAAGAGGATCCATATATACAAAAATATTTACAGCAGCTCTTTCTGTGGTGGCAAAGAATTGCAAATTGTCCATTAACTGGGGAATGCTGAAAAAGTTGCAATGTATGATTGTGATAAAATACTATTGTGATGTAGGAAATGATAAAGGGGATGGTTTCAAACAACAACAACAAAACCAAAAGAAAAACCCGACAACCTGGGAAGACTTATATGAAAGTTAAGTGGCCAGAGCCAGGAGAATAATTTACATAGTAACAGCAATACTGTAAAGACAATTATGAAAGACTTAGTAACTAATCAACACAGTGAACAAACCACACTTCCAAATGCTTCAAAGATGAAATATTATATCCACTTCCAGATAGATGATGGCCTATAAGTGAAGACTGAAGCATAATTTCTTCTCTTTCAATTTTTTTTCTTTGTGTGTGTGTGGGTGGGGTGGGAGGAGAGATAGAGTGGAGAGTGGACAATGTCAAAATTTATTTTGCATGATGACACATATTTATAAGGGGTTTTGTTTTTGTCTTCTCCAAAAGGGGAGTCCAGAGAAGAAAGAATTTGGTACTGAAAATAAAATTGAGTTACTGGTTAACACAAACAAAAGTACCTAAAATGTTTAACCATGATTTGCATATTTTGTTTGGTAAGGGTGTTTCTATTTCCACATTAAATATATAATGTTGGCTTCTGACTTTAAGTAGTACTTTTAATTTTATTTAAGGAAAAATATATCTCTGAGGCAGCCAGTTGGTGTAGTGGATAGAACATCAGCCCTGAAGTCAGGAGGACCTGTGTTTAAATATGGACTCAGAGACTAACACTTCCTGGCTGTGTGACCCTGGGTAAGTCACTTAACTCCAATTGCCTCAGCAAATATCTATATCTATATATCTTTCCCAATTATTTTAGTGTTTATCAGCAATGGGTGTTATACCTTATTAAAGGCCTTTCCTACATTTATTGGTATTATCACATATTTTTGGATGACATTGCAAGGTGTTGTAGTGGAAAGAAAGCTAACCTTGTTAACAACCTATGTGTTCTTAGTGCCTCAGAAGACTTGAAATATAATGAAGTTGCAAAATATTTGTTGATCCCTATCACTGGGAGTTCCCTACATGAATTAGAACACCACTAAAGATGAATGTTGCATTATATGATAGTTATTCTGATATTAAACAAGTCTTGCAAATCTGGTAAAAATCTTACTCTGGAATGATTGAGTTGAACAAACAAAATTCAAGTAAAAGTCTCTTAAAACAAGGAGATTGGACTTTTATGACATCTATGAACTTTCTATCTTTATATCAATGACTTTTATATATCTATAATCTGTTATACACAAATGCTAAATTTGGAAGCTATAAAGGTCAAAAGAAATCAAACTGTCTCTGGCCTCAAGGAACTTAGACTCTAATGGCATTCAGAGGGAGAAATAAACTCTACACAAGCAAATACAAAGGTTATAAATAAGATTCAAAATAACTTCAAGACAGAAAATATTATTGAGGAATCAATAAACATGGAATTTAGGGGTTTTCTTAGCTTTGAGTAAAGAGAAAGAAAATAATAGTGGGGATCTCTCTTTCAAAAATATGGACACAAAATATGGAATGTCATAAATCTGAACATGTGTTTTAACTAGCTAAAACACATTCTCATGTTCTCCTTCTCTCTCTTATGTTTGCCTCCTGGCTTTCTGTCTCAACTGAAATCCTACTTTCTTGAAGAAACCTTTCCCAGTCTCCCTTAATGGTATACCTTTCCCCCAAGAATTATCTCTAATTTATCCTGTATATATACAAGATATATATGTAATATAACTGTTTAAATGTTGTCTCCCCAGTTAGATTGTGACCTCCTTGAAGGTATGGTTTTTGCCTTTCTTTAATAAATCTTTGTTTAGGCAAGCAGGAAACTAGCATTTATCAAGTACTGTGCTAATCTCTGGATACACAAAGAAACGTCATATTTCTAAAACAAAACAAAACAAAATCCACACACAGATTCTGCTCAAGAAGCTCAAAAGTTAATGGAAATTGCCTTGAAATGTTTTGTATTTGACATAGGTTTCAGCAATATGTCTAGAAGGGAGAAATTATGAAAAAGAAAAACAGCTGAAAAAGTCAGCTGAAGCCAGTTAAATTTAAATGAAGGTCTTAAATATGTTGCATATTTTTGAGTAAGTAGTATCAGACAAATATGTGTTTTACTCCCTTATTATGAGGTTTCAAGACCTATCTCTCACATATATTAATTAGGTATGCCACCTTTGACAAATTACTGAACCTCTCAGTGCTTTAGGGAAGACAATATGGTGCAGATGGGATGATGATCGGTTTTGGCAGAGGTAATTTACTTACAAGGAAGTCTCTATATCAATGAAATCTCTCAACCTTATATCCTTTTGTGACAATACAATTTCATTACTCACTCTGTGCATAACACCATAACTTAAAAGTTGCAATAGTCTTTATCAATCATTCATTCCAAACTCTATCTGAATGTGTATCATCTTTATAATATTCCTGAACAGTGATCAACCTCCATAAGAAGAATTTCAATGAGGCCAAAGCAGGTGTTTCAATTTCTGGATAGCTCTAATATTATTTTTTTTTTCTTTTACTGATGTGAAACTTAGTTGTTTCATTTAATTTTAACCCAATGATCCTAGTACTACTTTTTGTAGCCAAGGAGAATAAATTCAATCTCTTTTTCACACGAATTTTTTATTGTATGAAGATGTTAATCAAAATAAAGCTAGGTCATAGGAGTTAGAGCCGGAAGACTATTTAGAACAGCCCCTTCATATTCATATATGGGAAAAGGTACCTACATAGTTATCTTAAGTGACTAACCCACATTAAAAAAGGTAATTAATGGCAAAGATCATATTCAGTCTCAGGCCTTCTGATTATAGTCACACTATCATCTTTTAATTTTTAAAACATACTGCTATATTTTGTAAATTAATGTAATATCTTTACATTTATATTTAGTAAACTAATACTGTATTCTTACATCTATATTAATTAAGAAAAACAGGCATTGTAGGTGGAGAGCTAGTCCTGGATTTAAGCCCTATGCCTCTACATTGAGGGCAAGCCACAACTTCTTAAAAACCCATGCAACTTTCTTACAATTATAAATTGCAGGGGTAGTACTAATTTATATTAGCAGAGGAAATTCCTTACTGAGTTCTCTCCAAAGATAAAATCACTGATTGAGTCTTTAAAAAAAAAAAAAATTACAAAAGCTATTCTATAATTTCTTATTGTTTGCCTAATTTGGCAATATTCCATCTTTCTCTACATTTTAGCTAATCTATATACAAAAATGATTACTTTTTCTTGGCAGATTTAAAAAAATCTTCCACCTAATTCATGTGGGTGATTTGTTAGGTTTTTTTTTTGGGTGGTGAGGTGGGATAGTAATTTGCTTTATTTCTTCTTCTGAGGTTTTTGCTATTCAAAGAACATATTTTTGTAGTTTTGTTCATTGAATTTTTGAAAATATTAACCTATTTTAAGCTTTCTAATGTTTCACATATGGTTCTTCATAATATTCTTGAAGATTTCCTAATTTCTTTTGTGTTTATTTTGATATTTTACTGTAATTTTGTTAATTTGTGTTCTATCTCCTTTTTTAAAAATTTGCTGTTAATTCATCAATTTTTATTGGTTCTTGATTTAACTTATTAAACCATGCTTTCCATTTTCTAGTCTATTTCTACTTATTCTTTTCATTTTTTTTCCCCTCAAACTTTTTTGTCTCTTTTAAGTTTTTTTGGTTGGCTTCTTTATTAGTACCCTGGAATCTTTAGATAATTCTTATTCCTTACAGCTATTGTAATTATAGGCTATTATTTCTTCTTTGTAATACACATATAGGATTTACCTTTTAAATGAAAGATGGATTTATTTGACTTTGTTTACAATCCTAAAATTCTTTGATTATATGTGCTAAGGTACATTATTCTGCCTTCAAAAAGGTTCTTTCAGTATACTTATCTGTGAAGTAATTCTCCATATAGAACTCAGATCAGTCTGTGTTCTTAATATTTTATCAGAGACTCTGCTGCTTCACAAGTGATTTCATCAATTTTCTGTACACTATTTCCCTCTGCTTGCAGCAACCAAATTGTTCACATATGAAAGGTTCAGTACTTTAAACAAATGCTTTTGTTATTCATACACAGTGACACAAACTGTAATCTTATTACTTCTGCTAATGGTACTAAAACTATTAATATTACTCTTCTTGGCCTTTTGAAAATAATAACAAGCTTAGAGCACATGTATTTTGTTAAGAATTCAGTATGGAATTCCTTGTCTACTATTCATGATATTATTGTGACTCTTTATTAATAAATTCCCCCAAAATTGGGTTTTCACACCATATGGTGATTTGGGGATCTAACCTTATGTTCTTAAGACTTTTGCATCAGTTTGGCAAACTTTGTCTTTTCTTCACTTGTGGATCTCAGGTTGCTCTTTCTAAAATGAGGGGATAGGATTAGGTGATGTAAAAGGTTCTTTACAGTCCTAAAATTCTTTTGATTAAAATGAAGGATTATGTACTTACGGTCTGTGAGACTAGCAATCCCCGCAAGAGTAGTGATGGGAACATGAGGCATATCCCCATTCATCCTGAAATTTTGGGATGGTGTTGTCTACACAAGTACTTTAGCTTAGGTGCCAGCTATCATTACTTCCCATCTCCCAAACACTGCAAAACAAAAAATATAAAAATGGCTTGTAAAATTTGAGAAAAATGGATAGTAACTAGTAATATTAACATTAATAGATAAACTTTCATACATAAAACTAAAAGATCTATAGAAAAGGAATACATTTTTGTCTTTCAAATATATTATGATATAAACACCACTCTAAGTTACCAATTTGTCAAGCATTGAAATAATTCTTTTATACAAAGGCCAAACTTTTTTTTAGTTCAGTACAAAGCCCTGCATAAAAGAGGCCCCAACTTATCTTTCCAATCATGTTAACAAATGTTTTTATAAGACCTTCTTTTTCTTGGTCTACCAGGACTAAAGTTATTATTGTCAAAGAAAACTGGTTTTTTCTTAACCTTATACTTTCATAAGTTCCTCTTCTATCTAGTCAATATATTATTTGGATACCTATATAACCTTCACAAAGCCTAGTTCACGACCTACTTCCTTCTTGGTATTTTTTCAGATCTATTAACTCTGGGAGCAATTACCTCAAATTTCTTGAAATTCAAAGACTTATAAAATCCTTACAACTGTTTTTGTAATTTACTCATACTTAATTTTCAGCTTTTTATACCTTTCCCAATTTGATCATAATTGTGTACTAAAAAGCCCCCCCCAAGCAATGCTGTTATTATCACGCTTATGTGTATATATAAACATATCACAGTAATGTTTGATAAGTTTATAATTGAAAATAATTTCATGTTCTTTACCTTTTTTATCCAGTATCTTATACATAGCACATCCTTATTAAATTTTTAATGACCAACTGGTTCCATACAAAAGAATTCTATTCATAACACAAGGGACAGCCATCTTCCTTCAGATTCAACTAGAGATAGCCCAACACCCTGAACCCAAGCACAACAATGCTTCCACTCCAGGACCCTCAGCCATCATCCTGATAAACAATTCCTACAGAGATACAACCTGGCAACTACTGCTGAAGGTGCTACCAAAAACCCAAAAGAGAAAGTTCTTGTCACCTAAAACCTTAGAACTATCCAATACTTAAACATCAGAAAAGTATGTTATTCTAATAGTAGAAATGACAATAAGAATCATTACCATCTTGCTTTGCAACTTCACCCTGAACGAAGGAAGACTGCCTTTTCAACTGATTAGCAGCTGAATCCTCAAGTGTTGTTTCCTTCATTAGAATATAAGCATCTCGAGAGCAGGGCTGTCTCACTTTATTTGTATCCCTAGTGCACTGACCATTTGCCAAATATGTCATATTAAGAGATATTCAAGGCATGAAATAAACTAGTTTATCAATGGTATCACCAATCGTTTTAAAACTCTCTATTTTTCTCAATTAACCACAATAGACATTTTGTAACTGAGTGAAAGTAAGCGGTAAAAAGCGTTAAGAAAGCAAATGAATAAACAACAATGATTCTGAAAAATTATGGAACCTTAAAGTTGGGACAAATCTTGTGAAAAACTTGATCCCTATCTCTCCTCTCATGTAGGAATGTTAATCGCTGCTTGAAAACTTCCACTGACATCATTGCACTGTTGGAGTTGTGGGTAGATTCAACCATTCTGGAGAGGAACTGAATTATGCCCAAAAGGCATACTCTTTGACCTAACAATAACACTAGTAGGTCTGTATCCCAAAGAGATTTAAAAAAAGAAAAAGAACCTATATTCTAATATAATATTTATATCAACTCTTTTTGTGATAGCAAGGAACTGGAAATTAAGGAGATATATCTATGAATTGGGGAATGGCTGAAAAAGCTGTGGTATATTATTGTTATGAAATACTGTTGTGCTGTAAGAAAAGATAAACAAGATGCTTTCAGGAAAACCTGTAAAGATTTTACATGGATTGATGGAAAGTAAAGTAAATAAAATCAAAATAGTGTAGATGGTAAGAAGTCATTTACAATTGATCATAGTAGCTATTCTGATCAAGACAATGATCCAAGACAATTCTATGAAAAAATGTTATTCACCTCCAGAAAAAGAACTGATGGAAGTCTGAATGCAAATGAAAGCATACTTTTAAAAAACTTTATTTTTTCTGGAGGGATGGAGGTTGAGGGGGAAGGGTATGTGGTCTCTTTTCCAACATGGCTAATATGGAAGTATTTCTTGCAAGACTTAACATATATAATCTATATATGTTGCTTCCTCAAAGAGGGGAACAAAAGAGAAGAGAGACAAATTTAGAATTCCAAATTTTAAAAAAGGGTCTCTGTAATTGGAGGGGAGAATTAAAAAACAAAACAAAACAAAACAAAACAAACAAACAAACAAACAAACCTTCCACAGATAGGAAGCCAGGAAGTGGTGATTAGATGGGAAGGGCAGCCCACTATTTTGGAAGACAATTTACTATACACAGTGATTTTTTAATAGACAGTTGAAATTGTTGGTAAGTATATCTTAAAAAGTGAGTTTCCACTTATCTATTTGTATCCCCAGTGCTCAGCAATGCTTGGCTTGTAGTAAAATGTTTAATAGATGCTTCCTTAATTCATTCATTTATTCATACCTTTATATTGAAATCTCATTCCCCTTAAATTTTTTCTCATTGGTCCAAGCTCTTACCAATGAAAAAAACAAAAAATAAACCAATTCCAATATGACAGTTTTTCAAATACAGGAAATTCATTATCATGTCCCTCTTGTTTTTCCTCTTCCCCTAGAAGATTGTTCTTTCGTCTTTCAATCACAATTATTCATTCAACCCTTCTTTAATCAATCAACAAAAGATTAATAAGCATCTTCTATATGCTAAGCAGTCTGTGAGATGCTAGAAATATAAATAAATGAAACAAAAGATTTTACATTTAAAGGGGGTAACAATGAACATGTGAGAATATATATATGTGAGAATAAATATAAAAAGAATATATACAAATAAATATCAAGTAATTAAATACAAGGTAATCAAAAGTACAGTACTAGTAGTTCAGTGTTTAGGAAAAGCCCCATGAAGATGCTCTAGGAAGATTATGTCTAAGAAAAAAGAGATTCTATGTAAGGAAGGTGAAGAGGGATTGTATATATTAGGCATAGGGACTTCCAATGTAAAGCACAAAGATGGGAGATGAAGTGTCACGTGTAAGGTTTATAGACATGGCTAATCTGTCTGTACTGAGAAGGGGAGTAATGTTCATTGAACCTGTAAATATAGGTTGGGATGAGGTTGTACAAGTCTTTAAAAGCTAAAGAGAATTTATATTTCTATGCTGTAGATAATAGGGATCTACTGGAGTTGATTAAAAAGGGAAATCACATGGCTAGACCTGCACTTAAGGAAAAACACTTTGGCAAATGTATAGAGGATAGATAAGAGTGAAAAGATACTTGAAGCAGGGAGGCTAATTTGTCTGTTGCAATAATCTAGGTGAGAGATAAGACCTGAACTAAAATTGTAGTTATGTGAATAGAGAGAAGGGTTCTGTTGAAGCAAGAGATGTAAACACAGAAATAGCAAGATTTGGTAATACTTAGATAATATATTTTCAGGGGCAACTAGGTGGTGCAGTGGATAGAGCACCAGCCTTGAAGTCAGGAGGACCTGAGTTAAAATGTGGTCTCAGACACTAAACACTTCCTACCCATGTGATCCTGGGCAAGTCACTTAACCCCAATTGCCTCAGCCTCCCCCCCCCCCAAAAAAAGTATTGGATAATATATTTTTCAATACCTCTCCCTCAAAAAATTCTGGTCACTTTCCAATGTATATACTGTAGTTTGTCAATCTCTTTCTAAGGAAACATGAAATGTCTTTTCCTCTGGTCATAAACTAAATGTCTTTCCCTCTGATTATAAATTATCCCTTCCTTTCCTATGAATTTTTAGCTATTTTGTATTATGCTTATTTAAAAATATATATGTATGTGTATATTTTTTCTCCTTACTACTTTAGATCAGAGATTACTTTATTCACCTTTATAAAATACTCACTGTTTTACACACAGAAGGTGCTCAATAAATTTATTTATTTAACTTAAATTATTATATCTAGAATTGGACACAATATATAGTATCCTAAAGATAAAATATGTACTAAGGGAATGTTTTTAAGAACAGCATACTGGACAAAGTAGATGTCCATTGAGTGAAAGAAGGCTAATTAATGATGGAACATGAATGAATTGGAATATTGCAATGCTACAAAAAATTATAAATATGATCAATAAAAAGAAGCACAAACACTTATCTATCAATGTGAAGTAATAATCAATCAATAATACTGACAATGACTATAATAATGTAAATGGAAAGAATAATCACAAAACAAACGAAAGCAAACAATACAGAAACTCAAAGAACAAGTATGGTCTCAAAAGAACACAAATGGGAAGACATTTCCCTCTACTTTTTTGCAGAGGTGGGTGTTCTGCAGGTGTGAAACTGCATGTATTTTTAGACTTATTCAATATAGTAATAATTTTTTTTCCTTTAAAGAGAGGAAGAAAATTTTAATCAGTGCAAAAAATAAAAGATATCAAAAAGAACTTATTTTAAATGAGAACAGAATATAGGAAAAATAAGAATATTTATTATAATATTAAGCTCAATACAGACAGGAACCATTACTGCATTTCTGCCTGTGGTTGTACCCCCTAGAATAGTGTTTGGTCTTAATGTTTGTTGACTGATTGGAAGGACTGGCAAATAGAATACAGGTAATGCTGTAAACTGGTCTATTTTGGAAATCAATTTGGATCACATGAGAAAAATAAGTAAACTTTTCATATCTTGTGACCAGTGATTCCCCTACTAGGCATATTATAGATCCCAATCAAGTCTAGGAAAAAGAAAGATGCTCATCTTTATCAAAATATTCATAGCAACATACTTTGTGAAATTAAGTAAAACCATTACCTACTAATTACTTATGCCTGTAAAAAGTGCTGCATGAATACAATAAATATTTGTGCAATAAGAAATTATGACTGAAGAATTCAGAAGAACATTCATATCTGTATGAAATGAAGCTGAATGGAAAAAGTGGAAGCAAAAGATACATAATAATTACAATAATCTAAATGAAAAGATCATGAATGGAAGAAACCAATAATGATCCCAAAGAAAAGATAGTGAAACATATATCTTCATCTTCACAGTAAAGAAGCAAGGGAGTGGTAGTGCAGAGCATTCTATAAATTATCAGAAAAACTTATTTTTGGGGCAGCTAGATGGCGCAGAGGATAGAGCACTAGCCCTGAAATCAGGAACACCTGAGTTCAAATCTGGTCTCAGACACTTAACACTTCCTAGCTGTGTGACCCTGAGCAAGCCACTTAACCCCAATTGCCTCAGCAAAAAAAAAGAAAAACTTATTTTTAAAAAAAGTACCAGGAATGGATCGAGATAGAATAACAACAATACATATATGCACAACACAGTAAAGGTACTTTTTTCTCACCCAATTTTATACAAGAAGAAATTGTGCTTAAAATCTCACTTTCTATAAGAAGCCTTTCACAGTATTCTTTAATCTAAATGTTCTCCCTCAGATTCTACCCTGACTTAGCCTATCTATACAATCATTTTCATGTTTTGTCCATTAGATTGTGAGCTCCTTGAGATCAGGGACTATATTTTCCCCCCTTCTTTTGTACTAAAGAGCTTACTTAGCAAAATTTCTGGCACATAGTTAAATGTTTAATAAATGCTAGAAGACTCCCTGGACTCGGAGATTGATGTGCTAAAAGTCAAACGACTAGTAAGGAACAGAGATCAAACTGCTTGGGGTAGAAATGGGGGGCATGCCACACCATGTAAAGAAAGTAGGAAGGTTTGAGAGGAACAATATTTAACTTTATTTTATAGCAAAATAAATGAACCAATAAATAAACAAAATAAAAGGATAGAAAATATTGTATGTATTTTTATATCAAAAGCTTTGGTCTGGATGGTTTGAAAAATTAAGACAAAACAAAAACTATTTCTAGCTTAGCACCAAGTTTCAGACTGAAAGTACAGTTGCAGACTAATAATCAGATCTATCACACAGCAAAAATTCGTGTTTAAATCCATATACATGCATATATTAATTCATATGCACCCAGGAACCCATTTAATACAGATCTATGACATTCATTAAGCTGGTCTTTTTGATAGCCCGCTTTTTTTTTTTTTTTTTTTTTTACCACAATCTAGATTTTCTGAAATAGTTGAGGAAGATGAGGACTTGACTCTTGACTCTAAATTCAGTGTTCTTCCTACCATGCTCCTTTTTGGAGCATATGGTATTATGTGGATCAAGTTCTTCCACCATTCATAAAAATATTATCCTAGCATCTTCCAAAATGAATATTGTACGCTCCTGTCTTCTCTTTGATTCTATAAACAATAATATGCTTTACTAAGAGTCCACAACTTGTTTAACAACCAGTAATAATAAATTAGACAGATCTTGTCCATATTAATATTGCCAATCTTAACCAAACAATTTAACTGATGTGTGACTTTGATAAATTCTTCAGCCTTCCCTTAATAAAAGTTCTAAATCTAATTTTAGATACAATTATTTGGCACTGTGAATTGAAGCAAGAAAGACCCAGGCTATAATCCACTGACATTTATTTAGCTGTGTGATCCTGGGCAAGTAACTTAATCTCTCTTAGTCTCAGTTGCCTGATCTGCAAAGTGAGGAAAGCAAAAGCACCTACCTTCAAAGATTATGAGTTTCCTCAACAATATGCTTCCTTGATCATTTATTCTCTAATCTTCAATCTCTACATGTTCATTCTCTATTCCTTCAAATTATTTTTCCCCCTCCCTCAACTCCTAGAAAAAAATGTCTACACTTCTTGCTTTCACTTCCCCATTTCTCACTCCTCAATCCTTCACATTTTCTGGTTTGCAGCCCCTTCATTCAATTGAAACTTTTCTCCAAAGTTACCAACAATCTCTTAATTGCTAAATTTGATGGTTTTTTAGTAGTCCTCATCCTTCTTGAGCTGTCTGCTGCATGTGACAGAGCTGACCACTCTGTCTTCCTGAATTCTTTTTTTCCTCTGAGTTTTCATGAGACTTCGCACTCTGAACTGTCCTCCTTATCTATATTGATGGGACCCTTTTGCTGGTTCATCATCCATATCATGTCACCTAACTAGATTCTTTTCTTCTGTACTTTTTCTCAGTGATCTGATCAAACTCATATAGTTTCCTCTAAGGAGATGACTTTCAGACCTACGTAAGTAATTTAGTTCTTTGCAGAGGTTCACATTATAATGGATAGGAGATAAATAACAGTTGCAAATCAGATGGAAGGATCCAATGGTAAAGAAGATGGTAATACATCTTTGCTATGGTCTTTTCCATCAATAAAAACCATATCATGGACTTTATAAAGCACACAAAAATTGTAAATTAAAAAAATTAAAGATAAAAGACATTTTAAAATGATTGTTTTATTAAAAGTACAAAGAACATTTTTTAAAAACAAGATTTATGGTAGGGGAGGGAAGCCAGGGGAAGGTAGATCAGGCAGCTTAGGCTTACAGGAAAAGGAAGAGCTAGGAAGAAAATGACAATCTGTTGGCCTGGGAAGAAACTTGGGACTAACTGTCCATTACAGCCCACAGTAGATATAGGCAGGTAGTGACTAAAAGCACACTCAATGGCTAAGCTACTTTCCTTATTTATAGTATTTTTTCAGGCACCCCAATGGATTATCCTTTTTTTTTTTTTTTGCTGAGGCAATTAAGGTTAAGTGACTTGCCCAGGGTCACACAGCTAGGGAATGTTAAGTGTCTGAGACCAGATTTGAACTCAGGTCCTCCTGACTTCAGGGCTGGTGCTCTATCCACTGCGCCACCTAGCTGCCCCCCCAATGGATTATCTTAAGTACATCTCCCCCTGGAGAGCACATAGTACAATGAGGTCAAATATTCAGTTCTCCCAATGGAAAGATTGGTTTTGATCAAAACTAAAATCAGACTGTTTAATTTCAGAAGTCATTTTTAAAACATGCTATTGGCAAAGTGAAAGCATGAATAAATTAGTACAAATGTTCATTAATAGAAAAACAATGGTTGCAGTTCTAAATCCTAAGATTCAATGATTGACTGAAAACATCATTTTCAAAGGAAAACTTCATACATAGCTGTTAGGTACTGAGCTCCTTGAAGGCAGAAACCTTGTATTTGCCTTTTTTTTTTTTTTTTTTTTTTTTAATTTCCCCAGCACTTAGCCCTTGTCTGGCACATAGTAAGTGCTTGTTGACTGACTAAAGAATTAATACAGTTTTGTAAGACTGGCACTAAAAAGCCAGTCCGTGGTTCCAATTATTACCATAGCCTGTTCCTTGAGTGACAATTAACAGAATAAAGTCTCATCCCACTTTACTACAACTCACAGAAAAATAGCAATGGAAGGTCTTTAGAGACACTTAATGTTGGAGAAGGACACATAGGACCAATCCATTGTAGTTCTAATGTATGTGAAGGAGTTAAACCTACTCCCCAGGGTTGTTAGGATAAAATGAGATATTTATAAAATGCTTTATGAACTAGAAAGAGGTATATAAAAATAAATTATTTTTGTTATTATTACTATTACAATAGCATATATGTGAGGGATGAATTGACAGTGAAAAGGACCTATTTAGTATAATAGTGTAAATAATGCAATGCAGTAGGAAGAAGACGGGATTTGGAGTCAAAGTATCTGGCTTCAAATCTCAGCTCTACCACTTCACCTGTGCTACCCTGGACAAACTACAACTTCTCAGAGTACTAATTTTTCCTCATTAATAAAATGGGAGTTGGATGACAACTTTTAGAGTCCCTTCCTGCTTTGAATCTACCACTCTTACATAGACGCAATATCTCCTTGTGAAACATTAACCCATTGCTCCAAATTCTGCCTTTTGGGAACAGGAGTATGGTGATATCTAGCAGAGGAATGCCTGTAGAAATGGGGATTTCCCAGGCAAGACTGTCTTTTTTCACATACACCCAAAAAACCCAAATCTCTGTCCTGAAGCAAATACAATGAATAATAAATTTCCCTGGTCACTCCTTTTTTCCCCTTCCATTTTCATCTCTTATTCTTTTTAAAAAAAAAAAAAAGAAAGAAAAAGAAAAGGGCTATAGTATCATATGTGGTCTCTAAAAGATCTCTGATTCAGACCAGTTTAAGACAAGAGTTCAGGCAAAAAGAAATGCATGGAGTAAGCACAGCGAAATACGAATCAAGAGATAAAAGTATAGATTCATGATCAAGCTCATTGGAAAAGGGTAGAAGGTAAATGAAGACTAGAGAGAAAAATCAAAGAAAGAGTGGCAACCTTCTCATTCAATTTAATTGTTTTAATGACCGACACACTAACAATATAGTTAACTATATTATGATTTAAATAGGCTAATGCAGCCCAGGCTAGGAATCAAATTACAAGTAATTTGCATGGGAAAATATATCTTGTTTTAAACCTATTTCTAAATGGATTTTTAGAAAAGAACTCATTTATCAGTCTGGACTACCTGTATTTCAACTATCCATGGGGTTCTATATCATCTAGGATAAATCAAAATTGGTTTTAGTTTCCTAATTATAATAAATTAATTTTTAATTAAACAAAATTTTAATGAAAAAATTATATTTTCATACTATTTCAATGTCAATTTAATAGTTATCAAATTTTTCAAATGAAATGTAACAGTAGATAAATCAACAAAAAGCTCATTTGAAGAAGATACTTTAGAGATAATAGAAAGGATAGAAGAATGAAAAAGAAATTTTTTTTTTACCTTGTCTGGTGCTCTTCCAACTAAGCAGTTGTGTTAACTTGAGCACTTAAAACTTTCTAGCCCTTGGATCACATAGTAGCCACTTAGGTGCCAGCTGTATTATCTCTCTCTTTAAAACAGACTGGAAACTCTAATCTCAAAGAACCAGTCCTACCATCTACTGGCAGCAATAAAGAACTGCAAGTAAATCTGAAAACCCAAGAGTTTTAAAGATTCTATCAGATTTTAAATCATTTAGCATCAATTACACACATATACACATTCTTCCATTCCCTGAAAATGACAAAGAACTGAAAGATATATGATCCAACAAGAGATAATACTATAGTATTCTCTTTAAATTAAGACAAATATGAAGCTACAATTATGCAATGACAATACTGAATTGGTTTGTCCATTAAAAAGATAGAAAGAATGAACTCAAAGAAGATATAGTTAAACTTTTATTTTACCAACATTATTGCTACTTTGAACAATTCTATTAAAATGTTTTAATATGACCATCCTAACCTTCAATGGTGCTAGTTTCTGTCCTATGTTTAACACACACTTCTAGGCAGGAAGCTTTAGGAAAGATTTTTAAGCATGAATGACCCAAGCAGTTAAAATTGAAAGCCATTTCATATAATAGGTTTAAGAAAATTTGGGTACTCAGATTTAAGATGGAAGATATATAAAGGTCTATTAAAGGTTTTATTTTTTTTTAATGGATAAGGTAAATATGGACATATTTGGAGACTCCAAAGAAAAAAACAGTAGATGGAAGGGAACAAAAATATTGGGGAGAAAGGTTCATCAGAAAGTGTAGGTAATCTGGTGGAGAAGAAGGAAGATGAGACTAAGGATGTATGTATGTGTGTGTGTGTGTGTGTGTGTGTGTGTGTGTGTGTGTGTGTGTGT
>JAJPUD010000510.1:418892-433612 GCA_023553655.1 Myrmecobius fasciatus
ACATACATACATACATACATACATACATACATACATACATACATACATACAGCTTTAAGGTTTACAAAGTGCTTTACAAATCAGGAACCTGAGGAAGATAGTTAAGTGACTTCCTCAGAGCCACATAGCTGACTCCAGGTAGTGTACAGGAATACAAATAAAAAGAATGAAACAATTTCTTATTCTAAAAAAAGCTTAATTGCATTGGGGGGATGATAATATATGTATAAACATATACAGAAAAAAAACCAAGATAAATAAGATCGTAAGGGAGGAAAAGCATTAATAAGGTGAAGGCATCAGGAAAGGCTTTTTGTAGGATTGAACTAGTTTGAGGACAGTGAGGCATTCTGTTGAATACAGATAAAGAAAGAGACATCCCAGGTACAGGTGATGGCTAATGCAAAGGCATAGAAATGGGAAGTGTAGTGCTGTGCAGAGTGTGTAGAGTGTGCAGAGTGGTGGGAACACAGAAAGCTCTATGAGTAGTGAAAGTATGCAGTGCTGCAAAGTATATTGAAAACAAGTTGAAAGGGGCTTTAAATGTAAGGGAAACCATTTTATTATGGATCAACAGGGAGCCATTGAAGGTGCATGGATAGGAGAGTTACAAGTTCAGATTTGTACTTAAGAAAAGTCACTTTGGCAAGTGTGTGGAAGATGGACCAAAGTGGGGACAAATTAATCAGATCATTACAACAGTCTAGGTAAGAATATGATGAAAGCCTGAATCATTCTAGTGGCTATGTGAGCAAAGAAAAGAGGTTGGATGGGAAGAGACGTGGCAAAAAAGGATTTGGTTAGATATATGGGGTAAGGAAAAGTAAAGGGTTGATTAATATCTAGCTGATAGACTAGAGACTAATCTGTGATATTAGAAGAGAATCTTAAAGACTAGAAGAATGAAGTCAGAATGAGAATATAGAAAAGAGGGTCCAATCTAGGATTTTATATAAAGACCTATAGGTAAAGGCATAGTAGAAGAGAGATAGACAATAAACCAACAAAGCCTGAGAAAGAATGGCCAGAGAGATAGGAGGAGAACCAGGACAAAGCAGTATCATGAAAATCCACAGGAGAGAATAGAGTTGTGAAGATTAAAAGTGAACAGACTATGTATATAGGAGAGGTTAGTCAATGGTACTAAATGAAGAAGGGTCAAGAAGAATGACAAAAGATGTGGGAATTCATCCTATATGGCAATTTAGTCAATTTCAGAAAGAAATGAAAAGTGAATCAAAGGAAGTAAAAGCAATATATGGAGACAGGTTTTTTTTTTTTTTGGGGGGGGGGTTGTTGTTTTGTTTTGAAATAAGTCAATATCGGACAATATCCTGAGGGAAAAACAACTGAGTTATGGATGCTACAACAAATTTAACTGTACCAAGAATCACACCAATATGCTTAAGTTTGGTCTGGTGTGAGCTGAACCCAAATTGGAAAATAGGTCTTTCTTTAATCAACATCTTTTATATATCTTAGCTTGATGACAACCAACAAAAGGAATACATTTAAAGAAATCTGGTAACAACTCAAAAGCTTATGATCACCATCAAAAGTCTCTAAAACATATTATGAAAGTAGAAGTACATGGGCAAGACATGTTCATCGAATTTATTATCTTTAAGAAGAGAGACAGTTTGACTTGATTGTATATCCTCAGTACTAGAGCACAGTATCTTGAGCTTGGTATGTGCTTAATATTTCTAGGACTTAAGAAGGGAAAGGAGGTAGAGCTGGGAGAAGGAATAATACTTAGTGCCTATTATGTACCAGGACTGTACTAAACACTTTTCACAATAACCCATGAGATAGATGCTATTATTAACCCCATTTTACAATTGAGGAAACTGAGGCAAACAGATTAAGTGATTTGCTTAGGGTCAATCAGCTAATGTCTAAGACATTATTTGAACTCAGGTATTCTTGAGTCTAGGCCCACTCTTCTATCCAATGTGCCTCTTAGCTGCCTTCGACAAATCTTACAACAGAGGATCCTACAAATATCTGAGTAATAAATACATGACTAATAATTTCTTGTTGAATTGATTGGATATAAAAATAACCAGTTAGTTTTCTTTATGACCCAAAGTGGTCAAACCTGTAGGCAGTCACAGATGTATATAAAGTCACAGGATCATAAAAATTATAGCAGAGAAATCCTTCTGAGGACCATGGATTTAGAACCAGAAAGGACTCATAAGTAATTTAGCCCAAACCTTCTCAATTTGCGTATCAAGAAACTAAGGACCAGAGAGGGCTATGGTCACAAAGGTATTAAAAAAAAGGAGCTGGGAAGAATAAAAATGAGATCCTCTTACTTTATAAATACAATGTTCTTTCACTCTACCATATTATTCTCTATACAGTACACAACCTACTCAAAGACAATTATTGTTACCAATTAAAAAACAAGCACTTAAATTTGTTGTGGGCTAGGAGCCGGAGCTATAAAGATAAAAGTGAGAAATCTGTCCATTTCTCTCCATGACAGAGTTTATAAAACATTTCCTCTGGGGAGAGTATATATTCTACCTATAGAACACAGATAAAGAAAAACACAAGTATACATAAAAGAGATAAAAGATAATTTTAGGAGAAGGTACTTATAATTGAAAAGGATATAAAAGGGCTTCATGAAGAAGATGGCACTAGAATTTTTAGGATGGATGGATGTTAGGGAGTGTTTACAGGCAATGGGTAGATAAGGTTGGAAAAGATAAGAAAGAGGTTAGGCTGTAAAGGATTGTAATCATCAAACAGAGTTTATATGTATTATTACATAGTATTGGTATTAGAGAGTCACTTGAGCTTGCTAAATAGGGAAGTGATATAGTCACATCTTTACTTTAGGAAAACCACTTTGGCAAGTATGTGAAAGGTGGATTAAAGTAGGGATAGATCTAAGAGAAGAAGAAGGCGGCCACTGAAGTGGTCAGTGAAAGATGATGAAGACCCAGATGAGGATAGCGGTTTTGGGAATGGAGAAAAGTGAACAGATTCAAGATATGTCAAGGAGGAAGGAATTGTAAGATTTGTCAACTGACTGGATGTAAGGGGTGAACGGGTGGGGAAAAAATGAAGACATGAAATTTGGCTAATGGAAGGTTTGAACCCTTGAAAAGAAATGACTAAGATGAAAAAGGGATATATTTTGAGAAAAGATAACAAATTTTATTTTAAACAGTTTAAATTGGCTATTATCAGGTTATCAAGTTTGAATGTTTAAGAAGTTGTTGATAAATGACTGGCACTCAGAAATGAGACCAAGGCTGATTATACAGATCCACGAGTCTTCTACATAGAAATGAGAAATAAAGAGGAGCTGGTGAAATCACCAAGTGATAATTGAGAGACAACAGAACAGAAGGCTCAGGACAAAACCCTGGTTGCCAGCTGGGAATATGAACACTGTTCCAGCAAAGGAATTTAGGTAACAGTCATCTAGGTAGAAAGACAATCGAGAGTGTTGTACTACATAAACTCAGAGATGAAAGAGAATTCAGGAGAAGAGAGTAGTCAAAAGTGACAAACATTATAAAAAAAGACAGTAAAAAATAAGGTAAAAAAGGATAAGGCCTGAAAAACTGCTGAAAGTTGAGCAATTAAGACTTCAGGGCAGCTTTAGAGAGAGCAATTCTTTTAAATGATAAAATCAGAAGAGACTGAAAAAAATGAAAACAGTGAAAAGTAGTAGAATAAACATTTTTTTTTTCTAGGAGTTTGATAGGAAAAGGGAATAGAAATATAGGAAAACAATCTGAAGGGATGATTGAGTTGTTGTGAAAGTATTTTAAGGATAAGAAAGACAGTTGATTTCTAAATAACACAGAAAAAAGCCAATATATAGGGGAAAACAACATTAGGAAAAGAGAGAAGATGAATGAGAGGGCAATCTCCTGAGAAGTTTGGAATAATAGGAACTCAAGTGTATGCTTAGAGGTTGGTTTTGTTAAGAAGGGCAACTTCATCAGAAACTAGTGTAATGTAGGAAATAATGGGAGACAAAGTCAAGAAGTTATAAGATGAAGAGAATAAAAAGGCTGACAGGGAATGGTCTCACTTTTTTCAAAGAATGAGTAAAGTTCCTCTCTGTTGTGAAGATGAACAGAAATGTGGTGTAGAAGGCCTGAAGAGAGAACCAATAAAATAGATGAGGCCTGTCTGTCTGTATGTACACACACATACACACACACACTGTTAATACACACACACACACAATGTATAAAGAACTGGTCTTGGATTCAATAAAGCTTTGGGTTCAAGTTCTATTTCTAATAAATATTAATAAATAAATATGACCACAAGCAAACTCTTGGGAGATCTCAGAGAATTTTCTAAAATCAAATTACTGATAAAAAAATATAAATTGCCCAGATTAACAGAAGAGGAAATAGAATAGATAACAATTCCGTCTCAGAAAAAGAAATCTAACAAGCCATAAATGAACTGCCTATAAAAACAAATCAACAAACTCCAAATCCCAAACCAGATGGATTTACAAGTAAATTCTACCAAACATTTGAGGAAGAATTCTAATACTGTTTGAAAAAATAGGTAAAGAAGGAGTCCTACTAAATTCTTTTTACTATACCAATATGGTATTAATACTTAAACTAGGAAGAGCAGAAACAGAAAAAGAAAACTATATTACAATTTCCCTAATGAATATTGATGCAAAAAATTTCAAATAAATACTAGTATGGAGGTTACAACAATATATCACAAAAATCATAAATTATGACTAGGTAGGATTATACCAGGAATGCAGAGCTGGTTCAATATTAGGAAAATTATCAACACAACCACATCAATAACAAAACCAACAAAAATCATATAATTACCTCAAAAAACAAAAAGCTTTTGATAAAATACAGCATTGATTTTTATTAAAAAATTCTAGAAAGCAAAAGAATAAATGCAGTGCTCCTTAAAATAATAAGCAGCATCTATCTAAGGCAACCAACAAACATTATCTATAATGTGAAAAAGATATAAGCCTTTCCAGTAAGATCAAAGGTAAAGCAAGGATGCCTATTAAAAAAAAAAACCACTATTTTTTAATACTATAGTAGAAATATTAGCTACAGCAAAAAGAAGGAAAAAAAATTAAAAGAACTGTGATAGGCAATTAGGGAAAAAAAAATTATCACTCTTTAAAGATAAGTTGATGGTATATATTTAAAGAATACCAGAACCAAAAATGGTTGAAATAACAACAAAGTTGCAAGGTATGAAATAAGCCTACATAAATCTTTAGCATCTCAACAAAATTCAGCAGCAAAAGCTAGAAAGAGAAATTTCATTTAAAATAACTGCAGATAACATAAAATATTTAGGTGTTTACCTGCCAAGACAAACCCAGGAACTATATAACACAATTACAAAACACTTTCCACACATAAAGTCGAATCTAAACAACAACAGAAATATCAATTGCTCATGGACAGGCTGAGCCAACACAATAAAAATAACAATTCTACCTAAATTAATTTACTTATTCAGCGCCATAGCAATTGAACAACCCAAAATTTTCTTTATAGAGCTAGAAAAAAAAAAAAAACACTTCTCTGGAAGAATTAAGGTCAAGAATATCAAAGGAATCAGTGTTTAAAAAAAAAAAACCCACCTTAAAAAAAGGTGACCTAGAAGAACCAGTTCTCAAAATATATTGCAAAACAGTGTTCATTAACTGAATGGATGCCCATCAATTGGAGAGTGGCTGAATAAATGATGGTATATGAATGTTATGGAATATTATTGCTCTGTAAGAAATGACCAGCAGGACGATTTCAGAGAGGCCTGGAGAGACTTGCATGAACTGATGCTGAGTGAAACGAGCAGAACCAGGAGATCATTATACACAGCAACAACAATATTACACGATGATCAATTCTGATGGACATGGCTCTCTGCAACAAAGAATTGTCTCAAACCAGTTCCAATTGTTCACTGAAGAAAACCATATACACCCAAAGAAAGGGATATGAAATATGGACCACAACATAACATTTTCATGATCTCTATTGATGTTTGCTTGCATTGTGTTTCCTTTCTCTGATTTTCTTTTTTTTTTTTTTTTCTTGTAGATAGGATTTTCCTTGCACAATTTGTCAAGTATTTCAACATTATTAATATGTAGTGGACTTCCTGCCCTCTAGGGGAAGGGAGGGGACTGGGGGTAAAATTTGTAATGGAAAGCTTTGTAAAGATCAATGCTGGGGAACTACCCATACATATGTTATACAAATAAAAAGCTTTAATTAAAAAAAAAAAACAAAAACAAAAAACAAACAAAACAAAACAAACAAACAAACAAACAAACAAAAAAACAGTGTTCATTGAGTCAATTTGTACTAAGAGGTGAAGTGGTGGAGTAGATTGGGTACATACTACACAGTTGTGGATGACAATGACAGTCTAGTAATGGAAGAATCCAGGTGAAAAAACCCTCTGTATTACAGGGAATACTGTGAGAATTGGAGAGTGATTTGACAGGGTCTGGGTATGTGCCAGCATCTTGCACTTTGCCAAGGATGTGTGATTGGGAGATGGGGTGTGTGTGGCATGGGCAAGTAAGTGGATCACGAAATACTTGCCAGTAAGATCTGTAGATGGGGGAGGCATCTTGAGCATTCTGGGACGTGGTATTAGTGGTTTTGATTACTTAGCATTTTTTCTGGGGGGGGGGGGGGCACAAAACCAGGATAGTAGCTATTAGAGAAGAAGCAGCAAACTAGGAAAGGATTTTTGCAGTAAGTTTCTATGACAGGAGTGTCATTTTTTTTTTTGGGGGGGTATGGCAAGAGTTAAGTTTATAAGAATGTCATTCCCCAATGACAAATAATCAAAGGACATAAGCAATTTTCAGAATAATCAAAGCTTTTTACAGTCATGTGAAAAAAAATGCTCTAAAACACTACTGATTAGAGAAATGCAAAATAAAACTACTTGAGATACTACTTCACACCTATTAGATTGGCTAATATGACAGAAATGGAAAACAACGAATGTTGATGGGAATATGGAAAAATCAAGATTACAATGCACTAATAATGGAGTTGTGAACTGATCCAACCATTTGGGAGAGCAATTTGCCAAAAGTTTTATAAAACTATGCCTACCCTTTGATCCAGCACTACTCTTTGCCCCAAGGAGATTAAAAAAGAAAAATTACTAGTCTATCTGCAAAGGGGTATGTAGAATGGGAAGATGGGTCTCATTCTACCTTCCCCTTGATAGGCAATTGAGGGTGAGGATTTGTTTCCAAAGAGACAACAGCTATTTTCCATTCATCCCTTCAATACTCTCCAACTTTGGTCTCCTCCTGTACTGTAAAAATTTCCAACCTTTCATATTCCTCCTCCCCCTACAGGAGCAATCTTCTGTGTTGCACATTGGCCTTTCAGGAGCAGCTGTGCAAATGCCCCTAAGAAAATTACTCCTCAGACTTTAATAAACCGTGTGGCCTTTAAAGGAACTTTAGGGATAAGGAATGGTTAATAAACCCTTAGCTCGGTATCCTTTTGAATGGGACAAAGAGATATGCAGGAATGAGTTCAAATGTTGCTGGAGATATTTTACTAGCTGTGCAACAATGAAAAAAGTCACCTCTCTGTGCCTCAGTTTCTCATCTGTAGGATGAGGTAGTTGGACTTGATGAGCTCTTAGATTTTTCCAACTTGTAAATTTATGGTTTCATGGATGGGTTGTGATCTGGATTGCAGATCTCATTATATTATTCCCTGAAATACTCATGATGTTCCCAAACTTTATATCATTCTTAATTGCTCAATTTTCTTACCTTATATGTACAATTATTTCAAATTTTGCTATTTCTACCTCCACAATACCACTTTCCTCTTGTATCCTGTCCATCCACATAGGTTCCATCCTACTTTAGGTGCTCCTGATCTCTCATTTGGACAGCAATCTCTCTAATGGTCCCTCTCTTCTTCAAAACTTTCCTCCCCCAATTCATCTTTTCAATACCTATCCAAAGTTGTTTCCTTCTGCGTATATCTAACCAGGTCCACATTCCCCTTCATTAAGTACTCGTGGTTCCCTACTAAATTATTGGTGTAAAATATAAATTCTTTAGGCACTGAAAATCCACAGCCCGTCTCAAACCTTACTATATATTATTCTCCTGAATTACTCAACAATCCAAGCCAAACTAGTCTCCTTGCTTTTCCTATTATTTATAGAAAAACCCAACTACACAAATGACAATGAAATTTGAGGTATAACATCATCCACCGAGCAGAACTACTAAAAGATGGAGGAATGTCTTAACAATCAAAAAGTTTCTACTCAGTAAAGATTGGGGGAAAAAAATGGACTTCTGTTTTTGTATGGTAAAGGATTAATATCTATGCAGAAAAATATAACATCTGCTGAAAAGCACAAGTGCAACTTATTTATTATATTATGTAACTTTCAATAAAAAGAAACTCACCTACTTGATTAGCCATACTGATCAAAATGAGTAAATAATGAATTAATAAACAATTTACAAGCTTTCCCTACTACCCACATTATATACAGGGATTAAACAAAAAAGGATGCAAATTCAGATAACATTGTTTTTACTAAAAACATTTTTTTAAACATTATAGCAGGAGTAAAAGGGGGTTGTATGGTTATTCAAATAAAATATTTTAACAAACTTATTTCATCTTTACATTCTACTCTTTTAAATTGTTTTTGTGTGTGTGTGTGTGAGTGTGTGTGTGCATTTCAAATAACATGCATGTTATACTGGCATAGGAGCTTCTATGTATGATGCATCAATTTTGAAGGGATCCCTTTATGATGCAGATAACAGAATCTTCCTGTGTGTCCTGTGAGATTTTTGTCTACATTCTCACAAAAGTTTGCCACAGGAAATCTACTCAATATACTACAGACTTTCCTTGAAGGTTATCAGTAAAGCACTTTGGCTAGCCATAAATAAGCCTTTGTTTGTTATATGACCATCTCATATTCAGTCTCTCTCATACAATTTTTTTTTATTTAAAGCTTTTTATTTGTATGACATGTATATGGGTAGTTTCCCAACATTGATCTTTACAAAGCTTTCCATTACGAATTTTACCCCCAGTCCCCTCCCCTCCCCTAGATGGCAGGAAGTCCACTACATGTTAATAATGTTGAAATGCTTGAGAAGTTATGCAAGAAAAATCCTATCTACAAGAAAAAAAAAGAATCAGAGAAAGGCAATACAAAGCAAGCAAATGTCAATAGAGATCATGAAAATGTTACGTTGTGGTCCATATTTCACATCCCTCTCTCTGGGTGTATATGGTTTTCTTCATTGAACAATTTGAACTGGTTTGAGACAATTCTTTGTTGCAGAGAGCCACGTCCATCAGAATTGATCATCATGTAATACTGTTGTTGCCGTGTATAATGATCTCCTGGTTCTGCTCGTTTCACTCAGCATCAGTTCATGCAAGTCCCTCCAGGCCTCTCTGAAATCATCCTGCTGGTCGTTTCTTACAGAGCAATAATATTCCATAACATTCATATACCATAATTTATTCAGCCACTCTCCAATTGATGGGCATCCCTTCAGTTTCCAGTTTCTAGCCACTATAAAAAGGGCTGCCACAAACATTCTTGCACATGTGGGTCCCTTTCCCTCCTCTAAGATCTCTTTGGGATATAGGCCCAGTAGAAACACTGCTGGGTCAAAGGGTATGCACAGTTTGACAACTTTTTGAGCATAGCTCCAAATTGCTCTCCAGAATGGTTGGATCCGTTCACAGTTCCACCAACAATGTATTAGTGTCCCAGCCCTCCCACATCCCCTCCAACATTCATCGTTATCTTTTCCTGTCATTTTAGCCAATCTGACAGGTGTGTAGTGGTATCTCAGAGTTGTCTTAATTTGCATTTCTCTGATCAGTAGTGATTTGGAGCAACTTTTCATATGACTAGAGATGGTTTTAATTTCATCATCTGAAAATTGTCTGTTCATATCCCTTGACCACTTATCTATTGAAGAGTGGCTTGAATTCTTATATATATGAGACAATTCTCTATATATTTTAGAAATGAGGCCTTTATCAGAACCATTGAATGTAAAGATGATTTCCCAATTTGATGCTTCCCTCCTAATCTTGTCTGCATTTGTTTTGTTTGTACAGAAACTTTTTAACTTAATATAATCAAAATTATCCATCCGGTGTTCAATTAGGAGTTCCAGGTCTTCTTTGGACATAAATTTATTCCATCTCCACAGGTCTGAGAGATAAACTATATTACGTTCCCCTAACTTGCTTACAAAGTCCCTCTTTATATCTAGATCATGAACCCATTTAGATCTTATCTTGGTGTGTGGTGTTAGGTATGGGTCAAGCCCTAATTTCTTCCACACTAGTTTCCAATTTTCCCAGCAGTTTTTGCCGAATAGTGAGTATTTATCCCAAAAGCTGGGGTCTTTGGGTTTATCGAACACTAGATTGTTAAGGTTATTGCCTAGATTGTCCTGATAACCTATTCTGTGCCACTGATCGACTGCTCTATTTCTTAGCCAGTACCAAACGGTTTTGATGACTGCTGCTTTATAATATAGTTTTAGATCTGGTACAGCAAGACCACCTTCATCTGCCTTTTTTTTCATTAATCCCCTTGAGATCCTTGACCTTTTGTTCTTCCAAATGAACTTTGCTACTATTTTTTTCTAGATCTGTAAAATAATTTCTTGGGAGTTTGATTGGTATGGCACTAAATAAGTAGATTAGTTTGGGTAGTATTGTCATTTTTATTATGTTTGCTCTGCCTACCCATGAGCACTTAATATTTTTCCAATTGATTAGGTCTGATTTTATTTGTGTGGAAAGTGTTTTGTAATTTAGTTCGTATAGTTTCTGACTTTCCCTTGGCAGATAGATTCCCAAATATTTTATCCTATCATCTGCTATTTGGAATGGAATTTCTTTTTCCATGTCTTGCTGCTGAACTTTGTTGGTAATATATAAAAATGCTGATGATTTATGTGGATTAATTTTGAATACTGCCACCTTGCTAAAGTTGTGAATTGTTTCTAGTAGTTTTTTAGTTGAGTCTCTAGGGTTCTCTAAGTATACCATCATGTCATCTGCAAAGAGTGATAATTTGGTTTCTTCATTACCTACTCTGATTCCTTTTATCTCTTTTTCTTCTCTTATTGCTAAAGCTAACATTTCTAATACAATATTAAATAGTAATGGTGACAGTGTGCAGCCTTGTTTCACTCTTGATCTTATTGGGAATGGTTTTAGTTTGTCTCCATTACATATGATGCTTGCTGATGGTTTTAAATAGATGCTACTGATCATTTTAAGGAAAAGCCCATTTATTCCTATACTCTCTAGTGTTTTTAATAGGAAAGGGTGTTGGATTTTATCAAAGGCTTTTTCTGCATCTATTGAGATAATCATATGGTTTTTGTTAGTTTGGTTATTAATATAATTAATTATGCTGATAGTTTTCCTAATATTGAACCAGCCCTGCATCCCTAGTATAAATCCTACTTGGTCATAGTGTACTATCCTGGGGATGACTTTCTGTAATCTCATTGCTAATATCTTATTTAAAATTTTTGCATCAATATTCATTAGGGAAATTGGCCTATAGTTTTCTTTCTCTGTTTTCACCCTACCTGGTTTAGCTATCAGCACCATATTGGTCTCATAGAAGGATTCTGGCAGTATACCTTCTGTCCCTATTTTCTCAAATAGTTTGTGTAGTATTGGAATTAATTGTTCTTTGAATGTTTGGTAGAATTCACATGTAAAACCATCTGGCCCTGGAGATTTTTTCTCAGGGAGTTGGTTAATAGCTTGTTCTATTTCTTTTTCTGATATGGGGTTATTTAAATAATTTATATCCTCTTCTGTTAACCTGGGCAATCTATATTTTTGTAGATATTCCTCCATTTCATTTAGATTATCAAACTTACTGGCATAAAGTTGGGCAAAGTAACTCCTAATTATTGCTCTGATTTCCTCCCTTATCATTCTTGAGACTAACAATTTGATTTTCTTCTTTCCTTTTTCTTATCAAATTAACTAAAGGCTTATCTATTTTGTTGGTTTTTTCATAGAACCAACTCTTAGTTTTATTTATTAACTCAGTAGTTTTCTTATTTTCAATTTTATTAATTTCTCCTTTTACTTTTAGAATTTCCAATTTGGTATTTAATTGAGGGTTTTTAATTTGTTCTTTTTCGAATTTTTTTAATAATAAGCCCAATTCGTTGATCTTTTCTTTCTCTATTTTATGCAAGTAAGCATCTAGAGATATAAAATTGCTCCTTATAACCGCTTTAGCCATATCCCACAAATTTTGGTATGTTGTCTCATTATTGTCATTCTCCTGGATGAAATTATTGATTGTGTTTATGATTTGCTCTTTCACCCATACATTCTTCAGGATTAGATTATTTAATTTCCAATTAACTTTTGGTTTATTTTCTCCTGGCCTTATATTGCATGTGATTTTTATTGCATCATGATCTGAAAAGGATGCATTTACTATTTCTGCCTTTCTGCATTTGATTTTGAGGTTTTTATGCCCTAACACATGGTCAATTTTTGTATAGGTTCCATGGATTGCTGAGAAAAAAGTAAACTCCCTACTGTCTCCATTCAACTTTCTCCATAGACTATCATACCTAACTTTTCTAACAATTGGTTTATCTCCCTAGTTTCTTTCTTGTTTATTTTGTGGTTTGATTTATCTAATTCTGAGAGAGCAAGGTTGAGATCCCCCACTAGTATCGTTTGGCTGTCTATTTCTTCTTGCATCTCTCTTAATTTCTCCCCTAGGAATTTGTGTGCTATTGCACTTGGTGCATATATATTTAGTATAGATATTGCTACATTATCTGTGGTACCCTTTAATAAAATATAGTTTCCTTCCTTATCTCTTTTGATTAGATCTATCTTGGCTTTTACTTGATCTGAGATAAGGATTGCTACCCCTGCTTTTTTTTGTTCACCTGAAGCATAATAGGTTCTTATCCAGCCTTTTACCTTCATCCTATATGTGTCACTATGTTTTAGACGTGTTTCTTGTAGACAACATATTGTGAGATTCTGGTTTTTAATCCAGTCTGATATCTGCTTCCGCTTTATGGGAGAGTTCATCCCATTCACATTCACAGATAGAATAACTAATTCTTTATTTCCTGCCATCTTATTTACCCAAGTTATGTTTTCCCCTTTCCTTTCCCCTTTCTCCCTTCCCCCCACCTCAGTACTTTGCTTTTGATGACCCTCTCCCCCAAACAATACTCCACCCTTTAGATCCCTTCCCCTTGTTTTTACTCCTTTCCCCTGATTCTTCTATTTTCCCTTCTATTAGTTTATCCCTTTCTTTTCCTCCTTTCCCTCCCCCTTCCCTCTAGCAACAGACAAGTTTCTATGTGAAATCTAATGTCTGATATACACTTTTAGAGCCCAACCTGATGAGAGTAAGATTTACACAATGCTCAACTCTCTCCCCTCTTTCTCTCAATTATATTAGGTTTTCTTTGCCTCTTCAAGAGATTTTAACTTGTTTTTACCTCATTATTTTTTTTAGATCTTATTTTACCACTTTTTCCCTCTTTTCCCCAGTATGACAACCTTTCCCCCTCTAGTTCTCTTTTTCATATTATCAAAGTAATATCTAGTTAATTATACCCCCAAACTTTAAGCATCCCCCTAGTAGAAATAAAGTTCTCAAGAGTCCTTTCCTTTTTACCTTTTTATGCATGTCTTGAGTTCTGTGTTTGGATGTAGAATTTCTTGTTCAGATCTGGTCTTTTCATTAGAAATAGGTGAAATTCAAGTTCCTTTGACCTTCGGAATATCTGGTTCCAGGCCCTTCGATCCTTCAATGTGGAGGCTGACAGATCCTGTGTGATTCTAATTATTGAACCTCGGTATTTGAATTGTTTCTTTCTAGCTGCTAGCAGAATCTTTTCCTTGGTGCTATAGTCCTGAAATTTAGCCACGATATTCCTTGGGGTTTTAATTTTGGGGTATCTTTCCGGAGGTGATCGGTGAATTCTTTCAATGGCGATTTTGCCCTTTGATTCTACAATCTCAGGGCAGTTTTCTTTCAGGATTTCCTGGAAGATAGTGTTTAGATTCTTTTTTTCATCATGGCTTTCAGGAAGTCCAATAATCCTTAGATTATTTCTCCTAGATCTATTTTCCAAGTCAGTTGTTTTTCCTAGGAGATATTTCATATTTTCTTCTAATTTTTCATTTTTTTGTTTTTGTTTGACTGATTCTTGAAGTCTTGAGTCATTCACTTGCATTTGTTCAATTCTTATTTTTAAAGTGTTGTTTTCTTCAGTTACCTTTTTAAGCTCCATTTGTAACTGGCCAATTGAATTTTTTTGTTCATTGCACTCTTTTTCCACTTCACTAATTTTATTTTTCAATAGATTGGTGTCTTTTTCATATCTCTTTTGCAGGGCATCATATCCTCCTTGCAAGATACTGTATCCTTCTTGTACTAATTTCAATTTATTTTCCCATTTATCCTCCAGTTCTTTTATTAGGTTCTTTAAGCAATTTCCAGAAAGGCCTTTTGAAACTGGGACCAGTGATGGTCCTTGCTGATTCCCTCTGGAGTTATGTCTAAAGGAACCTCTGGCTCTGGGGTCTTCTCCTCTTTCTCTTTGTAAAAGCTGTCTATGGTGAGAGCTCTCTTTTGTCTCTTCATTTTTTTTTTTTTTT
>JAJPUD010000510.1:434012-451859 GCA_023553655.1 Myrmecobius fasciatus
GCAGAGCAAAGTGGCCCAGGCGTCTCCCAGGGGCTTCCTGGGTGCCCAAAATCCGCCACTCTATCACAGCCCTGACTTCTGCCCCGGCTGGGGTCTGATTGCGACCAGCGGCCGATTTCCCCTGAGGCTAACCTTCTCGGGAGTTCTTTCACGGTAGATCTTTGATTGAAGTGCCTTGTAGTCTGAATGCTTGGAGTTGCTCTCACTTAGAAACCAGTTGGAAGGATTACTGTCTGGGTTTGAGGGAATGTCCCGGGAGTTCACAGAGAAAGCTGTCCGCAGTTCGCCATCTTGGCTCCGCCCCCTAAAGCTAACATTTTTAATACAATATTAAATAGTAATGGTGACAGTGGGCAGCCTTGTTTCACTCCTGATCTGATTGGGAATGGTTTTAGTTTGTCTCCATTACATACTATGCTTGCTGATGGTTTTATATAGATGCTACTGATCATTTTAAGGAAAAGCCCATTTTTTCCTATACTCTCTAGTGTTTTAGGAATAGGAAAGGGTGTTGGGTTTTATCAAAGGCTTTTTTTTTTGCATCTATGGAGATAATCATGTGGTTTTTGTTAGTTTGGTTATTAATATAATTATTTATGCTGATAGTTTTCCTAATATTGAACCAGCCCTGCATCCCTGGTCTAAATCCTACTTGGTGATAGTGTACTATCCTGGGGATGACTTTCTGTAATCTCATTGCTAATATCTTATTTAAAATTTTTGCATCAATATTCATTAGGGAAATTGGTCTATAGTTTTCTTTCTCTGTTTTCACCCTACCTGGTTTAGCTATCAGCACCATATCGATCTCGTAGAAGGATTCTGGCAGTATACCTTCTGTCCCTATTTTCTCAAATAGTTTGTGTAGTATTGGAATTAATTGTTCTTTGAATGTTTGGTAGAATTCACATGTAAATCCATCTGGACCTGGAGATTTTTTCTTAGGGAGTTGGTTAATAGCTTGTTCTATTTCTTTTTTCTAATATGGGGCTATTTAAATAATTTATTTCCTCTTCTGTTAATCCAGGCAATCTATATTTTTGTAGATATTCCTCCATTTCATTTAGATTATCAAACTTACTGGCATAAAGTTGGGCAAAGTAACTCCTAATTATTGCTCTAATTTCCTCTTCATTGGTGGAAAGTTCTCCCTTATCATTGTTGAGACTAACAATTTGATTTTCCTCTTTCCTTTTTCTTATCAAATTAACTAAAGGCTTATCTATTTTGTTAGTTTTTTCATAGAACCAACTCAGTTTTATTTATTAATTCAATAGTTTTCTTATTTTCAATTTTATTAATTTCTCCTTTTACTTTTAGAATTTCCAATTTGGTATTTAATTGAGGGTTTTTAATTTGTTCTTTTTCTAATTTTTTTAATAATAAGCCCAATTCCTTGATCTTTTCTTTCTCTATGTTATGCAAGTAAGCATCTAGAGATATAAAATTGCCCATTATAACCGCTTTAGCCGTATCCCACAAATTTTGGTATGTTGTCTCCTTATTGTCATTCTCCTGGATGAAATTATTGATTGTGTCTATGATTTGCTCTTTCACATGGGTATTCATTCTTCAGGATTAGATTATTTAATTTCCAATTAACTTTTGGTTTATTTTCTCCTGGCCTTATATTGCATGTGATTTTTATTGCATCACGATCTGAAAAGGATGCATTTACTATTTCTGCCTTTCTGCATTTGATTTTGAGGTTTTTATGCCCTAACACATGGTCAATTTTTGTATAGGTTCCATGGACTGCTGAGAAAAAAGTAAACTCCCTACTGTCTCCATTCAACTTTCTCCATAGATCTATCATACCTAACTTTTCTAACAATTGGTTTATCTCCCTAGTTTCTTTCTTGTTTATTTTGTGGTTTGATTTATCTAATTCTGAGAGAGCAAGGTTGAGATCCCCCACTAGTATCGTTTGGCTGTCTATTTCTTCTTGCATCTCTCTTAATTTCTCCCCTAGGAATTTGGATGCTATTGCACTTGGTGCATATATATTTAGTATAGATATTGCTACATTATCTATGGTACCCTTTAATAAAATATAGTTTCCTTCCTTATCTCTTTTGATTAGATCTATCTTGGCTTTTACTTGATCTGAGATAAGGATTGCTACCCCTGCTTTTTTTTGGTCACCTGAAGCATAATAGGTTTTGCTCCAGCCTTTTACCTTCATCCTATATGTGTCACTATGTTTTAGATGTGTTTCTTGTAGACAACATATTGTGGGATTCTGGTTTTTAATCCAGTCTGATATATGCTTCCGCTTTATGGGAGAGTTCATCCCATTCACATTCACAGATAGAATAACTAATTCTTTATTTACTGCCATCTTATTTACCCAAGTTATGTTTTCCCCTTTCCTTTCCCCTTTCTCCCTTCCCCCCACCTCAGTACTTTGCTTTTGATGACCCTCTCCCCCAAACAATACTCCACCCTTTAGATCCCTTCCCCCTGTTTTTACTCCTTTCCCCTGATTCTTCTATTTTCCCTTCTATTAGTTTATCCCTTTCTTTTCCTCCTTTCCCTCCCCCTTCCCTCTAGCTACAGACAAGTTTCTATGTGAAATCAAGTGTCTGATATACACTTTTAGAGCCCAACCTGATGAGAGTAAGATTTACACAATGCTCATCTCCCTCCCCTCTTTCTCTCAATTATATTAGGTTTTCTTTGCCTCTTCAAGAGATTTTACCTTGTTTTTACCTCCTTATTTTTTTTTTAGATCTTATTTTACCACTTTTTCCCTCTTTTCGCCAGTATGACAACCTTTCCCCCTCTAGTTCTCTTTTTCATATTATCAAAGTAATATCTAGTTAATTATACCCCCAAACTTTAAGCATCCCCCTAGTAGAAATAAAGTTCTCAAGAGTCCTTTCCTTTTTACCTTTTTATGCATCTCTTGAGTTCTGTGTTTGGATGTCGAATTTCTTGTTCAGATCTGGTCTTTTCATTAGAAATAGGTGAAATTCACCTATATCATTGAATGACCATCTTCTTCTCTGGAGGATAATGCTCATTCTAGCTGGATAGGATATTCTTGGCTGTAATCCAAGTTCCTTTGCCCTTCAGAATATCTGGTTCCAGGCCCTTCGATCCTTCAATGTGGAGGCTGACAGATCCTGTGTGATTCTAATTATTGAACCTCGGTATTTGAATTGTTTCTTTCTAGCTGCTAGCAGAATCTTTTCCTTGGTGCTATAGTCCTGAAATTTAGCCACGATATTCCTTGGGGTTTTAATTTTGGGGTCTCTTTCCGGAGGTGATCGGTGAATTCTTTCAATGGTGATTTTGCCCTTTGATTCTACAATCTCAGGGCAGTTTTCTTTCAGGATTTCCTGGAAGATAGTGTTTAGATTCTTTTTTTCATCATGGCTTTCAGGAAGTCCAATAATCCTTAGATTACCTCTCCTAGATCTATTTTCCAAGTCAGTTGTTTTTCCTAGGAGATATTTCATATTTTCTTCTAATTTTTCATTTTTTTGTTTTTGTTTGACTGATTCTTGAAGTCTTATTGAGTCATTCACTTGCATTTGTTCAATTCTTATTTTTAAAGGGTTGTTTTCTTCAGTTACCTTTTTAAGCTCCATTTGTAACTGGCCAATTGAATTTTTTTGTTCATTGCACTCTTTTTCCACTTCACTAATTTTATTTTTCAATAGATTGGTGTCTTTTTCATATCTCTTTTGCAGGGCATCATATCCTTCTTGCAAGATACTGTATCCTTCTTGCACTAATTTCAATTTATTTTCCCATTTATCCTCCAGTTCTTTTATTAGGTTCTTTAAGCAATCTTCCAGAAAGGCCTTTTGAAACTGGGACCAGTGATGGTCCTTGCTGATTCCCTCTGGAGTTATGTCTAAAGGAACCTCTGGCTCTGGGGTCTTCTCCTCTTTCTCTTTGTAAAAGCTGTCTATGGTGAGAGCTCTCTTTTGTCTCTTCATTTTTTTTTTTTTTTTTAGACAGCGTGAATATCTCTTTAAGGTAGGGGAAAAAAAAAACGGCTGAAACGGCTGGCTGAAGATTTTGCCCTGAGGCGCTTCGGCGAATTAATTTAAGGTGCTGGGCCAGTGGGGGCTAGGACTAAGCCCGAATTACTCCTTAAACAAGGCAAGTTTGCCAGAACACCTGCCCCCAATCAGGGCAGAGTGTCCCGAGTGCCTCAGATAAACTCCAGGTGTTTGGAATTTGGAGTTTGGAGTTTTTTTGCCAGTCTGAGCTGAGCTGAGCTGAGTCCCACCCTCACTTCCGGCCTCCACCAGAGTTCTCTGTCACCAAAGTCCTCTGTTTATCCCTCTGTCCGAGCTAGACAAACCTGATGTGAAGTTTTTCAGAGATACCTGCAAGCGGTATCCAAATATTTCCTGATTTGTTGACTTGAAGATCAGTTCAGAGGCTTATTTTATTGTTGATTTGAGAGAAGTTCGGAGGAGGAAGCAGAGAGTCACCCTTTCACTCCGCCATCTTGGCTCCGCCCCCCTTGTCATACAATTCTTTAATAACTTTTTTTATCTTCCTATTTTTCCAGCCCCTCACAGATCACAGCCTGTTCACATCTACCATATACTTCTTCAGTAACCTTTGTGTGATACTCATTTTTAATTCTTTAGAAACTGTTGTACTCTATGTCTCCCTGTGATACAGAAATACTGGTACAATGATAAGGAAGACTGAGGTCATTAAGAAATACAAAGATATATGATCTTGGGTAAATCATTTAGTTTCAATGAGCCTCAGTGGAATGAAATGAAAGCCTATATAAGCTTGTAATTTTTAAAAGTTCTATTTTTACTTAATTGTAAGTACTCAGTAAAGGGCAGCACTTGTCTTAGCAATTTTTCTACTATACCAGAAAACTCCAAAAAAAATGAAAGAAAATTATATTAGCATTTTAAAAGACCAGTAATAATCAATGCTAGGAAAAACAAAACAAAACACCAGCAATTAAACTGTACTTACTTCAACTCAATTATGTCATATTGAATATCATTTACAGCATAATAATCAAATCAATTCCAGTGTGGTAAACTGAGGTGGAACATGCATAGTAGACAGAAAAAACCTAAAAGCACTGTGAATCACAACCCCAAATAACAAAACCTAGGTAAAAAATTTTATAAGACAAAACAGCAAGCAGAGCAGGTGGCAATAAGGAATGGGGTGTCTCTTTTTATACAAAGGTTTCAGATAAACCACCAATAAGCTAAACAATATTAAGTACTTGATGAATACTTGTAAAATTGAACTGAATACAACTAAGTCTCTAACTATAAGTTTTAAAAAAGCAGTCCTCTCTTTACATATTCATGGTCAAATATACAAGTCTTCTTAGTCACAACCACAGAGAACCACTGAGGCAAAGCACAATAATAGATAAATTAGTGCTAAAATGTATTTGCTGAAGCAATTTTAGTACAAGTCTCTGGAAAGAAATGATATCCAAAAGAAACGGGACAAAATATTAGTTGAATGGCAAGAAAAAAATAAATGGAACTAAAACAACATCACTCACACAAAGCTCTCATGACAAAGTAAATAACAGAAAATTATTTTAGGATTGAAAAATAAATTAAATATAACTTAGGCCCTAATTACATCAAAAACAAATTATTTCTAGATTTTAAATATCAAATCTGTTGAAAACTAATTTTCCTTGCTTTTGCTTAAGTGATACCCCAATCAATAAAACAATCAAATATCTATTAAGTGCCTGTTATAATATGTGCCAGGCACAAATTAGTCACTGAGCTCCAGGAGTTTACATTTTAATGGGAAAGACAAGAGGTACACTATAAAGGTATATAAAAATATATACAAAACAGATATAAAGTACCTTTGGAGAGCAAGACACTAGGAAACTTTCTGGGAGGCTGCTGCAATAAATATGGGTAAATAGTAATTAGATAAGTAGGAACAGAGATAGAATGATGTGAAAGACATCTTTTCATTTGAGATATGATCACATGGAAAGAATCCATCTAAAATGAAATATTTCTGATTTGGTCACTAGAAGAAGAGGCATAGATATTTGGGGAATAATATAAAGTTATTAACCTGCTAACTTTCACTTTTAAAGTGTAATCTTAAATTATAATTTTTTCCACTTCTGGATTACACTATTTTAGTTAATCATTTCCAGAATCATACATCATTAAAATAAGTCAGTTTATATGAATGGAAATAACTAACAGGAAAGGATAGCATTTTCCTCTTACTGCTATTTTTTTTTTTCTTTTCTTAAAGCAAACAAACATTCCCCCTCCTATTTTTTGGTAAGTAAAAAGACTTTTTCATACAGATATTAATAGACACAAATATGAATGATTTTCTGATCTACTAAATTATTGTATCATAATTACTGACTGGCAAAAGGTTCGAATTTAAATACTAAAATGCATTTAAAACAACTCAAAAACATTAATAAGAACTGTTCTATTTTCTTAAGTATTTTCAATTCTTCAAATTCTGGAAACATCAGTTAACTTCAAATAAAACAACTTTATTTTGTCTTTAAATGGGGCTTTTGTTCATTTAATAACCATAATATAATTCAAAAATTAAGTTTTCACAAAATACATATCAGAAAAAAATAAAAAATCAAGAGAGTAGATTCTATTATTTGTTATTTGGATACTCGTTCATTAGAATTTCATTGCTGTCGCCATTTGGGATGGTATCTTTTTGGACAGCTAGGGAGGTAGTTCCATGAACTCCTTGCATGAATCAGGAAGACCTAAATACTAAGACAGTAGCTGCATGAACCTGACAATCATTTAACCTCTTTGCCTCATCTTCCTCATCTGTAAAATGAGGAAGATAATAGCAGTTACCTCATACAGTTGTTTTGAAGTTCAAAGGAAATATAATTATTAAGTACTCACAAGCACAGTGCCTGGTATATAGTAAATACTATATAAATGTTAGTTATTGCTAATATTAATATTACTGTTATTTGCTACCAGAATTGGTTACTATTTATTGCATCATAGTCTATAAAAGATGCATTTATTATATTTTTGCCCTTTTAATATTTATTTTATCTCTGCTCTAATATATGGACAATTTTTGTAAAAGGTGTGTGTGGTGTTAAGATGATACCATCTTTACCATCTTTCTTTAGCAGTAGTTTACCCTTTAAATCTTTTAGGTCTAATTTCTCAAGCAATTTGTTCAATTCTATAGTTCCCTTTTTATCTTTCTGCTAAATTTGTCCAATAGTATTATTATATTATTATCTATACCAAGAGGCAGGGTGGTTGTGACGATGGAGGAGATATTTGTAAAGCGGGAGTGCCCTGCATGTATAAGGCACTATATGTGTTTATTCATTCCCTTTAGCTTAATGCTTTATGTCATTTAATCGCTGTTATGCAAGTTAACTATTTACTGCTAAACATTTAATATGGTTACATTTTAATGTAATTGCATATAAGGTGTGACTTATATGTAATCAGTCTTTAGACTTATGGGAAAAAAACTAGTCTTAAGACTTATCAGAAAAAATAAATGGAAATAAAAATCCTGAGAGTAGGAAAGACATTTCAAATTTATTAAGCAAAAAACAGAAAAAAAAATTTTTTCTAGGCAGTTTTAAAGAAAAAAAAAAAAACAGACCTTAATTTCATAAGTGATACATAAATATCTAAATGGATCTACTTTCATTCTGTCTTAAAGTGAGGATTCAAAAACTCTTTAGAGTTGACATTACATAGATATTTATCTGATTTTGTCCTAAATGCTATTAAAATGGAAACAATGCTGACTTGAACATAGGATACCTGGGTTCTGAAATAATAATGGCACTGTAGAATGCCTGCTTTGGAGTCAGTAAAACTCATCATCCTCAGTTCAAAATCTGGCCTCAGACACTTAACCTGAGTAAGTTAATTAACCCTTTTTCCTAATCTGGGAAATGAGCTGGAGAAGGAAACGGCAAAGCCCTCCAGTACATCTACCAAGAAAACTCTAAATGGGATCATGAAAAGCAGGGCATAAAATGACTAAACTCCTCTTCAAGGTTTGAAAAGTACTTTACAAATAATATCATATTTTATCCTTATAGCAACTTTGGAAAACAGGTACTATTATTACATGAGGAATTGAAACTGGATCTGAATTCAAGTTTTCCTGACTAAGGTCAACTCTATCTAAATTCTTACTCTGATATTTTCTGTGTGACTAAATTCTGTGCGACAATTTATCTGAAACTTAATGTTTGGCTCTAGGGATGAATAAATATACGATCAACTGGGTTGTTATAAGGACTTCAAAGAATCAACAAGTATTAGGTCCCTCACTGCCAGGTATCCCATACAAAGACAAAAATGAAATAGTTCCTGGCCACAAAGAGTTTATATTCTATGAAGAGTTGACATATACATACATATATGTATACATGCAAAAAAATTACAGCTGATATTTATAAATCATTTCTAAGGTGTTTTAAATATATTAAATATTCTCTGAGGTACTGTTATCACATTTTATAATTACAATTAAAGAAACTTAACCTAAAAATGATGATTTAGTTCCAGAATTACATACTTGTGTATATTTAAGGCAGAATTTGAACTATACTGCATTGGAGGGAGTGTAGTTGTGAAGAGTAAGGAACCAGTCACTGAAAGAACCAGGAAAGATCTTTTGTACCAGGTAGTACTTGGATTGAATACTGAAAGAAGTCAGGGATTCCAAAGTAAGTGTGAGGAGAAAGTGAATTTCAGGTGGAAGTGATAGACGATTAGAAGTCAGGCACATAAGAGTTGAAATGCCATGCGCCATGTGTGAAAAACAGTAAAGTAGATAGCTTGGTTAGACTGTAGTATGTGATGGAGATAAATGTAAAAGTAAGTAGGATTAGATCACATGGTAAAAAGGTTTAAATACTGAACTGATAAATTTATATTTGATTCTCCAGCCAGCAAGGTGCCGTTAGAATTTATAGTATGAATATGGTCAGATTTATGATTTGTCTGGTAAGTTTGGTAGTTATATGAGGGGGTAGACTGATATGGGGAGAGACTTGAGGCAGGAAGACCAATTACGAGGCTACAGAAATAATGGAGGCAAATAGTGATGAGGGGTCTAAACTAGGGAAATGTCTCTGTATAAGGAGGAAAGGATATGAGCAATTTATTTATGGTAGAATCAGCAACTGAAAGAACATGTGAAGAGAGAAATAAGAGTTATGGAAGACAAGGTTAAAACAACAACAACAACAACAAAACCTGAATAACCAGAAGAATGAACTATCCAACAGAAATAGAAAAATTTGTAGTAGAGGGAGGGAGGTTCAGGAATTCAATTTTGAGTTGCATTGTGAAAGATCCAGTTTAAAATGTCAATAGCATCATTTGGTGATGCATGACTGGAGCTAGGAAGAGACACAGATGAGATATGCTGACCTGAGAATCATTTGTGGACATGAAAATTAAGCCCATGGGAGTTGTTGATCTAAGCAGGTTCTTAACCTGGGGTATAGGAACCTGGTTTATTGTGTGTGTGTGTGTGTGTGTGTTTTTAATGATAACTATTGCAATTAAAATTATATTATTACTTTATTTTATGAATTTAAAAATGTTATTCTAAGATGAGGTCCCAACATTTCATTAGAGTGTAAAAAAGAAACCAGTTACAAAAAATGGTTAAGAATTTTTGTGATAGTAGAGAGACTCCTCTATCTACCCAAGACATAGCCTTAGGGTACAATCCAATTAAGAGACTGAACAAAACTGAAAAAATCCAGAAAAGAAACTGGAGAAACAAAGGAAAAAAGAATGAAGAAAAAGCAATATCAGAAAAACAAGAAAGCAGAGAATATTCAGAGGTCAAAAAGGATGAGGGCTGGGAAAGGTCATTAGATTTAGCAATTAAAATATCATTAGTTACACCATAGTCCATAATAAATTCAAAATTGATGTGTGAACCGAATATTAAAGATCATACTATAAAACAAAAGAGAAGCAGATAATATATCTTTCTCAGCTTTGGGAAAATGATGAATTCTTAACCAAACAAGAGAAAGAACCAATTACAGAAGATAAAATAGCAAACTGATTTACATGAAATTGAAAAAGGGAAATGGTTGAGTGGGATGAAAATCTTTCTATCATGTTATAAGGAATTAATATTCAGGACACATAAACAACAGATATAATTAAGACAAAAGCCCATAGCCCTATGAAGAAGTGATCAAAGGAGATAAACAATTCTAAAAAGGAAAAATGAAAACAATTAACAATCATATGAATGTTCCAAGTCATAAAGAAGAAGACAAATCTAAACAATCCCAAGGTTGCACTTCATATCCAGAAAGCTGGGAAAGATTACAAAAGATGTTAATAATTCTGGAGGGATTGTAAAGAGACAAGCACACTAATGCATTGTTGGTGGAGTAGCAAACTTGTGATCTGGAATTAAGCAAATAAATTACCTGAAATACCTTATCATTTGAACCAGAGATTCTATTGTTTGGCATTTATACTTTAAGATCATTTATACTCCTTCCAGTGCAAAAAAGTTTCCATAAACCCAAATCAATCTACCTATCTATCTCAACTTTTTTGATGGCATGGTCAAGGGATACACACACACACACACACACACACACACACACACACACACACACACACACACACACACACACACACACGTGTGTGTATGTGTGTATACATTAAATAACTTTTTGGCACGAGTTCTAAAATGCTTTCCAGAATGGGACGATCAATTCATAGTTCCACCAACTACTGTGCCTATTCTCCCTCAGCTCTACTGTGCTTATTCTCCATTAGTGCCTACATTTGTCATTTTCCCCTTTTGTCATCTTTGCCAGTCTGATTAGGTAGATGAAACAAAGTTGCTTAAATGTACACTTCTCTAAGTAGTAGTGGTTTAGAGAACTTTTTCATATGATTTTGATCATCTGGATTTTTCCCAATTTACAATATCTCTGAAAGATTATTCTATATCAACCAAATTTTCATGTTCTTGAATTCTTGTCTTCATAAGTACTAATTAATTTATCTACAAATGACAAAACTCTTCCTTTCTTTGATTCTATCTAGTACTCCTAGATAGATAGTACTTGTTTATCTCAGCTGTTTCCAGTTCTCCGTAATTATGAGAACTCTCCATCCTTACCTTTTTGATTCTCTACATTTTCATACTAAAGAATTTCTAGGGATTACACAATAGGCAAGAGTAGCTGTTTACCTCAAACCACTTCTTTGTTGGAACCCCTTTCCCTGCCTTCAAGGCTTTGCTTCCTTTTCAAGAAGCCTTTCCTAATTTGTTATTATTAATTCCTTCTCTAGTCTACTCTACATATATACATGTCTAGAGACATACAAGCACATGATATCTGGGGAATATATTGTATCCCTCAAGTAGAATGTAGGTATCTATATCCCCAATAAAAGGCACAAAGTGAGTGTCTGTCTCTCACCCCCACCCACACAATGCTAGCTATTTGATATCAAGAACTAAATACAAAGCAACTAAAAGCTGAAACAAAAGTCAACACAGAAATACTGCACAAGGTAAAAGATCCATAAAATATCATGAGAGAATGCAAATATTTAGAGGTCGCACTCAGCACTGGCCCAAACCATTCATTCCATGTTCTATGTGGAGGCAACACAATGTTTTGTAGCAAAAGTCCAGGAGTGGAGATTTTTACCTGATCTCTTCCCCAAGGCCAAAGATCAAGCCTGCTAATGATTCTTCTCAGCCACATAAAGGGACAATGTAGGAAATGTGAGGATAAGAAAGGGTGCATCCCTGAGCCGAGTAGAAGAGAAATAGCTTTCCGGGTGGAGCCATTGCTTGCCTCTCACTCAAAAGAGCCATAAGATTTCCTACCCTGGGGGAAGGGAAATAGGGTGATGAACAGGTGCAAAGTAAAAGGGAAAGGGTCAGAGCTGAAAAAACTGAGATAAGTAGTGGGGAATACAAAATAATGTCTAAAAAAACCAAAAACCTGATGAGAAACCTAGCTCAGGAATAGTTGGTACAATAGAGATTCATAAAGATAAAGGTGTGAATCCAACTAGCTAACAGACCATTATAGGCAAAAATTATACAATGAAGATAAATGAACCAGAATTCCCTAATTTAAAAAATAATTTTTCCTAAGACATCATGAAACAGCAAGAAATTAAAAAATGTCTGGAAAAGAAAAAAAGAAATAAAAAAGTTAAGCCTAAAATCAGAAATACAGTAGATTTTAAAAGGACAACAAAGCAAACAGAAGCAATGGAAAATGCCTGAAGTAGAAGTTGTAAGAGAATAATATGGAATATAAAAACAAGAAAATGGAAGAAAATTCTGCAGAAGAGAGAAAAGAGAAAGATTTTTTTTAAATGAAGGCACGTCAATGTGAATAACCCAAAATTATCACTCCATATAGTTAAATAAATAAAAATCAGAATATTATTTTAAAAAGCAAAGAAGTTCAAAGATGGAACCCAAAAGACATTCAGCAAAGCTAAGCCTAAAACATCAATGTAAAGATGAACTTTATGTAAAACTGTAAATACTTGAGGAATTCTTGCAAAATAAAAACAAACCAGCAAATCTACAGTAAGACTTGAACTTCTAATATTTACCTTGTGAACAGCCCAAACAAGAGGAACACAAGAAAGGCATATAATTTAATCACATGAAAAATAGACTAAGCATTGAAACACATTTTAAATGAAATCAAAGTTTACTTGCATACAGGTAGTTTCCTTATTCATTAAATACCTACTAAGGTATTAAAATACCTACTATGTGCCAGGCACTAAGCTCAGCATTTTACAGATAAATATTATTTCATATGATCTTCACAACTGCCCTGGGATGGTGGTAGAGTTATTACACTCCTTTTACAGTTTAGAAAATGAAAATGGAACAAGCCAGAAGGGGGGAAAATACCTAATACAGATGAATTTACAGGTCAATTGTATCTAACTTTTAATGAGTACTCAATATCCATGCTTCACTATTTTCAAAAACTGAGGGCAAAAAACTATCAGACTAGTTTTAGTAAACAAATATGGTCCCAATACTTAAACTATGTAGGGATAAAGAAAGAAAATTCTAAACCAATACTAATGAATGTAAATTCAAAAATTGGTTCAAAGCAGAAAAATGATTAGCAGTGTCTGTATATATGCTCATGTGCATGTATAAATTCAAAAGAACAAGTCTGATTTAAAGGATAGTTCAATATTATGAAAATAATCATTTGAAAACCAAATTCCACACTACTTATTTCAAGAAATGCAGAAAAGATCTAGAAAGGCACATTATTAATTAGCTATTAATTAACTCTAAATGCAGAGGTATAAGACTACTGCTTAATTATTTTCAATTAATTAGCATTTATTTTTCCTCCTTCCCCCCATTGTGAGAGAAGAAAAAGAAAAGGAAAAATCCTTTTTCTTCGGCAAAATTATGCAGTCAAATAAAACAAATTCACACATTGGGCATGTCCCACACAAAAAAGTAAATAAGTGAAGTACTAACCACAATTTTTAAAGACAGTGTATATCTCATTTTGAATCTTAATTCCAAAATCTATCAGGAGATGGAAAAAATAATTTATCAATGGTTTTGGGAACCATTGCAGTTGATTGGTGCACTGATCAGTCATGTCATTAAAAGGTGTATCTTTTTCCATGTTGCAAATAAGAGTCTATGGCCACAAGGCACTATCCTAATGGGAAAAATGCCAAAAAAAAAAAAAAAAAAAGAGCAAAAAAGTCAAGATGGAAGAAAGAGGAAAATATTAGATAGAGGAAGGATGATCAAAATGCAAGAAGTCCCACTTCTCTCTTCTGCCCCACCAGCCAAAAAAGGAAATTATGTGGCAGTTTCTAGTCAGGTAGGAGACCGCCAAAGCTGGCCTACCGTATCTTGAAGAGTGAATTCAATGTTTTGGAGGGAACAAAGGAGATAGCCTGAAGTAGAGGCTATAGGATGGAAATGGCCTGGAAATACTGGAGTAATAAGCAAGGGTGAAGAAAGGGTCTACCTCGTGTTCATCAGATTGACAAAGTTGCCCAGAAGAGGAAAGGTGGTGGTAGGAAGAAGGAGGAGGAGAAGGAGAGATGATAAATGCTAGAAGAGCAATGGGAAAACGGGTATAGTAATGCATTGCTAGTTACAAGAGTTGTGCTTTTCTTTCTTTTTCAAGGCAGAGTGAGGGAGGTGGGAAGAAAAGTGAAATTATTAACTGAAAAAAAAATTCAATTTTTTAAATTCCCAAAAGAAATTTAGAATATACATTTCACTCAGCAGAGTCAGAAAAACTTGGAGAGAAAGGTGGGGGGGGGAGAGAAGAAGAGTATTTAGAGATGGATTAGTCATAACTTTGAAACAAAACACAACCTAAATTCAGAGGGGAGATTGTGAAAAGGAAGGAAGGAAGGAAAGGAGGGAGGGAAGGAGGGAGGAACCTGTGATTAAAATCCAGGTAAGTCAGAGATAGAAAGGCTAGAGTAGTTGAAGCTAACTGCAACAAGCCTGGAGAATTGCTGCTAAGCACACTACTCCTTTTATGTAAATAAGAGATAAGAAGCAAAGAGTGGAAAAAGTATAAGAGAACAGGATAGAGAGTATAAAGATACATACAGAATTAAGAAGGGCTGAAGCAAAGTTTAATATATATCAGCTAAACATAAAAGAAAGGGTAGCAATCAAGTTCTCACACAAAGCAACAAGAAAAACAGATTTGATTTCTATGATTCAACCTCAATACTTGATATATGTATATCTCTATATATATCTATATATCACTAAATAATATATACTAAATACCATAGTATCTAAATATTTAAAGGAAAAACTAAATGAATTATAGGGGGAAACATATAATACAACTACAACAGTGAAGAGATTTCAATATACTCCTTTCAGAGCTAGACAAATACAACTCCAAAAACTAATAAGAAAGAGTTAAGGGTGTGAATAGAATCCACCTTAAAAAATAACTGACCATTAGAGCATAAAAAAATTTCCTTAGACTGTTGCTTTGTTTTGCTTTGCTCTAGCCATGGCTTATTTATTTTTTCTACCTGAAATCTTTCTTTTCTCCCTCCCTCTTTTCCTTTTTTGTATCACTGATACTATGACCCATTTCTTCAATAAATAAACATAAGCAAAACAATTTTATGCTATATTGCTGTGTCTCATTCTGTACATACAATCCTTCATTTTTCTTCCAAGAGTTAGGAAATATACATGCATTCTTCTGGAATCATGACTGCTTAAGGTTTTTAAGTCTAAGTTACTGTCTTTTATTTAATGCATAAATTGTTTTCCTGGTTTTGCTTTCTTCACTCTGCAGTACTCTGGGATGTTTTTGGTTGCTTCCTTCTCCCAAAAAGATATGAGGGAAGAGATGAATTTGAGTTGAAGCTCAAATGAAAAATATTCTAACAAACAAAATCTCAATAGATGTTTGAGAGTTCTTACTGGATTCAAACTAAAACAATTAGAGGAAGAGAATAGGAAAAATATCTTAATAGTTTATATATTAGCAAATCTGAACAATTATTGATAGAAATAGGAAAGCTGCACCTGAAGTACAATTCTTAAGGAAACTGAACCAATGTTTTCCACTGTTTGAACTTATTGAAAGAAAAAAAAATTTTTTTTTTGCTATTATTTAATACCCCTTTTAGTACAGCAACTACTACTAAGCCTATATTCCAGAGAGATCAAAGAAAGAGGAAAGGTCCTTAATATACACAAACAAGATTAGAAGCTGTTTTGGGCAAATAACTAGAAACTAAGCAGCTATTCATGGGAGAATGGACAAAATTATAGTATATTAATGTAATGGGAGGACCATCACACCTTTATCGACTATACTCCTTCCACATCTTGATGAACCAAATCAACTCTATCCTGTCCTTTATTCTTGTTGCTGAGTTGTTTATTTAGATGATACCAGGAGCAAGAGAGGGCAGGAAGAGAGAGAAGATGAACAAAACTGTTTTGAGTCTACTACAAATTTGTTACATACTCTCACCTGGGTCATCATTGCTACAAAGCAATGCTTTTATGGCTCCTAAATTAGAACTGCTATTCTATTCACCATAGCAGATTTAAAAAACTTTTTTGTCCCTTGTCAAGTCTCTCATAACTCCCAGTCGGCACTCTCTTACCTGAGAACTCTTACATTTCACTGAAAAGAACAGTCATTTGTAGAAAGCTCCTTCTTCTCCCTTTCTCCTTATTTCCCATCATTCAGATGCATTCTGCAACTATCTTCTACTTTTATCCTTGTCTTAAATGATGGGATAGTCATTTTCCTTGAGAAGGCAAACCCTCTTCATGATTTAAGTGATTCTGTTTCATCCCATCTTCTCCAGCAGATCACCCCTATCCTCTTCACTCTCTCTTATCTTCAATCTCTTACTGTCTATTGGCTGCTTCCTTATCGTCTAGAAACATGTCAAATGTCTCCATTATCCTCAAAAAGCTCTCTCATCTCTCCCTAAATATCATTATCTTTCCTCCCTTTTGGATCTAAAGTCTTTGGGAAAACTGTTTAAACAATGCAGTCTTTCTCTTCTCAAGTCTCTATGAATCTGGTTTCAATCTCATTCAACTGAAACTGAACTATTCAAAATTAATAATGACACTGTCAGTTATCATCTTCCTGACACCTTAGGTTTTCAGGCCATAATTCTATCTTGAATTTCCTCCTATCTCTCTTATCACTCTTCACTCAATCTCCTTTGAGGACTCTTCATCTAGGTTCCACTTACTAACCATAGATGTTTCCCCAAGTTCTGTCCTGAGTCCTTTTCTCCTTTCATACTATTTTGCTGAGTGTTATCACCAGCCCCTTTAGCTTCAATTATCGTCCTTATATAAATGATTTTCATTTGTACAATCCTAACCTTTATTTGTATTTATAGCTTTTTGCTTTTCATTTGTAAGTATTATGAAGTCTGGAAGTGCTGTTTCTCTTTCATTCTTACTTTTTAATCGTCATAGAATAGGTGGCAATGCCCTCTTCATATCTACTGTCTGGCTTCCCAGGCTTTCTTGATAAACCATTTAAAACCACACTTTCCACACTTTCTACTATAAGAAACAGATCTCCTTTATTGCTAGGGATTGATTATATTCTTTTTAACCTGCATACATGTTATTTGTATGTGTTAGATTATAAACTGCCTCCTGCATCACACAGTGAGCTCCCTGAGTGAAGGAACTATTTTTTGCCTTTCTTGACATTGCAAGCATCCTGACAAAAGGCAGGCATTTTTTAAATGCTGGTTAACTCGACTCATGACTTGATGACCTTGGAGTCATCTTCATCCTTACTTCTTCAGCTTTCTCTCACTTTTGCCTTTCCTTTGCTATCAGTTGAAAAGTCAATTTTACCTCCATTACTTCCATAATAGGTAACACCTATTCCCTTACTTGTACTGTTCATTACTATCAACAAATTTAAGGACTTACCTTCTCTCGCCTTGACTACTGTAACGGCTTCCTAATTTTTCTTTCTCCTGTTAGTTTCTTCCTTCTCCAATCTAGATTACATATGGAGGACAAAATGATATTCTTAAAGAGCAAGTGTGATTCTGTTTAAGAAGCTCCAGTCATTCTCTACTGGAACATAACACATTCTTGTTTGGCATTTAAATTCCTTTACAATGAAGCTCCTGACTACCAGTCCAGATTTATCACACATTTCCCTTTACTAACTAAGGTTGAAATAAACTGGCTTACTTAATATTTCATACCTGACATTACAACTCCTCCATCTCCATGTCTTTCAAGAGAGACAGAGAGAGAGAGAGAGAGAGAGAGAGAGAGAGAGAGAGAGAGAGAGAGAGA
>JAJPUD010000510.1:461163-517668 GCA_023553655.1 Myrmecobius fasciatus
TATATTCAATTTGCCAATATTTTAACATAATTAACATGTAGTGGATATCCTGCCATCTAGGGGAGGGGTGGGGAGTTGGGGGGAAAATTTGTAACGGAAAGCTATGTAAGGGTTAATGTTGAAGAATTACCCCCACATATGTTATGCAAATAAAATTTAAAAAAAATAATTAAAAAAAATTTAAAAAAGGAAAAAAAAATAAAAATAAAAATCCTCATTCTCTTTTTCTGTACAATTTTTTCCTCTCTGAGGTTTATACCATCTTAGTTTTTCTCTTATCTATCTGACATATTCTGAGTATCATTTGCTGCAACTTTATCTATCCTATACATGCCCTCTTTCTGTAAGGATTCCAAGCTTCTTGTCTTGGGTTCTCTTTTGTCTCTCTCCTCTCCCTCTGGCTAATCTCATCCACTCTCAGAGAATCAATTAATATCCCTAAGCTAATGATCAATGTGGTATTTGTATGTCTTCAAACTGCACTAAGACTTTTGAAACACTGCATATTGAGAGACCATCTGGATGATGATCCAATTCAACTGTATTAAATAATAGAGCAATAGGCACTCTTTATTCACTTGTGTTTTCTGTTTTTCACTCCCTTCCTAAGTATTACACTTAACATTTAACTTGGAGAACAGTTTGAACACTTGCCTGAGATGACTTCAGTGAGTTAGCTGTGACATTAGAGGCTGTGAAAACAGTAGCTGAGCTTGTTAATAATAACTAAGATATTTAATTGGACTTAGAGGGTGGCCCAGTTATGTAGCAAGGTCAAAGGATAACAGAGAAAATGGTTTGTATAATTTACTAGCATGAAATTAACATCAGGACACCCCATATAGCATGATGGGTGAACCCTTAGTGGAGGACTTATGGGAAGATCACAATCACATAGGGAAAGAGAACAAAGATGTGCATTCCTGGAGGTACTCACATAGGATAAAACCACACACATGCATGCACATGTAGGCACGCATGCACACACACAAAACAACTCCTAGTTTTATCAATTTATTGTGGGTTTTTTTTTGAATTTCAATTTTGTTAATATCTCTTCACCTACTGAACATTTCCATCTTACTTAATAATTTGGTGGTTTGGTTTTTTATTTATTCTTAGAAATTTATTTCTACATTTTGTTTTTTTTTAAATTCCAGGACTAATTTGCTGATTTTTTCTTCCTCTACTTGAAAATATTTAGAAATCCCTACCTATTTGTTTAAATATAGATTTCAAAAAGATCCATGAACTTTCATGACAGAAATATTATTATATTTTGCATATGTTATAAATTTTCTCTTTATAATACTGTATTTTTAATTTTATTTTATCCTTTAAAAACATTATTCTAAAAAGGAGACTATTATTTTCACCAAATTGTGCCTTGATACAAAAAGATATAAATTTTTGTTTTAGAGATAAATTCTCCAAAGCCAGTCTTAACTGGATCTCCAAAGTTTTGGTATGTTGTCTCACTGCTGTCATTCCTTTGATGATGTCATTTGTTGTTTCTATAATTTGTTCTTTGACCAAACAATTCTTTATTAAGTTATCTGGTCTCTCATTTTTAATCCTTTCTTAAAAGGCCATCTCATTTATTAAATGTAATTTTATTTTTTGGTATCCCAAGAGTATGTTATTGTGTCTACTTTTCTGAATTTGTCTGTGAAGTTTTCAATGCCCTAACAGCTACTCAGTTTATGTTAAAAGTAACAAGGGCAGTAGAAAAAAACAAGACATATTTCTTCTTTTTCATCAGTCCTTGAGATAAAGAGTATTTAAAAAGTTTTCTTTAGTTAAAATACCTGTTTTATTGCCTCCCAATTCATTTACAATTCAGAAAAGCTAGATATATAGTGAATTTAAAGGAATGAATTTTATTTATACATTAGAAATAAAGAGTTAAGTACTTGGGAACTACTGGAGGACAGAAAGATTAAAATTAAAACTGCATTGTCTTCTTTGGAGTATTACTATGGACTGTGATCTCTCATAAAAACAGCGACTTGGAGAAACAAGAGTAGTCTGACAGTCTATTCTCTATTATCGAGAATGTGCCCTGTGTTAAATAAGAGCTATTTTAAATTTAAGGATCATTCGCGGATCATTTCTGAGGTCCTTAAACAGAAATTTCTTTCGATAATTTACACACACACACACACACACACACACATGAGTTTACTCCTGCATCATTAGAAATATAAAACTCAAAAGCTATAGAGGCTGGCAAACCAGACAACTAGTAATTAAATTCACTTTAATTCCTTGTGATAAATATTTGTGATAATACACTACTGATAACAGTTTTCATCCAATTACCTGAGTCAGAGAAATTTTACCCAAATCTTATCATTCAAAAAAGCTCAGATCAGATTTTGTTTTAATTAAATATGGCCAGTTAAATAATGAAAGAGAGGAACATAAAAGTTTCAAAAAGAAATCTTAAAACAATTTGGGTATGGCAATGAAGTAAAAACTTAAAAGAGCCCTAGAATCAACTAAAATACTAAAGAAGCAATTAGTGACTTCAGCAAATTAGCAAGATGGGAAAGAATCCACAAAAATCATCAGCCCATCTATTACCAAGAAAAACCAGAAATAGGATTGAAAAAAAAAATTCCATTCAAAACAAATGTATACACTGCGCACCTCTCAGATTGGCTAAAATGACAGGAAAAAATAATGATGAATGAATGTTGATGGGGATATGGGAAAACTGGGACACTAATACACTGTTGGGGGAATTATGAATAGATCTAACCATTCTGGAGAGCAATTTGGAACTATGCCCAAAGTGTTATCAGACTGTGCATACCTTTTGACCCAGCAGTGTTTCTACTGGGTTTATATTTCAAAGAGATCTTAGAAGAAAAGGAACCCACATGTGCAAAAATGTTCATGGCAGTCCTTTTTGTAGTGGCAAGAAACTGGAAACTGAGTGGATGGCCATCAGTTGAAGAATGGCTGAGTAAGTTATGGTATATGAATGTTATGGAAATACTCTTTGGTAAGAAATGATCAGCAGGATGATTTCAGTGAGGCCTGGAGAGACTTATATGAACAGATGCTAAGTGAAATGAGCAGAACCAAGAGATCATTGTACCCAGCAATAACAAGATTATATGATGATCAATTCTGATAGATGTGGCTCTTCTCAACAATGCTATAATTCAGACCAGTTCCAATGATCTTGTGAAGAATGATCTATACCCAGAGAAAGGATTGTGGGAACTGGGTGTGGTTCACAACATAGCAATTTCACTGTTTTTGTTGTTATTTGCTTGCATTTTATTTTCTTTCTCATTTTTTCCAGTTTGATTTTTCTTGTGCAGCAAGATAATTGTATAAATATGTATGCATATATTGGATTTAACATACTTCTACCATATTTAACATATATTGAACTACTTGCCATCTAGGGGAGGGGATATGGGAAGGGGCGAGGGGGGGAATTGGAACACAAGATTTTGCAAGGGTTAATGCTGAAGAATTATCCATTTATATGTTTTAAAAATAAAAATCTTTAATAAAAAATATATACTTTAAATAAACATATATACTAAATAAATATTTATATGAAAAGTATAAATAATTGGGGATTTATCTACAAAAACACATTCTGGAACTACGTAAACACAATTACAAAATACTTTTTATAGAATTAAAGGTTAACTTAAATAATGATAAATGCTATTCTTTGAGAGACAGAACAACAATGATAAAAATGACAATACTGCCTAATTTATTTGTTCAGTACGATACCAATCAAACTACCAATGGATTACTTTAGAGAATTTGAAATTAAAAAAAAAATTATTTAGAGGTACAAAAGGTAAAAAATCTCAAGGGAAGAGGGAGTGTGAGTGGGAATAAAGGATATCTAGCATTTCTACATCTATTACACAGCAGTAAACTTATTTGATGCTGCTTTAAAAATAGAATGATGGTCACTGGGACAGATTAGGCATATACCAAAAGGGAAGCAAACAATATTCTAGCATTTGAGAAATCCAAAGACCCTTATTCCTAGCTGTAAGCATTCAATATTCATAAAAACCTACAAGGAAAACAAGGAAGTTGTTTGCCAGAAATTAGATTTAGCCTAAGATCTCACTTTATATGCCAAATGGGATACAGGACCAAGATACAAAGTTAAGAAAGGAAATATCTTTTGCAATTATGTAATACAGGAAAAGTTAATGACTAAGATTAGCCATGGAGAAGATCAGAAAGGATAACAGAATTATTGAAACAAACCTTAGAAATCACTGACTTGAACACCTTCATTTTATACAAATAAAGCCAAAAGGGCAAAAGATGTGGGGAAAAAAGATGTTTTGTTTTGTTTTGTTTTTTGCAATAAGTTTCTCTAATAATAATCTTGTTTCCAAAATATATATATAAGGAACTGATTTATAAGACTTAAAGCCATTCTTCAAAAGATAAATGATATAAACTAACTAGTTCTCAAAGGAAGAATGCTATATAGTCACTGAAATAATTTTGAAGTTTCACTTTACAGATTGGGGGAAAAAAAAGCAAATGTTGGAGGGGCTTCTCTATTAAACAGGGTCCCTAATGCATTGCTAGTGAAGCTTTGGATTGGCTTAGCCATTCTGGAACACAATTTGTAACTAAACAAATAAAGTCACTAAGTGCATACTCAGAGACAACATTACTAAATCTATAACCAAAGAGATCAAAGAAAAAACAAAAAAGACCTATAAGCACATAAATAATCAAAATGGCTCTTTTTGATGTAGCAAAGAACTAGAGAGTGAGTGAGAATGAAAATGAGAAAGCTAGAGGAAGGTGTGACAGGGAGCCTATAAAGGGATTGGCTAAACAAATTAAAGAATATGAATAAAATGGAATATTTATCATACCACAAGAAATAATGAAAGAGATAGTTCAGAGTGCTGATCGCTAATTATGGGCATTCCCCCCCCACGGGGTCTGTCCAGGGCCTTCTCTTTTCCCTCTATAATATTTCACCTGGTAATCTCACCAACTCTTACCTCTACGCCAACAATTCACAAATCCTGTTCTCTTCTCTAGGCATTTTTTCCTAACTGTTCCCCATGCCTAGAATGCTCTCCGGACTTCCTCAGGTCAATCTAATGGCTTTCCTGGCTTCCTTTAAGTCCAATTAAACCCCTATCTTTCCCAGGAAGCCTTTCCCCAATGCTCAATTCTAGTTCCTTCCCTCTTTCAATTACTTTCTATTTATCTTGAATATAGTTTATTTGTACATAGCTTGATTACTCCTTAGATATTGAGTCCCTAAAGGGAAGATTCTACCTTGTGCTTTTCTTGGTATACCCCTGATACTCCACACAGTGTTTGGCCCAGAAAAGGTCAGTTAATAAATGTCTACTGACCTGTGAGTGTGAGGATCTAAATTTAAATATAAAAATCTAAATAGGTGGCAACATCTATGTGACTTTGGTTGAATAGCTTAATCACTCTGGGTCCAAATTTCATAGTCTGCAAAAAGAAGGGATTATCTAGTCTACTAGATTATCTTGGAGATCCCTTCCCATTTTCCATCTCTTTCCTTCTGCTAATTTTGTTTTCTGCTACCCACAAACATGCCCAAGCCTTCCTCGTTCTTAAAATCCTCACTAGAGTCAAGTTATTATCCCATAAACCCTCTTCTCTTCTCCAGTATTATTGCCATCAAATTTTTCCTATATTTTACCACTATTTTCTATCCTTTTATTTCTTGTGCAACACTCTAGGCTCCCCACATGATCATGAAATTAAAACTACCTCCAAAGTGACTTGTGCCATCTGGAGTTTGCTCAATCCTTGCCTTTCTTGGCTTCACTGCAGTAGCTGACACTTATGCATTCTCTCCCCTCTGGGTTTTTCTAATATTGTTCTCTCTTGGTTCTCCTCTTATCTGTCTCACTGTTACTTCAAAGCCTCCTTTGCTGACTTACTTTCACTAACAGGGTGTACCCCAAGATTGCTGCGGGCCCTCTTGTATTTCCTCTTATTTGGTAAACTTCTCCATATATTCAGGTCTGGTCTCTCTCTAGTTAACCTATTTCCAACTACCTGGTAGATAATTCAAAGTGGATGCCTTAAGGACACCTCAAATGCGACATGTCTAAAATCAGACATTATTTCTCTTCCCCCCTCCCTTTCTATTCCCTGTTCTCTTTCTATTTCTATTGAGGATACCATCACCCATGTAATCGCTAAGGATTGAAACTTTGGCATTAATCTTGACCACTACATCTTACAATTAGTTGCCAAATCTTGTAAATGATTTTCCTAAAGTGCAGGTCTAATCTTGTCAACTCACCTATGCTACAAACACTTCAATAGTTTCCTACTCCCTCTAGGATGAAAACAGAGGTTTTAGCATTTAAGGTGTTTCAGTATTTAAACCTACTTTTCCAACTTTATTATTATACACGTCTCCTCTTCCTATATGCGATGGTCTTAGACAAACTGGTTTTCTTTCTTTTTCTTATCCAGGACTCTTCATCTCCTTTCTCTCTGCCTTTATGCTTGTTTTCTCCTCATATCTGGAATTTACTCCCACCACACTTCTGCCTCTCAAGAATGTTGCTTCCATTGGTCAAAATATTTCACCTGAAGTCTTTCCTGTTTTCCCCACAAGCTAATATGTACACACTCTCTGCTCCTATGAACATCCGCTGGTACAAACTTATTTGTGTATATTCTCCCCTAATAAAATTCAAGCTCTCTGAGTACAAGTACTTTGGGGGGTAAGGAGTAGTGGTGGTTACTGTAACCATAGTAGGTGTTTAACTGCTCTATGACTGATTTCCTAGCCTGCTACTATGACCACATTAATAGCTAGTAGCAAAATGTCCCATAATGAGAACCATCTTTATATCCTATATGAAAGGGAAAGCATGAGATCATCTTTTAATTTCAACATTCTTTTAAAAATATTTCATATTTCTTGTTTTGACTTCACAGTCATTTGGATATTCATTTTCCATCCACCCCCCCATTCTCTCTCCTCCCCCCATTTTCTTTTTCTCTCTCTTCCCCCCTCCCTGCCTTCCCCCCTTCTCTATTTTTTTATTCCTTGAAACAAATAACAAAATATGACTGAATGTAGCCCTGTCCTAATTGCTTCCCATTTCTCGGCTAAGGGTCTTTCCTTTGAACCAGCAATGCATTACTAAGTCTATATCCCAAAGATATCACAACAAAGGGGGGAAATGATCTACACGTACAAAAACATTTATTGCAACTCTTTATGGTGGCAAAGAATTGAAAACTGAGTGTATGCCCATCAATTGGGGAATGAACAGATGGTTGTATATAAATAATGGAATACTATTGTGTTATAAGAAACGATGACTAGGTGGATTTCAGAAAAACCTGGGACGATTTATATGAATTGATTCTGAGTGAAGTGAGCAGAACCAGGAGAACATTATACAGAATAATAGCAAGACTGTATGATGATCAACTATGATCAACTCAGATGCTTTCATAGTGATCCAAGATGATTGCAATAGACTTCTTTTTTTTTTTTACGAAAAGATTTTTATTTACAAAACATGAGTGATTTTTCTACATTGACCACTGCAAAAAAATTTTTTTTTGTTCCAAGCTTTTCCCCTCCTTCCCCCCACCCCCACCCCTAGATGACAGGTAATCTAATACATGCTAAATATGTTAAATGATATGACAAATCCAATGTATGTATACATATCTATACAGTTATCTTACTGCACAAGAAACATCAGATCTAGAGAGAAAACAAAACAAAACAACAACCTAAGAAGGAAAACAAAATGCAAGCAAATATTCACAGAAAGCATTAAAATGCTGTGTTGTGGTCCACACTCAGTTCCCTCAGGCCTCTCTCTGGATGTATGTGACTATCTTCATCGCTGAACAATAGGAACTGGTTTGAATCACATCCTTGCTGAAGAGAACCATGTCCATCAGAATTGATCATCATACAGTCTTGTTGCTGTGTATAATGTTCTCCTGATTCTGCTGATTTCACTCAGCATCAGTTCATGCAAGTCTCTCCAGGCCTCTCTGAAATCATCCTGCTGGCCGTTTCTTACCGAACAATAATATTCCATGACATTCATATACCATAATTTATTCAGCCATTCTCCAATTGATGGGCATCCTTTCAGTTTCCAGTTTCTAGCCACTACAAAAAGGGCTGCCAAAAACATTTTTTGCACTTGTGGGTCCTTTCCCCTCCTTTAAGATCTCTTTGGGATATAGGGCCAATAGAAACACTGATGGGTCAAAGGGTATTCACAGTTTGATAACTTTTTGAGCATAGTTTCAGATTGCTTTCCAGAATGGTTGGATCCGTTCACAGTTCCACCAACAATGTATCAGTGTCCCAGTTTTCCCACATCCCCTCCAACATTCATCATTATCATTTCCTGTCATGTTAGCCAATCTGACAGGTGTGTAGTGGTATCTCAGAGTTGTCTTAATTTGCATTTCTCTGATCAAAAGTGATTTGGAGCACCTTTTCATGTGATTAGAAATAGTTTCAATTTCTTCATCTGAAAATTGTCTGTTCATATCTTTTGACCATTTATCAATTGGAAAATGGCTTGAATTCTTATATATTTGAGTCAATTCTCTATATATTTTAGAAATGAGGCCTTTATCAGAATCTCTGAATGTAAAAATACTTTCCCAGTTTACTGCTACCCTTCTAATCTTGTCTGCACTGATTTTGTTTGTACAAAAACTTTTTAACTTGATATAGTCAAACTTACTATTTTGTGATTAATGATGATCTCTAGTTCTTCTTTGGTCACAAATTCCTTCCCCCTCCACAGGTCTGAGAGGTAGACCATCCTATAATGTTCTAATTTGTTTATAATATCATTCTTTATGTCTAGATCATTAATTCATTTCAACCTTATCTTGGTATATGGTGTTAGGTGTGGGTCAATGCCTAGTTTCTTCCACACTAGTTTCCAATTTTCCCAGCAGTTTTTGTCAAATAGTGAGTTTTTATCCCAAAAACTGGGGTCTTTGGGTTTATCAAACACTAGATTACTATTGTCACTGAGTATTTTGTCCTGTGAACCTAACCTATTCCACTGATCCACTACTCTGTTTCTTAGCCAGTACCAAATGGTTTTGGTAACCACGGCTTTATAATATAGTTTTAGATCTGGTACAGCTAGGCCACCCTCATTTGCATTTTTTTTTTCATTAATTCCCTTGAAATTCTTGACCTTTTGTTTTTCCAGATGAATTTTGTTGTTATTTTTTCTAGGTCAGTTAAATAATTTCTTGGGAGTTTGATTGGCATAACACTAAATAGATTAGTTAAGGTAGTAATGCCATCTTTATTATATTCACTCGACCTATCCAAGAGCACTTGATATTTTTCCAATTGTTTAGATCTGACTTTATTTGTGTGGAGAGTGTTTTCTAGTTTTGCTCATATAGATCCTGACTTTCCCTTGGCAGATATATTCCCAAATATTTTATACTATCAAAAGTTATTTTAAATGGAATTTCTCTTTGTATCTCTTGCTCTTGCATTTTGTTGGTGATGTATAAAAATGCTGATGATTTATGTGGATTTATTCTGTACCCTGCAACTTTGCTAAAGTTGTGGATTAATTCTAATAGTTTTTTAGTAGATTCTTTAGGGTTGTCTAAGTAGACCATCATATCATCTGCAAAGAGTGATAATTTGGTTTCCTCATGACCTACTCTAATTCTTTTAATCTCTTTTTCTTGTCTTATTACCAAAGCTAGCATTTCTAATACAATATTGAATAGTAATGGTGATAATGGGCAACCTTGTTTCACCCCTGAATATTGGGAATGGTTCCAGTTTATCACCATTACATATGATGCTAGCTGATGGTTTTAAATAGATGCTACTGACTATTTTAAGGAAAAGTCCATTAATTCCTATACTCTCTAGTGTTTTTAATAGGAATGGATGTTGGATTTTATCAAATGTTTTTTCTGCATCTTCCAATAGATTTCTGATAAAAAAAAAATACCATCCACATTCAGAGAATGAACTCAAATCTGAATGCAGATCAAAATTTGCTTTTGTTTTATTTTCTTTTTCATGATTTTTCTCTTTTGTTCTGATTCTTCTTTTACAACAAGACTAATATGGAAATGTTTAATATAATTGTACAAATATAGCCTATTATCAGAATGTTCACTGTGCTGTGAATCTGGGAGGGAGGAAGGGGAAAAATTTGGAACTTCTGGGAAAATCTTACAAAAATGAACTATCTTTACATGTAATTGGAACAAAATATTATTAAAAGCAAACAATAACAACAACTGGGAAGGGACCTAAAAAATCCAATTTCCTCATTTTATAGCTAAGGAAATTAAAGTCAAGGGAGCTTAAGTGAATTATTCATGGTCTTACAACTAATAAGAGCTGACCTTTATATGTAAGATTTTATGACATATTACATATCTTGAGTCTCACAACAATCCTGCGAGATGGGTGCTGTTTTCATCCCCATTTTACAGATGGGGAAGCAGAGGTTGGTGAGAGGTTAAGTGATTACCCAAGGGTCAAGAGCTAGATTAGATGTCAGAAAGGGGATGTGAACCTTTAGTGAGTTAAGTCAACAAGCATTAATTAAGTGCTATGGGCCAAGCACTGTATCAAAGAGTATCAGTTAATAAGTAGAAATGTAAATAAATGGAAGAGGCTTAAGAATGAAGAATTAGAAAGAACTGATTTCATCCACCTGCTAGTAGGTAAATTCCCAAACACAAATTACTTAGAAAAGAACTTTCTTTGACAGAAGTAGCTAGGTAGTACAATAAATAGAACACAACCCTGAAGTCAGAAAGACCCGAGTTCAAATTGAACTTCAGACACTTGCTGGCTATGTGACCTTGGGCAAATCACTTAACCCACTTAGCTTCAGTTTCCTTATCATAAAATAAAATAAAAACCCATCTCCAAGGTTGTTGGGGAGATAAAATAAGAATATTTGTGACGTTCTTTTGCCAACCTTAAATGCTAATTATTATTACTTGAAAAGAATTCCTAGAAACTTAGACTAAAATATTATTCCAAAATACTGTGGTAACCATATAATACAATACATTTTAAATGGATATACTACCTGATATGGTAACCTTTATATTACTTTTAAAAATTAAAAGATAAACACATTAGGAATCTTTTATAGCTATGGTTAGGATAGGGATAGAGGCGGGATAGAGGCAGGAGGAAGCCAGTAAATGTTTCAACAACTGTCTTTCTCCCTTCCCTCACAAAATGTACATGCTTTTATATTTAATCTGCATTATTAATAACTTCCATCACTTTAAGTTAATCAACAACCACCAAGTAAAACAAGCCCTAATTATTTTTTAAAAGATTACTCCAATTTGACTTCTTTTTGATGATCTTTTGATGTTCATTGCTGTAGTCACTGTCTATATTGTTCTTAAAGTCCCATCTACTTTACTTTTTATTAACATAAATCTTCCATTATTTCTCTGAATTCCTAAAACTGGCTATTATTGCAAAAATATTCCATTATAGTAAAAAACAGAAAACAACAACAAAAAAGCCCAACAATTTTTTTCTGCCATTATCCAATGGATGGACACCCATTTTATTTCTAGCTATTTGCTCTCAAAATATCATCTACCTCACAATTTTTATAATCTCTAAAGTATTTCTCTGCCCCCCCACATTCTATAGATATTATGATTCCTATTTGTAAAATTGGGAAGCTGAGGATCAGAGAGGTAAAATTAGAATTTTTCTCACTAAGTCCTCTTCTTTTCCTACTTTCCCTATTATTGTCAAGGGAACTACCATCCTACAAATCACCCAAATTCCCAATCTAGGTAACTCTCTACATCCAATCTGCTGCCAAATACTGTGGATTTTACATTCAAAACACCTCATACTTCACCTCTGACACTGTCACCACCCTGGTCAGGTCCATACCTGGACTTTTGTACAACCTGCTGGGTGTGCTCTCCAACTCCTAACTGGATAGCATTTTCATTATTTAACTCCTATTCCTAACATCTCTCTATCTCCCTCCCTTTCCTTACTCTTCCTCTTTCTCTCCATCTTCATTGCTTGGCTTCCCAGGATGTATATACATCTTCTCAAGTAATGTGGCAATTTAAAATAATGCATTAAGGAGGCAGAGTGGACACTGAGTTTGTATCAAGGTTAGAAAGATTTTCCTTCACAGTTAGAAAGATTCTGCTTCAAGCTCCATCTCTGACAACTCTGATGCTGGTTATGCACCCTAGCTGAAATCATTTAACTATTCAGTGCTCTAGGCCAGGGTTTTTTAAACTTTCCCCACTCATGATGACTTTTCACCTGAGAAATGTACATGTGACCCCCAGATATATATGTAAAATAGGTATAAAAATCAAACATTTACTAATAATAAACCAAAATTTAACGACTCCCACCTTCAGTTATGAGAACATATATATGGTCTCAATCAACCTTAAGAAGTTTTTCTCTATGCAACTTTCCATATTGTACATTGCAGAAGAATTGCAAATACACACAGACAATCTCAATTAGAGCCCACTATACCAATGTATGCATTGGTCCAAATCCCAACCAATTGTCTCTAAAACTTCAAATGACATAATTATATTTACTAACAATAAACCAAAAATAATAAGGTGGGGTACAACTATGATATTTGTTTTTGGATATAAGCTACAAAAATGTTAAAAAGAATACAAAAAATAAAATTTCCTCAATGAGATAAACTTTAAAATTTTTTTTTTCAGAAACAAGTGCAGGCTTTATATATGATTTTAAGTACAAATATAATTGAGTAAGTTATTTGCCCTGATCTAGAAAAATCTGGAAAGTGTCAATTTAGATTAAAAAACAAAACAAATCAACCCAATATTTGAATCAATAAGAATCTGGAATGTATTGGCCAAAATTGAGGGTATTTTAACTTTTTTAGTATCATGAATCCTTTTGGCAGCCTAGTTCCCAGAATAAAAGTTTTTAAATTAATATTCTAAAATACACAGAATTACAAAGGAACCACTGATAATGACATACTGTTTTCAAAATATTTTAAAAACAAATTCATAGAACTCAAATTAAGAAATCTTTATTTACATAAACTCTGTAAAATGTTTCTAATTAGTTTATCATATTCAGAACTTCAAGACAAACAAATACATCACAAGAGTTTTTAAATGTGACCCAAAATTGCTCAAAATTTGAAACTATAACAAAAGGCAATCAAACTGTACATATTTTTAAATACTGTAGTATCACTCTGGGTTTGTACCCCAGAGAGATCATAAAAAGGGGAAAAGGACTTATATGCACAAAATAGCAACTCTTTTTTTTGTGGTGGCAAAAATTGGAAATTGAAGAGATGCCCATCAATTCAATGGCTGAGCAACTTGTGGTAATTTGAATGTAATGGAGTATTACTGGCATATTTCAGAAAAAACCTGAAAAGATTTACAAGAATGATACAAAGGGAAATGAACAGAACCAGGAGTCATCAAGTAGAGCTCTAGTTAAGTCTATCATCACACATGACCCAAGACAATTCCAAAAGACTGATGCTGGAAAAAATGATATCCAAATCCAGAGAAAGAACTGATAAAGTCTAAATACAGATAGAGAAAGTGAAAATAGTATGCTTCTATTTTTTTCCCCTTTTGTTCTGTTTCTTCTTTAACAATACAACTAATATGGAAATGTTTTACATGGTTGCACCTATATAACCTACACCAAATTGCTTACCTTTTTGAGGAGAGGTGAGAGAAAGGAGAGAGGAAGAAGGATTTGAAACAAAAAATTTTAAATGAATGTTTTAAATCATCTTTATATTTTTTTTAAATTTATTAATACTTTTTACTTGCAAAACATATGTATGGGTAATTCTTCAACATTAACCCTTACAAAGCTTTCCGTCACAAATTTTCCCCCCCTACTCCCCACCCCTCCCCCAGATGGCAGGATATCCACATGTTAATTACGTTAAAACACTTGATTATCTTTATATGTTGCTGGAAAAAAATACTATCAAAAGACAAAAATGTTGTTCAAGTTAGCCGATTCCCTCCTTACAATAACTGCAAGTGAGGTGTTATTATTTTTAATAGCACCATTTTACAGATGAGGAAACTTGAAGCTGACACAAAGTCTCAAGGCATAAAATAAGTACCTCTAAATTCAAAATTCAGGTCTTCCTGACTCCAAATTTACCATTTTATTCACTAAATCACCTAGCTGCCTAGTACAGAAGAAGAAACTGCTATTGATTATATATTCTACAAAATTAATCTCCCCCTTGACAAAATAAGGATAGATATTCCCAAAGACTCAGGACATCAATTTCTTAACCTGCTTTTATATCTACTCGTTTGCTTTGCAATCATAAAATGGTTTTTAGTGCTATTCACATGTTAATAATAATTAATAATTTTTGTTTTCTCCACAACCAACTAAATTTTAATATAATTATTATTACTGTCAGAAATTATTATTCTTATGACTCAAATGTAGTTGAAACATTTAAAAAATATTACTGGAAATAAAAATGCAAGCAAATATAGGAAATGATATGTGGTTTTCTGAATCTGATCAGCAGAGATCCTTTTACTGGTCTAAGCAAAGTATGAAAATTTGCAGAAGTGATCAAGAAAAGCCTCAATGTTTACGTTTCTTGACCTATTTTACTCACAGTGAAAACACTAATAAAAGCAAACAGTTCTTCATCTGTATCATCAAATTACTTGCTTGAATCCAGGTAGCTCATTTCTGAAGTCAAAAATCTCAACTGTTAATTTTTCCAACTGTCCTCATTTTACTTGATCTTTTTTCAACTTTTGATTTCTTTTCCACTTATATTCTTTCTTCTTTGCTTCCATGACACAACTCTCTCCATAATCATCTCCTGATTTACTATTCCTCAGTTTTCTTTGTTGAATCATAATCATCTCATCCTTAAATTGCAAGTTAAGCCCTAATTTTACTATCTTCTCTTTTCAATGATTTTATCATGTTCCATTAGGGTCAATGATTATCACCTTGGTAAAGACAATTCATCTATTTCTACATACCATATCCTCCTTATCTACATGCTCCAAGGTTATCTAAAACTCATCACATGCACAATCTCCCACTCCAAACCTTCCTATTTCTGTTGAGGACAACACAATTCATAGATCTCTATTCTACACTCTTCCTCACCCTTCATATATAATCACTGCCATTATCTTTCTTACTTACATTAATTATACACTGAAATGAATATTTAGTTTGAATAGAAAGGATCAGGGTTCAAATCTAGCCTTTGCCAAAACGTGTGTGATCTGGAACAAGTTACTAACCATCTCTGGATGGTTAAATGAGGGGTTTTCACTATATGACCTTTGGGATTACTTCTAGGTTTCAATGTGTTTGGCTTATTTTTGTTTTTTGAGCAGACACCTTCAACTCAGAATCTGAGAAATGAAGAAAAGAGTTGCCCTTTAGTAGCCTGAGTTTTATTTGCTTCTGAATCCAAATGGGAAAAATGTATTAAATATATAGGATTTCATGACAAATTATTCATAATTTTAGAAACTGCTACTCAATTTCTAAAAAATTAGTTTTGCACATTCTCCCTTTCAAATTCTTCCTCCAAGTAGGAAAAAAAAATAATAACAAAGCCCTTGTAACAAATAGATAAACATATTCCCACACTGGCCATATCCAAAAAAATGTGTCTTGTTCTGCATGTTAAATTCTTTAGCACTGGATCAAGGAGTAATAAGCTTCACTATGTGTCCTCTGGAAATAAGGTTATCATGCTTGCATTGATCAGAGTCCTTAAGTCTTTCACAGTTGATTGTTTTTTATAATATTGTTAATGTATAAATTCTTTTCCTGGTTGTGCTCACTTCCCTTTGTATCAGAGTTCGCTCAAATCTTCCCAGGTTTCCCTGAAACTTTCTTTCTCTGTTTCTTACAGAACATAAAAATTCCTTTACATTTATTTATTATAATTTGTTCAATCATTCCAATTGATGGGCACTCCCTTAGTTTCCAGGTCTTTGCTACAACAAAAGAGTTACTGTAAATATTTTTTGGACGTATAGAATATCTTTTGGGCATAAGTCTAATGGTGCTATTACTAAGTCAAAGGGTACAATTTTTTAATAGGAGCAAAACTAAAATGCATCCCCCCCCTCAAAGTTAATCCATTAAAATTTTTGGTTCAGTTCCCATAAGAATTGTATTTCAGAGGCATAGCTATTTTCTTTCCATCACAAATGTTAAAACTTTTAAATAAATTCTTTTTTCAAAGAGCAATTTTTTTTTTTGCCTGAGGTAATTGGGATTAAGTGACTTGCCCAGGGTCACACAACTAGAAAGTGTTAAATGTCGGAGGCTAGATTTGAACTCAGGTCCTCCTAATTTCAGGGCCAGCACTCTATCCACTGCACTATATAGCTGCCCCAGCATTTTTCAACTGAAGTTCAATTCAACCCACTTTTTCTTTTTTCTTCTTTCCTGGAGGAAAACCCAAAATATCCCAAACTGATCCAAAGTGAAATGAGGAGAAACAAAATGCTATACGCATTTAATACTACACTATTAAAGGACAACTTGTAAGAGGTTTATAAACAATGACTGATGTAAAAATGAGCAAACATGATTCCAAAAAGTTAAAGCCTATTTTTCAACTCCTGGAAGCAAGGTGATATGCCATAGATAGAGAAGAAAACATACAGTTTTGGATACTACCAGTAACATTAACTTATTTAGCTTGACTATACTTATTTGCTGTAGAATGTTTTGGGGTTTTTTGGGGAGAGGGGCTACAGGGAGGAAAAATTTAAACCAGAAAAGGTAAAAAAAAAAAATGAATAAAGTACAGAAGGGGATACAGAGGGCAATGTTGTTACTACAGTGTTAAATGCTAAACTTTGTCCCAAATGCTGGGTTTCAAACTCAAGGAATTTCTTGTTCTCAAAGAGCTCATGCTTTAGCTGCAGGACAAATGGAAAGATTTGAAGTTGGAAGGATACAGCCAGGATTTCATTAGATTAAATAAGTAATTTAGACCACTGAAGTTTGTACTTTATGGCTCATAGAGGGAGATCAAATGGTAAGGCCAGGAAGATCTTAGAAGGCAGTATTGGGCAGGGAAGATGGTTAAATTCCAACTTGGAACAGGATTGGTAACTCCCATCTCTTCCAAGCCATGCCAAAGTCATACAGAATGTGGTGTATAAGTATGGAGTTTGGATAGGAATATGACTTGGAGGAGACAAAAAAGTGAAGTAAGTGCTAATATTGACCAATCTTCCCAATGCCTATCCATGGTGAAATAGTGAAAACAACAATTTTATCTGGCACCATAAAATCTCTTCTTTTATAGCTTATATTTACTGAATTGGCCTGTGAATGTTGAGGAAAGCACTTGAAGATTATTAACTACACTGTACTTTAGCAATTCTTATCAAGGATTTCCAAATTTTCCACTAGCTAAAGCATAAAAAAGTGACTTCCTAGTTTCTTTTGTCATATCATTGCTTGGAAAAACTGTAGCTTCTAACCAATTAATATATCTGTAAGTAGAATTGCCCTCAATGACATGCAAATAATGGGAGTGATATATGAATAAAAAGCCAAGGCTAAAAGTAAAAGAATAGTGAGTTAGGGAAGACTGAGAACATTGCAAAAGATAAAACTTTAATACCAACAATTCAATAAAACTTCAATTTTACACTTACTACCATGAAAAAGAGAAGACATCAATGATTTATAAATTAAGTGTAAAGAAAAAAAATTGCAGAATGCCAATTAAAATACTATCAAGGTGGTGGTGGGGGGGAAGACAAAGCCAAGATGGTGGAGTAGCAGGGACTTTGTGACCTCCTTTGACCTTTCCTAAAATCAACAGCAGATTAAGCCTCTGAATTAGTTTTGGAGCGACAGAACCCACAAATATTTGTTGTACAACAAATTTCCAAAAGAAGATACTTTGGAGGAACATCAGGAAAGGTCTGTTTCGATTAGGTGGGGGGAAGGACTGCCGAGTCTAGATGGTAGCACAGGGAGCCTGGGACAGGGTGCTGCTGTGCGAAATCTATTGTGAGGCTCTAAGGCTACTATGTCCTGGTTACAAGCTCTTGCAAGATACCCCAAAGCAAATATAAAAGGCAAACTGTAAGCCACTGGGCCCCAAAAGAACTCTGCTGCATTTACCCAGAAGTCAGTCAGAAACAACTGGCCTCAAGGCAAACTACAGTAGCTGTTGCCCCTTTACCTTAAGAGCAGACAACCTTTAAAAGAGAGAGCAAAAAGAATTCTGACTATAGACAGCTTTTATGGAAAAAGAGAAGAACAGACCTCACACCCTAAGGATCCTAAAGGCAAATCTACTCCAATGAAGCCCCAAAGGGTGATATGAGTTGGTCCCCATTTTCACAAGGCTCTCTTAGAAGAATTCAAGGAGCTTAAAAGAGAAGAAAAATGGGGAAAGGAAATGAGATTTTTGCAAGGAGGTTTGGAAAGAGACAGAAATTATCTGAAGAAAACTCCTTAAAAAATAGATTTGATGAAATGGGAAAAGCATATAACTCCTTACAAAATAGTTATGAAGAAACCAATTTATTGAAAAACAGAATTCATGAAATAGAAAAAAAAAATGCAATGAACAACTCATTTAAAAATTCAATTGGCCAAATACAAAAGGAAATAAAGATAAGAAAATAATTCACTAAAAATTAGAATTGAACAAATGGAAATGAATGATTCAATAAGACAGCAAGAATCAGTCAAACAAACAAAAAAAAAGGTGAAAAAATAGAAGAAAATGTAAAATATCTCACTGGAAAAACAACTGAGCTGGAAAATACATCTAGGAAAGACAATCTAAGGATTATTGGACTGACTTCCTGAAAACCATGATGAAAAAAAGAGCTTAGACATTAAGTTGGTTAATAGAAAAATAAAACAATTTGATGTAAAACATTAACATAGTAATCAAATATTAAGAAGTTATTTGGAAATTAAATTGTCCCTCTCAAATTAGAATAATTTACACAATATGATGTCATCCAGTGACTGATCTCCTTGCTAGACCTTGAACTAGACAAGCCATATCCAAAATTAGGCATATTTTTGACTGTTTCCCTTATGCCCAGGACTTTCTTTTTCTTCATTTTCATTTCTTGGATTCCCAGGCTTCTTCAAGTTCTGGCTAATGTTCCATCTTTTGCAAGAAGCCTTTCATAGTCCTCCACTGAGTTTATCTACAATTTATCCTGTATACATCATGCACTTAATTGCTTGTATGCTATTTCCCTATTAAATGATGAATTCCTTAAGGATAAAGGCTGTTTTGTTTTTTAATCTATCTTTGTATTCCTTATGCTTAGCATAGTGACGTAGGTACTTAATAAATATGATACAACTGATTTTTTTTTTTACTTAATAGTACTTTTTTTCAATTACATTCAAAGATAGTTTTCAACATTCATCTTTTTAAGATTTTCAGGGGGCAGCTAGGTGGTGCAGTGGATCGAGCACCAGCCCTGAAGTAAGGAGGACCTGAGTTCACATCTGCATTCAGACATTTAACACTTCTAGTTGTGTGATGCTGGGCAAGTCACAACCCCAATTGCCTCAGCAAAAAAAAAAAAAAAAAAAAAAAAAAAAAAAAAAAAAAAAAAAAAGGAAAGGAAAGGAAAAGGAAAAGGAAAAACGAAAAAAGATTTTCAGATCCAAATTTTTCTCCCTCCCCAAGACAAAAAGCAATCTGATATAAGTTATAAATGTACAATTAGATGTTGTAAAGATCCAGAACAAAAGGGGAAAAACCCTAAGAAAGAAAAAACTAAAACAAAAAAAAAAGTGAAAACAATTATGCTTCAATCTGCATTCAGATTCCACAATTCTTTCTCCAGGTGTGCCCAATTTTTCCTATCACTAATGCCTTGGGATTGCCTTGGATCAATGATTTGCTGAAAAGAGCTAAGTCTGCCATAGTTGATCATCATACAATGCTACTGTGTACAATGTTCTGCTTACATTATGAAGCTTCAATTCATTTAAATCTTTCCAGATTTTTCTGAAATCTGCTGTGTCATCATTTTTCATACTCTATTACATTCAAATATCACAACCTGTTCAGCCATTCTCCAATTAATGGGCATCTTTTCAATTCCTAACTTTGTGCCACCACAAGAAGAGCTGCAATAAATATTTTTGTACATGTGGGTCCTCCCCCACCTTTTTAAACCATATCTTTGAGACAGAAATCTAATGGTGAAGTACTGTTGGATCAAAAGGCAGGCACATAGCTCTACCAACAAAGCATTAGTGTTCCAATTTGCTCACATCTCCCACATTTATCATTTTCCTTTTCATGTCATATTAGCCAATCTTACAGGTATGAGGTGGTACTTCTGAGTTGCTTTAATTTACATTTCTCTAATCAATAGTGATTTAGTCTTTTTTTTAAAAATATGGCAATTAATATTTTGATTTCTTCATCTGAAAACTCTTTGTGTTCAAATCCCCTTGACCATTTATCAACTGGGGAATGATCTGATTCTTATAAATTTGATTTTAGAAATGAGGCCTTTATCAGAAATACTTGTTTAAAAGAACTTTCCCAGCTTTTTACTTTTCTTCTAATCTTTGTTACATTAGTTTTGTTGGGCAAAAACTTTTAAATTTAATGTAATCAAAATTATCCATTGTGCATTTCATAATATTCTTGATTTCTTGTTTGGTCATAAACTCTTCTCCATAGACCTGATAGGTAAATTGCTCCTTACTCTCCTAATTTGCTTATAGCATCACCCTTTATGTCTAAATCATGAACCTATTTCGACCTTATCTTTGTAATAAGGTGTGAGATGTTGGTGTATGCCTAATTTCTGCCATATTATTTTCCAGTTTTCCCAGTTTTTGTCAAGTTATCACTAATTAATGATTTAGTATAAACTGAGCAGAAACTGGATGAATGGAACAAGTGAATGATCGTGGCTTTCTCTTCCTTGAGGAATTGTCAGATAAATGGAGAGTTAATATCCATGGCTACTTTACCCCTCTATCCAGCTACCATATATGATGGTAGCAAATGATAACTGTTGCTTTTGTGTTTAACCTTTCTTCACTTTAAGTAAATAAGTATTTTGGAATAGTACACAGGTGACCAATGTATCTGGAATATCCATCAAAAGTTCCCATCAACTAGATAAGAGTCTCAACTAGTAATACCAGGAGCTGCATCTAGCAAGGAACTAGTGCAGCTCCACTGATAAACAAGGGTGTATAACTCATCTAGGCCATACCATATCCAGAAATGAACTTCAAGAAGGGAGAAAAGGAAACTCAAATATAGGAAGTATTTTTTGGCCACATATGTTCCTTATAGCTTCTTTTTAGTACCTTTGTGCCTTAATACAGTACCTGACACATAGTAAGAGACTATTTAAATGCTTGTTGGTGACTGGTATCATATGAATAACATTATTCCAGTTCTTCAATGTATCTATGATCTCATCAATATAGCTATTCCTTCCAAGGTACCAATTTAAACCAACTCATGATTTTTCATCCTGTGAAATTCTTGTCCATTATCTCACATAAAATTTTCATTGTAAGATCTACCCAATGTTTGAAAACCTTTCTCTAGGTCTTTCAAAATTATTTACTTATCAGTGCAAACACTTATTCTTCCACCTTATTACATCAATGTTCTATTTCCTTTTACTGATCACACATTTCCTAAATGACACCAAAACTTGAGCACAAGTCATAATTAGCAAATATGCTGCAGCCTACTTATTTATGCCATTCACCTCAATTGCTCTTGTTAGAACAATATTTGACCAATCACTAAACATTTATTAAGCACCTACAATATATGCCAGGCACTGCAGATATAAATATAAAAGTGAGACAATTCCTACCCTCAAAAAACACTGTATTGAGGGTGTGTACAATATCTTAACAGCTAAGTAAACACAAGATATAAGAAAATAAGCCACAAAAGGTCATTTTTAGGTAGGATACTAAGATTATGGGAATAAAGATGGATCTCTTGAAGGAGATAGGACCTAAATAGAACCTTGAAGGGGGGAAGGAGAGTGTGGTACAAGAAGCAGAGATGAAAAGGAAGAGTTTATTAAGCAATAGGGAACAATCTATATAAAAGCACAAGAGATGGGAAATGGAATGTCATGTATTGACAACAAACCAGTTGCAATAGAACATAGAGTGCATGAGGTGAAATCAGCCTGGAGAGAGAGTGGAATCAGACTGTGAAAGAATTTAAATAATAGGAGTTCAAACCTAATTCCTATTTAATTAATCAAACTTCTGGTGTGGAGGACTCTTATCAATGAAGGTTTCAACTAGGCTGTGACTTAACAGCTATGTTTTAGAGAGCTGGATTAAGACGGGCAAAGGTCAAGTTGACTTGCCCAGAGTTACTTCATTTCCCATCTGACTATTTTTTAGGGCTCTGCCATCATGCCCCTAAGCACATGCCCCTAAACTGGGTATCACAACCCACTCCAGGTTCCTTGTGAGCTGTCTTTCTCCCCATTGGATTATGAGTTCCTTGAAGGGAGAACTGTCTTCTTACTTCTACTTTCGGTGCTTGGCAAAAAGCCTGACACAAAGTTGGCAATTAATAAATGCTTACTGACTAATTAATAAGCAACAAAGGCAGGTTTAAATCCAGGTCTTACTCACTGCAAGCTCAGCACTGTGTTCACTATACTTAAAAGAATATTGCCCATCAGAAGACTATTGTTCTTTAAAAAAAAAAAAAAAAATGGCTCTTTTATTTTTGTTTTTTTAAGCTGGAGAGCAATTCAGGAAAGTGCTTCACCAGTGGCTAACTGCAACTCACCTGAAATCATCTAGCACATAAATAAATGAAAGGCTGCCTAGGATAGAAGGAGGGCTATGTAGGAGGCAGGAAGATCTAGGTTCAAGTTCTGCCTCTGATCCATGCTAGCTTTGTGATCAAAAACAAATTACTATTTGATGTCTAAATTAACGTACTAAGACAAAATTACAGACAGGTCAGTTGCCTATTTGTAACAGTAGAGGAAATTTCATACTGTGATTTCACAAAAAGAAATCACAAGTCCAGAACTGAAATCACCCATTCCCATAAAAAAAAAAAAAAAAAAACACTCAGAACCCAACCGAACCTAGGTACTTTGTAGAAAAAAACAACAAAAAAGAAAGGGGATATATTACGCTGTACGTACACAGATAAAAAAAATAAAATTTATGCAGAATAAATTTCAGAGGGAAAGAATACTACCAATTTAGGAAAGGGGGTACTCACCTAGACTATGAATGTGGCATCTGAGCTGTGCTTTCAAAGAAATTAGTAATCATAAGAGTAAAACTGGAAGAAGTACATTCCAGACAGAGTCCAACTTGTGAAAAGGCACAGAGAAGGGAGATGGAATATCACATACAAGGATCAGCTATCAAGTCAACTTGGCTGAAACTGGATGTGTGGGAAGCAGGCATAATATGAAATAATGCTGGAAAGGTAGGTGCTAGCCAGTTGTAGAGGCCTTTAAATGTCAGGTTGAAGATTTTGTTTTACAGTAGAGGAAATAAGAAGCCTCTAGCTTGGCTAGAACACTGTTAGTGCTAGTGCTTTCAGCAACAACTCATCTTAAAAAACAGCCATTTCAGTCTCTAAAGTTCCAATTATTAAGGAAGTTCTACCTAATGTTGAACTAAATATGTTTCAAAATTCTAGAAAGTGCTCTACTTTCCAGATCTACACTGAATAAGTTTAATATTATTTCCATAAGATAGCTTTTTAAATATTTGAAAACAATTAATTTCTCCTCTCCTCTCACCCACAAGCTACTTCTGATAGGTTAAAAAAGTTAGAATCCCTTCCTGTCTGAAAATATAAAAAAGTCACTGAACAGTCACATGCTTATTATTACAAGGACAACTAACAAACTTTACCACAAAATAAGGAATTTTTTTACAAGACATAAATGTAGCACATTGCTTTGTTATTCAACTTTAATGATTTTTGCCTCACTTCTTATATTTCAAGTTCCAGACCTCTATTCTTTCTTTGCTCCCCTTCCTCAAATAAATATCCTATTAAGTACAGATAAATATGTGCTAGAAATAGTAAATTATTATGTGCTACTTACCAAAAAGAATTACAAGTACTCTATCAGTCTTTACATTATTACTGAAGTTTGTCTATTTAAATTTGCTTATATAATTTGTGATTTATCATTAAAATAAGCTTGAATTGGTAATCTTTTAATAGAATTTTCTCTATTTTCATTACCTTCTTCAAACATCTGCTAACTAAAAGAGAATGGTCATCGCTCTGACCACCATCTATCTGTATCTATTCATCTGAATTGGAGTAATCGTATAGGAAAAGTTAATTTCAAGAGCTGAATTCTTTCATCAGTCATTAAAAAAAGCCATCACCAAAAACCCTTCTCTAGATGTTTTCCCTTATTTTAGGCAGATTATGTCCCAAGCATTCAAAAGTGGTTAGGCTCAACTATACATATTTTCACTCAAAACTTAACATATACATATATTCAGAGGAAATAACAAAAATCACAGAATTTCTGAGTTAGATAATAACCTAAATTGGTATTCAACAACAACTTAAATCTCAAAAAAAGAGAAATCTTCTCTACAATATATCAGACAAGAGGTCATTCAGGCTTTGCAATAAAGGGAAAAAAGCACTATCACTTAAGGGCCAAACACTCCCATTTTTAGATGTCTCTAACTGTAAACAAATTATTCCTGACACAGAATCTAGACTTCATTGCAACTTCAACAAGCAGGTCCTAGCTATGCCTTGAGACCAAGGAAAAAAGCACAATTCTTCTTCTACAAGACAACTGTTGAGTATTCCAGAAAGATTTCTCTTCAGTCCCCCAACTCTTCTCTTTTCCAGGATGATCTTACTAACTGATCCTTTTGTGGCAGGAACTTTTTTTTTTAATTAAAGCTTTTTAATTTTGAAAAGATATGCATAGATAATTTTTCAACATTAACCCTTGCAAAACCTTGTATTCCAATCCCCCCTTCTCTCCATCTCCCCCCCAATAGCAAGTAATCCAATATATGTTAAACATGGTAAAAATATATGTTAAATCCAATATATGCATACATATTTATACAATTATCTTGCTGCACAAGAAAAAAGGAGTGAAAATTCTATGTTATGATCCACATTAAGTTCCCACAGTCCTCTCTCTGGGTATAAGCATCTATAGTTCTTTTCATCACAAGACCATTGGAACTGGTCCGAATCATCTCATTGTTGAGAAGTCCATCAGAATTGATCATCGTATTGCTATTGCTGTGTACAATGATCTCCTGGTTCTGCTCACTTCACTTAGTACCAATTCATGTAAGTCTCTTCAGGCCTCTCTGAAATCATCCTACTGATCATTTCTTATAGAACAATAATATTCCATAACATTTATATACCATAACTTATCCAGCCATTCTCCAACTGATGGGCATTCACTCAGTTTCCAGTTTCTAGCCACTACAAAAAGGGCTGCCACAAACATTTTTGCACCTGTGGATCCCTTTCCCTCCTTTAAGATCTCTTTGGGATATAAGGCCAGTAAAAACACCGCTGAGTCAAAGAGTATGGACAGTTTGATACCCATTTTGGGCATAGTTCCAAATTGCTCTCCAGAATGGTTGGATCTATTCACAACTCCACCAACAATGTGTTAGTATCCCAGTTTTCCCACATCTCTTCCAACATTCACTCATCATTGTCTTTTCCTGTCATCTCAGCCAATCTTAGACATATGCAATGGGTGTACCTCAGAGTTGTCTTAATTTGCACTTCTTTGATCAATAGTGAGTTGGAGCACCTTTTCATATGACTAGAAATGATTTAATTTCTTCATCTGAAAATTGTCTGTTTACATCCTTTGACCATTTATCAACTGAAGAATGGCTTGAATTCTTATAAATGAGTCAATTCTCTATGTTTTAGAAATGAGGCCTTTATCAGTACCATGGAATGTAAAAATGTTTTCCCAATATATTGCTTACCTTCTAATCTTGTCTGCATTTGTTTTTTGTTTATCCAAAAACTTTTAAACTTAATATTATCAGTTATCTATTTTGGGTTCAATAATGATTTCCAGTTCTTTTGCCACTAATTTGTTCCTTTTCCACAGATTTGAGAAGTAAACTATACTTTGTTCTTCTAATTTGCTTATAATATCACTCTTCATGTCTAAATCATGAACCCATTTCAATCTCATCTTGGTATAGGGTGTTAGGTGTGGAGTCAATGTCTAGTTTCTGCCATACAAGTTTCTAATTTTCCTAGAAGATTTTGTCAAATAGTCAGTTTTTATCCCAAAAGCTGGGGTTTGGGGGTTTGTCAAACATTAGACTACTATAGTCATTGACTATTTTGTCCTGTGAACCTAACCTATTCCAATGATCATCTACTCTATTTCTTAGCCAATACCAAATGGTTTTGATGACTGCTGCTTTGTAATATAATTTTAGTTTTGGCACATCTAGGCAACTTTCATTTGCATTTGTTTTCATTAATTTTCTTGAAATTCTTGATCTTTCATTCTTACAGAACTTTATTATTTTTTCTATATCTGTAAAATAATTTCTTGGAAGTTTGATTGATATGGAATTGAAATAAGTAGATTAACTTAGTACTGTCATTTTTACTTTATTAGATCGGCCTACCCATGAGCACTTGATATTTTTCCAACTGATTAGATCTAACTATTTGTGTGGAAAGTGTTTTGTAGCTGTGTTCATATAATTCAGCAAGAACTTAAATTAAAAATTTCCCCCACTGGCTGCCATTTTCTGGACACTCAAGTTATAGATAACATTCTTAAAAAAAAAAAATCTAAAAAAAATTGACAATATTCCAAATGTGGTTTGACCAGAGCAGAATATGCCCAGAATCAGGAGAAAATTAAGTTTCCATATGACAAATTTTAAGTTTTTAAAAAAATTATCTTTTTATATAGGAATAGCACTAACTTTAAAGTTTTAGTCTCATTTTTCAAATTTATAATAAAATTCCAAGATTATTACTTCTCATAAAAAACAATCTCACTTTATTAAATGGTTAATAATACATGGCACTAAATTGAATTCTTTAAAAATATTTCTGTTCAAGAAGTTTACAATCTAAAAGCAGACAACACATTTATACATAAGCATTTTAAAAGCTACAAAGATAATAGCTAACATTTATACAACACTTATTACATGTTTCATATCTCTTCTTAATCCTTACAATATCCTTGGGATATAGATGCTATTATCTCATTTAACAGAGGAGGAAATTGAGGGAAACACAGAAGGACTACAGCTAGTGTCTGAAGCCATGTTTAATCACAGGTCTTCCTGACAGGATGCCCAGTATTCTATACACTGTCACCTAGCTGACCACCTGCAAAGTATTATTTGTATAAATTATGCTCATTCTTTTATGTTCATTCTATATCTTTTTTCCCCCTCTTATCCAAAGCCTACAAATCCCCCAACCCTTTAAAACTTATCTTCAAGCCTAGTTCCATGAAGCCTACTGCTAATTCTTGCCCATCATGATCTTTCCTCCTTTCTAATAGCCTAGAATGCTTATGACGATACCAAAATTTTGGAAGGGTGAGGGATAATCAAAGTTCTCTGGTAGAAAACTTCCAATTAGGAAATTCAACAAATGTACATCTCCAACTCTTCTGCAATTCACTCTCTAGGGAACTGAGAGATTGATATGGCCAGGGTCATTAAAGCTGATAAGTCACATGAGGGGAACCTGAGTCCCCTCTCTCTGTCCACTACACCATGCTGCCTCTCTGATTTGCTAACGTCAAACATTAAAGCATCTAATATTAAATTCAGCCTAGTCTTTTAAGTTGTCATAGGTCTAACCATTACATAGATGTAAAACTTTCCTCTAAGAATTATGGAGGCAAGAAGAATGACAGATTTTATTTCCTCAGGAAAGAGATAGGTTCCTCCATCTGATTTTTAAAAATGAATTCATTTGAGGTCAGTATGGCCATGTTGGATTCTTTACATGAATTCTATGTAATTCTACGCAGCAGAATTTTCTACAAATAGAAAATTCTATCAATTTTCTTCCTAACAGGCTACTAACTATTGTGTCTGTTACATTTTGTTTTTGAAGTGGCTTATCTGTTTTCCAGGAGACTTATCTCCAAGATATATAACTATATTCAAAAATCTTTTCCTTGGCTAGCATGACATTTAAAATAACATGATCTTTTTCCCCCCACAAATGATAAATGCTTATGTCAAAAGATATGAATAAGTAGTTCTCAAAAGAACTGAAAAACTATGAACAAAATTTTCAAATCACATGTCAAACACAAGTCAAAATTATGCTATAAATTATTTGTATGCAGTGACATATAAATGGCCATACTCTTTGACTCAGAGATTTCACTGCATATATTACAATTAAATCAAAAAACAAGAAAGTTTCCATATGGGAAGAAAAAAAAATACTTATAGCAGCACTTTCTGTAGTAGATGACCATTAAATAGGGAATGATTAAATCAATCAGTCATCTAATAAACATTTATTTAGAGCCTTCTATGTTCCAGGTTGAGGATACAAAAAGAGTTAAAATGTAGTCAGATTATGGTATATGAATATTAAGGAACATTACTATTATGTAAAAAAATATTGAGGAACAGAAACGATGGGAAGAATTCAATTATGCAAAGTGAAATAAGCACAACCAGAAATACAATATACCAAATGACTACAACAATGTGAATAAAAAGAACAAAAAATTGTTTGAAACTTAAAAGCTGCAAAATAATGACGTGATATGAGAAAGAAATTGAAGACTGTAGATATGGGATAGGACATATAATGCCAGACTTTTATCAGTATCTTGGTAGGTTTTGCTGAATTGGATATGTTTCTCTAGTTTTTAAAGCCTGGGTTGTCCTATCCAACCAGGTCTGCTCTGATTGCACTTATGCAGTATAGCCCCTTTGCCCCATCTATCCAGAGGTTAGACCTGTTGGTAACAAACAGTGCACATAAAGCACAATGAAGCTCAGAACACTGTCAAGGAATTTACTAGTCTCAGATATCTCAGTAACAGAGGTTACAAAGGGTATGTTCATCCTGCCTAGCTTTCCTCATCCCAATATTAAAATTTTCTATTATAAGGAACCACTTTCTAAGAATAGGAGGAAGAGATATGGATACCTTTAAAATTAAAAAGAATAGGGATAGAAGGGTAGGAAAGTAAGGTCAAGAGAGAGCAGAGTAAGAGTCAGGATTTTTGCTTAACTTTCCCAACACATCTTCTACACAACAATCTACAAAGCGATGCCAGGTCAAATTCTGATCAGCAAAGAAAATGGTATGAAGAGTCATTTTTTAATCCATGGCAGTTTAGGAAGAGAGACAGTGATTTGTGCATACTGGGATGGGATGTTGGTCAGCAACACAGCAATGTTAGGGAACACTCTAGCACCCAGGGACAGAAAATAAAACAAGCATCAGGGCAAGAAGTACCAGAACAAATGCCAGCTGGTATCTCTGACACCCTTTACTTACACAGCTTCAGGGCAGAGAAGGATAGTTGTGATCAAGTGTGGGCCACAGCTGAATACGGAACCCAAACCAAGTTCCTGAAATTTAGCTTTGTAGTTCTGAACACAGGGGCAAAGGGACAATTCAGTTTTAATCTTTAGTTCAGCACATAAGCCCTCAGTGAAAAAGCAGGGCAAAAGATCAAGACCAAAGGAGAATCAGTATTGCACATATAGAATTTCACGATCAATGGAGTTTCAGCAACCTTCTGCTGAAACTCAACTACACACAAGCCAAAAGACCTAATCTAAGTCAGGAACTTATAGAACTGAGACCAAGAGGCCAATGAATAGATTCATTCCCCAGATCCATGCCACACTGGAAGCAATGAAAACTTGTAGATCTAGATTTAATTGTGAAAACAGCAGAAATTCGGATAAGCTCATCTGGGCCTTCCTCCCAAACTCATCCAGAAGTGAACAGAAACCAAAACTAACAAAGTCTAAAGTCAAGAAATAGGTTGAAAGAATGAACAAAGAGAATCTAACCATAAATAATTACTATAGTGAGAGGGAAGCTCAAGACACAAACAATTGTAAAACAAAAACAATTATTCTAGAAAACTTACAGGTCCCACAAAGTTTATCTTTCAGAAGACAGAATGGGAAGGGGCTAGGAGAAAAGAGTGTGTGTGTGTGTGTGCCCGCGCGCGCGTGCAGAGGAATGGACTGGGGGATTATACAGCAACTATAACTGTGAATGGGATGAATTTACCCCTAAAATAGAAAATGAAAGACTGCATTAGAAACTAGAGTCCAACAATATATTATTTGTAAGAAACAGACACACAAAGAGAGTTAAAATAAGGGGCTGGAACAGGATTGCCTCTTATGGTTCAGCTGAAATTAAAAAAAAAATTTAAAAAGTGGGCTAGCAATCATAATTGCAGACAAAGTCCAAACAAAAATACACCTAACTAGAAAGACAGAATTGGGAAAGATACATTTTGCTAAAAGGCACTATCAACAATGAATCGATACTGAACATGTATGTACCAAATGGCATAATGTCCAAATTTCTGAAGAAAAAAAAATGTAATGTTAAAGCAAGAAATAGAAAACCTTTACTAGTGGGGACCTCAACTTATCCTTCTTAGAGCTAGATAAATCTAACCATAAAATAAAGTTGAACGAATTCAGAGATGAATAGAATTTTTGAAAAGTTAGATGATAGCCCTCAAGTGAATACTGAATTGAACTAAAAGGAACATACCTTCTCCTCAGCTATATGACACCTACACAAAAACTGACCATATATTAGAGCATAAAAATCTCACCATCAAATGCAGAAGAGCAGAAATTTACAAACATCATTTACAAACCATAATGCAATAAAAATTATAGTCAAATAAAGAGCCTTGGAACTGGAAGCTAAGTAATCTAATCCTAAAATAATGAGTCAAAGCCCAAATCATAGAACAATAAGTAAAAAACGAGACAACAAATTAAAATTTGTAGATGTGTCCATGGCTGCATTTTGGGGAAAATTAGTTTTTTTTAAATGCTTACATCAATTAAGAGAGAAAAAGCAGATCAATGGACTGGCATGCAACTTAAAAACAAAAACAAAACCAAAAACAAATCTTGGAAAAACAGCAAATTTTAAAATTCCCGATTATACCAATATACAAATACTGAAAGTCAAAGGCAAGATTTTTCAAGTTTATCAAACAGTAAAACAAATACTGACCTAATAAATAAAGCAATATAAATTGATAAGGGAAAAAGATATTTTTAAAAATACCATCAAATTCTGTGACATAAATATGATTTTGATACCTAAACAAAAGAGAACAAAAATAGAAGAAAAATATAGACCAAAAGTATAAATTTCCCAATTGCATCCCAATTATTGATGGGGGGGGGGGGGAGAGTTAAAAACACTATAGAAGGGGCAGCTAGGTGGCGCCGTGGAAAGAGCACCAGCCCTGAAGTCAGGAGGACTTGAGTTCAAATGTGGTCTCAGACACTTAACATTCCCTAGCTGTGTGACCCTGGGCAAGTCACTTAACCTCAATCGCCTCAGCAAAAAAGCAAAGCAAAACAAAACAAAATAACAAAAAAAAAAAAAAAAAAAAAAACACTATAGAAGAGATTATAGCAATATATCACAACTGTCATATACTATGATTGGTTGAATTTATACCAAAAATATAGGGCTGGTACAATACTGGGAAAACTATGAGCAACAGATACAAAATTTTTTTTTTGATAAAATATAATACCCATTTCTATGTAAAACACTAGAAAATAGATGGGACTTCCTAAAATGTCCATTTCAATCTAAAACCAAGATCAAGTTTTATCTGTAAAAGGAATGAACTAGAAGCCTTTCTAGCAAAAATCAGAGGTGAAGCAATGTCTATATTCACCATTATTAGTCAATAGCGACAGACAAAAAAATAAAAAAAGAAATAGAAGGAATATGTATAAACCACAAGGAAATAAAACTTTTTTTTTTTTTGGTAGACAATATACTGGTATATTTAGTGAACCCTAGAGAATTAACTAAAACAAAACAAAACAAACAAAAAAAACCCCACTAATCTAAACAATGCAACTTTAAGGAAAGTTGTGGAATTTAAAATATACCCACACAAATCATCAGCATTTCTACCCAAAAGAAAGAGGCAGAAAGAGAAAGTACCTTTAAAATAATTACTGACAGTATAAAATATTTGGGAGTCTATTTGCCAATACATACAAAAGAACCATATGCACACAATTATGAAATATAGAACGAAATAGAAATTTAAAGGGGAAAGTATTAATTGCTCAGTACTTATTCTAGCAGAGTAATTTAATAAAATTGATAGTATTACTTAATTATCTTATTCAGTGCCATACCAACCAATCACAATCAATCTTCAAATTTCACAGGGATAACATTTCTAGAAAACAGCTCTAAACTAAAACTTAACAACCACATAAACAACCCAAGAAAGCTGATACAGTGAACCTATGGAAAATTGGGGGGTTTTGACTCTACAACCATCAAAAATTGCAATCTTTTGCTAGAGATTTCTGAAATTTTCTGCATACATTTCTTTATAAAACATTAATCCTAATAATATGCACTTTCTCAAACACAGTAACTATGAAATAAGCCATAAAATGTAATATACAAAATAAAACTGTTAACATGCAAAACATTTTTCTCATTAGCAATTCTCTAGAATTGGGACCTTTTGTGCTAATATCTCAATTTTAAAAATTGTCTTCAGACAATATTCACTTTTCATGACATGAAATCCATACTACTATACAGCAAAAAAAATTCTTAAAACTAAAATTTTTTTTTAAACTTGCATCTTACTTTCTAATGTGTTAAGTAGTGACAGGGCATTGTACTGTATACTATACTATGGTAAATGTGTCTACCTTCGCAAAACCAAGGGAGAGCTTGATGGAGCTTTAATTGCTGAGTCAGCCAGCAATCACAGCATGGTCAGTCCCCATGCCCAACCTCTTTTAAGCACTCCAGCAGTCCTGGGAACAGATAGTGCTTACTAAGAATTTCTCAGGAAGAGCTTTCTCCCCCCTTCTAGCTAAGTATCTCAGATCATGTATCTGTATTCCTTCTCTCCTTAGCTCCCCCTACCCACTGAAGAGTGAAGGAGGTAGCTGAAATTTTATCCTTAGCAATTTCTCCACTTGCTTAGAAAACTTTAGACCTCTTAACACTGCGTCTACAGAACACAGCCTAGAATGAATGTTTCAGTTGTCAACATGAAAGTTAAAATAAGGTTTCTAATAAAATCAAATCATCCAAATGTCAAAAGCTGAAGATCGACTATAATAAAAATTTATTTTGAAAAGGAAAAAAAAATGACAAAACTTATCTGGAGGAAGAAAAAGGTCAAGAATAGCAAAAGAATCAAAGAAAAAATGGGGGAGACTTGCACTACTAGCTCTCACACTGTATTACAGAGCTATAACTATTAAAACAATGAAGTTTATCAGTTGAACAGATTAGATACACAACATGCAGAATTGAGCACAAGATATAAATGAGCTATAAACAGCCTAGTATTTAATAAATCCAAAGATCCTAGCTTTGGGGGCAAGAACTCACTTTTTGACAAAAGCTCTTAGGAAAACTTAAGAAAGCAGTCTGGCAGAAACTAGGGATAGACCAACACATATATCAAGATAAGTTCAGAAATAGTATATGATTTAAATATAAAAGGTGATATCAAAAGCACATTAATGGAACAGGAATAAATTACCTGACAGATCTATGGGGAGGGGAAGAGTTTAATGGTCGAATGAGAAGACATTCACAAGAGATAAAATGATTTTATTATATAAAATTTAAAAGCACCTGAACAAACAAAACCAATACAGCTTTAATTAAAATAAAAGCAAGAAACTTGGAAAAATCTTTTAATACTTTTTTTTGTTAAATAAAGGTTTTGTTTCCAAAGAGGAAAAGGAGTCAATTTTACAAGAATAATAATAGTCATTTTCCAAAAGATAGTCAAAAAATATGAATAGACTGTTTTTAGAAGAAGAAATCTAAGCTATCAAAAAATACAATATGAAATAATTGATGAAATGCACATAAAAACAATTCTGAAGTACCACCTCACACTCATTGAGTATTAGGTAAACGACAAATTCTATAAGGGATGTGAGAAGACAGGCATACTGATACACAGTTGGTGAAACTATCAATTAGGCTAACCATTTTAGAAAGCAATTTGGTACCATGCCCAAATGGCTATTACAGTTATCCCTTTCACATTCAAAGGGGTTAAAGGCATGTTACCTCAGCAATTTGGAAAGTCACTTTAAATTTTCTAGCCCTCCTGTTATACCAGAGAAGTCTGAATTATTATAGTATTAAACGATAAAATGTTGATATTATACAATACTATATTTTATGTATTTCAAAGTTTCTAAATTTTTGGGGTCATCTGTTGGCTTTGTGTGTTGTCGTGGTTTCTGCAAAACTACCCAAAAATTCCCATTTAATTTCTTATGCTAATTTCATCTGTACAGTCATTGGTCTCCTGAAATTATTCTATTTACTTATTAGTGTACATACTTTCCAAGAAAAATTAAAGAACTTGGGTATCTTTGTATTTATCCCCTTTATACCCAATACCAATGGGTATATTAAAATCTATAGGAAGTAGAAGACATTTAATAAGTGTGTAATTGTATTAGATTCCTTATAACACTTAAGGCAGTGCTAGATCATGAGATGCCCAATAAATGAAGTTATAGTAGCAGTTAACTGAATTACACAATCTCAGGATAGAAAGGCATCCCACAAGCCATGTAATCAATCCATACCCAAACAAGAATCCTCTACAAAATACCTTAATAATAGCCTTTTAAAAAGTCTATAAAAATAAACACTACCTGTGCAAGAATGTTTGTGGCAACCCTTTTTGTAGTGGCTAGAAACTGGAAATTGAATAGATGCCCTTCAATTGGAGAATGGCTGAATAAATTATGGTATATGAATATTATGGAATATTATTGTTCTGTAAGAAATGACCAGCAAGATGATTTTAGAGAGGCCTGGAGAGACTTACATGAACTGATGCTGAGTGAAATGAGCAGAACCAGGAGATCATTATACACGGCAACAACAGTACTATATGACGATCAATTCTGATGGACATGGCTCTCTTCAACAATGAAATGTTTCAAACCACCTCCAATTGTTCACTGAAGAAAGCCATATACACCCAGAGAGAGGGATGCGAAATGTGGACCACAACATAACATTCTCATACTCCTTGATTGATGTTTGCTTACATTGTGTTTCCTTTATCTGATATATCGTTTGTGTAGATAAGATTTTTCTTGCACAACAATGATAAGTTTGGAAATATGTATACATATATTCGATTTGCCAATATTTTAACATAATTAACATGTAGTGGATATCCTGCCATCTAGGGGAGGGGTGGGGAGTTGGGGGGAAAAATTTGTAACGGAAAGCTATGTAAGGGTCATTGTTGAAGAATTACCCACACATATGTTATGCAAATAAAATAAAATTAAAAAAAATAAAAAAAAAATAAACACTACCTTCCACATACCACTACTTTCTAAAGTAGCTCATTCAATATTTGGATAGCTTTATTAGAACGTTTTCTCCTACTTTTTTTCTCTCTTGAAACCTATATGTGCCTTTTTTTTTTTTTTTTGCAAATTCTGTACAATGCTAGTAGTTTTTGCCTACTGGGGCCAAGTAGAACAAATATAATCCATTTTCTAAATGATAACTCATTTAATATTTGTAGATAATTCCCTTGAGTACTTGAGAATTCTCCTAGCTAGACATTCTCAGTTGCTCACCTTCATGTGTTATCTTAAGGCCTTTCACTATTACCGTTGAGTTTCTCTGGACACTGTCCAACTTATCAATATTCTTTTTAAAATGTGGTGTCCAGAAGTAAATAAAATATAATAATAAAAAGACAATAATAGCAACAACAATGACAATAATGAGTAGTATTATGTAGTAACTAATATGGATTTGCATTGTGTTTAGTACTACAAAAATTTCTCTTTTGATCCTTACAACAAATCTGAGTGGTAGGTGATATCTTTATTTTACAGATAAGAAAACTGAGTCAATTAAAGGTTAAGTGACATGCCCTAAGTCACACAGCTTGTAAGTACCTGAGACAAGATTTGAACTCTGGTCTTCCTGATTCTAGGCCTTAGTCATATAAATCCACTGTGCCAAAAAATTCCTGGATTAAGTCTGATCAGGGAACAGAATGGTACTCACAAGTCTTGGTTCTTACACCATACTTTTATAGTAGGACCAAGAGTTTCCTGATATCACTTCCCTGTCCTTGATATGGCTTCCTTCGCCAACATAACCTGATTGGTCCCAGTTTCCCTGACAGTTTCCTGATTTAAGGGCATAAAACTTTGCATAGTTGCTACCTTTCCAACATGTGGGTATTGTGGCAAAGTAAAGTAAACTTCCTCCCATATTAAATGTTTAGTGATCTACAAATACCTTGCTTTGTTCCAACATCAGTCCTAAACTAAGAGTGTGTTAGCTTCAAAACTGCGCCTACAATACCTTGATGTAGTCAGACATTTCATTTTTTAGGTTCTCTATTATACTGCTGACAGAACAATTGTATAATTCACCAAAACCTCTAATCTTTTTCAGATTTTGTCCACCTGTGTTACCCACATTTAAAACTGTTGAGAGACTGTATACTAACCTTGTCATCTGTGTTAGTTAAAAGAACTACAAATCTGATGAACATGCCATCTATGCTTTTATCCAAATCACTGCTTAAATATACTAAAATAGCTCCAAAACAAATTTCCCAAAATCAGACCTACAAGACAGGGACTATGATAATATAGAATGTTCAGAGAAATTTTCCAGTTTGATATTCCTTGAGATCAAAACCCTCTGATATATTTCATAATCTCTGTGAGTTTTAGTGTCTCTCCCTCTTCTTAAAGAGAGTGCAAAGAACATATAATTTACCTATCAAATCTTTGGAGAAGGGAGGAATTTATGACTAAAAAAGAACTAAAGAACTTTATTAAATGCAAAATGGACAACTTTGATTACACTAAATTAAAAAGGTTTTGCACAAAAACAAACACAAACAAGATTAAAAGAAGTTCAAAGCTGGGGAAAAATTTTTAGCCAGTGTTTCTGAAAAAGGTCTCATTTCTAAAATATGTAAAGAACTAGGTCAAATTTATAAGAATAAAAACTTCATTTTCCATTTGATAAATGGTCAAAGGATATGAACAGACAATTTTCAGATGGTGAAATTAAAGCCATCTATAGTCATATGAAAAAACATTCCAAATCACTATTGATTAGAGAAATGCAAATTAAAAAAACTCTGAGGCATCACCTCACACCCCTCAGATCAGGAAAAAATGATAAATGTTGGAAGGGATGTGGGAAAACTGGGACACTAAAACATTGTTGGTGGAGTTGTGAGATGATCCATGCATTATGGAGAGCAATTTGCAACTATGCCCAAAGGGCCATCAAACTGTGCATACTTTTTGATCCAGCAGTGTTTCTACTGGGCGTATATCACAAAGATCTTAAAAAGAGGGAAAGGGACCCACATGTGCAAAAATGTTTGTGGCAGCCCTTTTTATAGTGGCAAGGAACTGGAAATTGAATGGATGCCCATCAGTTGGAGAATGATTGAATGTTATGGTATATGAAGGTTATGGAATATTATTGTCCTATAAGAAACAATCAACAGCATGTTTTCAGAGAGGCCTTTTCTCAGTGGTTCAGTGATCCAAGGAAATACCAAAATTTATTGGATAGAAAATGCAATCTTCTAATTTTGATTATATTAAGTTAAAAAGTTTTTGTATAAGCAAAACTAATGCAGACATGATTAGGAGGGAAGCAATAAATTGGGAAATCATCTTTACATTTAAGGGTTCTGATAAAGGTCTCATCTCTAAAATATATAGAGAATTGTCTCATATTTATAAAAATTCAAGCCATTCTCCAATCGATAAATGGTCAAAGGATATGAACAGACAATTTTCAGAGGATGAAATTAAAACTATTTATAGTCATATGAAAAGGTGCTCCAAATCACTACTGATCAGAAAAGTGGAAATTATGACAACTCTGAGATATCACTACACACCTGTCAGACTGGCTAAGATGACAGGAAAAGATAATGATGAATATTGGAGGGGATGTGAAAAACTGGGATACTGATACGTTGTTGGTGGAACTGTGAACAGATCCAACCGTTCTGAGGAGCAATTTGGAACTATGTTCAAAAAGTTATCAAACTGTGTATACCCTTTGACCCAGCAGTGTTTCTATTGGGCTTATATACCAAAGAGATCTTAAAGGAAGGAAAGGGTCCCACATGTGCAAAAATGTTTGTGGCAGCCCTTTTTGTAGTGGCAAGAAACTGTAAACTGAATGGATGCCCATCAATTGGAGAATGGCTGAATAAATTATGGTATATGAATGTAATGGAACATTATTGTTCTGTAAGAAACGACCAGCAGGATGATTTCAGAGAAGCCTGGAGAGACTTGCATGAACTGATGCTGAATAAAATCAGCAGAACCAGGAGATCATTATACACGGCAACAATAAGACTATACAATGATCTATTCTGATGGACATGGTCCTCTTCAACAATGAGATGTTTCAAACCAGTTCTAGCTGTTCAGTGATGAAGCCATATACATCCAGGGAGAGGCTTGTGGGATCTGAGTCTGGACCACAACACAGCATTTTCATGCTCTCTATTGATGTTTGCTTTTCTCAGGTTTTTTTTTTTTTCCTTTCCTGTACAGCAATAAATATGCATATACATATTCGATCTGTCAAATATTTTAACATAATTAACATGTATTAGACTTCCTGACATCTAGGGGAAGGAGTGGGGAGTAGGAGGGAAAAATTTGTAACAGAAAGCTTTGCAAGGGTCAATATTGAAAAATTACCTATGCATATGTTTTGCAAATAAAAAGCTTTTTTAAAAAAAAAAACTCTTCATCCAGAAAAAGACCATGGAAATTAAATATAAATCAACACATCTTTTTAAAATCAGTTTCTTCTTTTTTCTGTTTCTTTTTCCTCTCCCGTGGTTTTCCCTTTTTGTTCTGATTTTTCTCTCCCACCATGATTCGTAAAGAAATGTGTATTTAAAAAGTTAATATACATGTATAACCAGGAGAAAATTAATAAAGAAAAAAAGAGTGCATAGCCTAATGAGCACAGAATACCAAGAAGATTCAATCTGAAGCACTGAGATTCAGTTTAACCCAAGGATATTAATAATCAATCCCTTTGGGAGGGGGAAGGAATAACATCAGTCTCTCCATGACAAAAGAGCATTCTGGGACTTCCTCTTATGAAGCTAACAATAATTTTTGTACCAATGAGCTCATCAAGATAAGTGACTCTTCATGTTTGGTAAGTTCAAAGGTTTGGGACCCCCCCAAGAAGGTGTGATAACTTTGATGATGATGTAAAATGGGGCAGTATTTTCTGAGGTTGAACCATCCAAGATTAAAACTTTTTTTTTTTTTTTTTTGCAGAACCAGATTTAAAGTCTGAGTACCAAAGCAATTTGCTACTTAACACATGTAAGACCGAGCAAGATGCTTTACTGCTCAGGGCCCTCAGTTTATTCATTTATGGAATAATGGGTTGGACCAGATTATCTCTAAAGTCCCCTTCAGGTCAAAATCAATAAATATGTAGTAAGTACCCACTATGTGCCAGCCACTTTGCAAAACACTGGGACTATATAGATAAGCAGAAGAAAGTCCCTGTTCTCAAGAAGCTCATGGTGTAAGGGAAAATAATATGCAAACAACTATGTATAAACCATGATAATACATGACAAAACTGGAGATAATCCCAGAGAGAAGGCAAATAGATCAAGAAAAATGAGAAAGTTAAAATCCCACCTTCTGTTTGAAACATAAGACTTGATGGAAGCCAGAAAACAAAAATGAGGGGGGTAAAGGTTCCAAGCATGAAATAGCTAGTGAAAATGCCCTGAATCTATAGTATTGTGAGGAAGCCAATGGCAAGCAGGCCAATACCACTGAAGTGAAGAGTATGTGAAGGAAATAAGATGTAAAAAGGCTGGAAAGGTATGGATTGTATATGACAGGATATTGGAGGATGAAGAGAAGGGCTAGGCGCCAAGAGTAGAAAAAACAGAACAGGTCCAAGATTCATTGTCAGTCAATGTTGTGATCAGGCATAGAAGGGGCCAGTGCTATGCCAATCTAGGCTAGATATGGAGATCCAGTCTCAAAACAAGAAAAAACAGGCCTTCAGGAAAGTTTTTTTTTTAATCATACAAGAAAAGCAATCTCCTCTTTTTTTTCCCCTGGCCAAAAAAAAAAAAAAAAAATTATACACTGTCTGAACACCCATTTAATATAACAGAATTGGCTCTAAGTTATATAAATCTTTCCATCCCCCCCAAATATAAAACGATCTTTCAAAACATTTTTGGAACAATTGAGGACTTTGAAAAGAATGCTCCACAAATTGTAAAGGCTATTTCAAAAGTTTTGAGGACTGGCAGTATTATCAGAAAAGGAATAATGCACTGAATCCAATACTAATTTAGAAGTATAAATTCTACATGCTTGTTGGAAAAAAGTATTTTTATAGTAATACTTTATAGATCAATTGTTCCACAAATTATATATTACAAAGACCAAGTTAAAACTGCCCTAAAACTTTTGGGACACCTTAGATTTGAAGTTTGCACAGGATGTCAGGCATTTTCTTTTTTTAACTTGTAAAATGAACCTAAAACATTGTGCCAAGAACTATACAGTCTTTGGCAAAAAACTGCTGCCCTATTACAGAAGAGAAATGTTAATGGAAAATGAAAAGCTGGCTAGAAGGTAGCGTCTGAAAATCTTCCTCTGCCCCAACTCCCCAAAGAACCTGTAGTAAAACCAATGGCCTTAAGTGTGTGTGTATATGTATAATGTCCTAAATTCAAGCAACATAGGGAACTAGAAGATCTAAGGAAAGGAAACATTTTGATATAATAGTTTTCCTTTAGACTTGGTGGGATGAAACCCTGTTAACTAGACTAGATCAGGATTCGAGGTAGGAATACGTTATTAAAAAGAAAGATGCCAGGAAAAAATGGGCAGGTGGGATAGCATTGTACATTAAGGTAGTTTAATCATGTGATGAAATCCAGGAACCAAAGGGATAAAGTATGAAGAAGAGGATTTAGGTGAAGGTCAAAATAGAAAGAAACATAAGTGATTTATTACTGGAATCTTCTCTCGACATAGAAACTACATGAGAACTTTGAGAAACAAATCATAAATCTGGCAGAGGCATAATCATCACAGTGAAAATAGATTTCAATTATCCAGAAATTTGTTGGGAGCTCTTTCTAAACCTAAAGCAGAAAAGCTAGTAGCTTCCTGATTTGTCCTAGTAATAATAATTTCATCCTTCAAAAGGTAGAGAAAACAAGGAGTAATTTTATACTGAAACTCATCTTACCAACAACAGACGTGGTTTTTTAAATTTTGTTTTATTTTTTTGTGGAGAAAATGATGGGAACTTTGGTGAGAAGTGACAGCCTCACCCAAGAGGAAAGGAAATCGGGGCATAATCAGAAATAAATTCTAGATGTGAAGGAAACATTTCAAAGGATACAAAGGAAAAGAAAGTAGGGCCTTGTGAACTAAAAAATGAAAACATTTCAGGCAACATCAGCAGGAAAGGGATGGCAGATATCTAAGAATCAAATTCTTAAAAGATACAAAAGGAAACAAGTCCAATAAGGCCGAAAAGTGGAACTTACCTAAGGAGATCAATTTGGATAGATTCAATAAATTAGAAATGTACAGAAGATAGAAGGAAGGCCAGGTGATAGAGAATGAATATGTGTATGGAATGCTTTTAATAAAATTAAGCATCTGGAATTGTAAAGTTCTTTTTATGAACTGAGGCCATGAAAAAAAGTTAAGAACAAGAAAAAAGCTTGAGGTTTTGTTTTATTTAAGTAACAATGGGAGGAAGATAAAAGGAAAAAGACCTCTTTGCTTTAAGTGTATAGGACAAGAATAACCAACACTAAAGAAGGTAAAATCTTGTTCAATTCTTGTTTTCTTTTTTTCTATATAGAGGGCATCAAGGAGTCTGGAGAATAGTATTTGGCAATGTGTGATATGGTTGGTCTCATACTTTTAAAAAAAGTCAGTGTCCACTGTATGAAGAATGGTTGGGGGTGACAACTAGCAGCAGGGAGCACAACAAAGAAGCTCTTTATTGCAGTAAGGTAGGAAGTACATATATATATATATACGTATGTATATATATATATACGTATGTATATATATATATATCTTAAAATTTTCATATAAACTAACTAATTTAAGTTATTAATAACACCACCAATATATATATATTTTTAATCAATCATCTATGATCCCAGTAGTAGAAATGGGTATAACAAAGTGGAAGTAGGACAAAATCTGGTACTGCTACTTAAAATGTTTAAATCAGACTACTAAATTTATAAAGTCCTGACCATATAAAATCAATTAGTGCATAGCAATACCTTGCAATGCATTTGAAAACTTAAAATTTATCTTAAAAACCATGCCTGTCTGGTTCAGGAGACCAGTGCATAAGAGGAGCATTACTGATTATAAAACCTCCTCCTCTAATCTTCAATTTCTGTTACCTTGATCCTTTCCTCTTACCAGAATCATGTTGAGGCATCCCACAATTCTTAGAAAATTTCAATTTTACCCTATCACCCTTGTGCAGCTCTAATCCCATTTCCCTAGGCCTTTCACAGCCTAGTTTCTGTTTAAAAAAAAAAAAAAAAAAAAGTCAACACATTGCTTTGATTTCTTCTCTCCTTTCATTCAATTCTTTCCTTAAAACTTGGCTTCTGAATTTGGAATTCAACTAAAACTATTCTTTCCAACTGATGGGTGATTTCAAATTCTCTCTTTTTAAAAAGAGATATTTATTATTTTATTGCCTTTTTTTTTTGTTTTATATGTTGTCCACATTCCCTCCTTTGCCTTTCCTCTTTTTCCCTTCTTGAGAGCTGTCCTTATGTGTTGTGTCCTACCTGTCTTGAATGTACTCCCTCCTAACTACTACCTTCTCTCAGAATTCCCTAGAATTCTTTCAAAGTTCAGCCCAAGTATCACATCTTTCACATGACCTTTCCTGATAGCCCCAACAACTAGCAAATCCCAGCCTAATGAAATCTAGGCATCTCTGTCAAATGGTAAAACATTTATCCTAGAAATGCTTTTCGGACATTTTTACATCCACTGGGTTTGGAATTCTTGTGGCTCAAGGAGGGGGATGATGAACTCTGATTAATATAATGATACAATGAGACGCAAAATTACCAATTCCCAAATGGAGATGGAATAATACAATACAATCTTACATCAAGACACATCATCCAAAAAGGTTAAGAAACTTATTAAAGATATGAATTTAAGTATGCTATGATGCCCAGAAATTTGCCTGATTTGAATCCCACTGGAAACAGAAAAAAGAACTGTTCACTTAATATCCTATGTGATTAAAGTGTGGTTTACTGATGAAGAATTAAGGAATACCTATCAAAAGCTTACAAACTCAATGTCAAGTTATATTTTAAAAAATGACTTGTAGGACACACTGCAAATTAAGATTTCTTAAAGATATAAAAGTTATTTGTTTTTTATCATTTAAACAAATGTTGAAATTATTTTTACTTTGTTCCAGTTAATTGGCATATGACTTTTATATAGGGTGTCCCAAAATTTTTTAGTGCAGTTTTAAATTCTTAAACCTTAAGAGGTTGTATATCCAGGCTTGGTCTCTCTCTTGTGCTCCAGTCACAGCCAAAGGTATACAACTGAATACCTCAGGGAAATTTTAAACTCAGTATATTCAAAAGTGAATTCATTGTATATCTCCCAAAACAAATCTATCCTTTTTCAAATTTCTCTTTTCTGTTAAGAGTATCCGGATCCTTCTAGTTACCCACAACCACAACTTTGGATCATCCTTACTCTCTCAGACCACATATTTAGTCAGTTCTACATTCATGATATCTTTTATTTTGATCTCCTTTTTTCCATTCATGTAGCCAACACTCTAGGTTCAGAAGCCCTCTTTACTTCTCTCATCTCTCTATAAAGCAGCCTTCTAATTTGTCTCTGTGTCAAATCTCTCCTCTCTCCAATCTATGCCCCACACAGTCTCCAAAGTAACATTCTTAAAGTAAAGATCTAATTATATCAAGACAAAGCCTTTTTCTAACAAAGTCCTAGTGCCTCCCATTAAGATAAAACCAAAATCCCCAGTCTGTCATTTAACATCCTTCATGTTTGGCCTACCATTCTAGATTTGTGAGGTTTTGTTTGTTTAGTTTTTGGTAAGAGAAAATACCTGAGAGGGAATTTATTCAATAATGAATATGATATTAGAAAACAAAACAAACAAAAAAACCACCAACCCATAATATTTATCAATGAAACATTTTAAAAATAAATAAGAACAGAGGAAAAATTTGAATTTCATCAAGCCATACTGATAAATTATTAAGTTAGTAAATCCAATGAAAAAGAAGGATAACTTACACAACTGAATAACCTCTTTCTTTACTTACCTCTCAAATATGAACTAAAAGTGGGTGGAACCCACCTTATCAGATGATAGAATTCTTAAGCTATTTAAAATTAAATTTCCCCTTCTTAATTTTAACTACATATTTGAATTAAAAGATATAATGGTAGGCAAAAATTCAAAATTAAGAACATAAATATTATCTTGACACAGATATAACTAAGCACTACTGGTAGTCAAAACAACTGTATTTTCTGAAAAAGCACCTACAGAGTACTCAAGACATGGGGGATATTATAAAGAAATAAACCATGAAAGGAAAAAAGTCCAAAAAGCCTTCAAAACAATGAAAAGATGCAAAATTCAAGATGAGAGCCATTTGACTGAGTTAGCCCAATAAATTTTTTTTAAATACTCTCAGAGATTATAAAATTGTATAAACTTTGTGACCATGAATTCTGGTCATGTTCTCAATATACATATAAAGAATCACTTTACATTAATTAAAAAGTTCTACTCTTTGTAGTTTCTGTTATGAATAAATTAACATATAATCAATAAAACATCTAATTTGTTTGCATTTTTTAGAATGCATTCCTCTGTCCTTGTAATTTTAAAGTCTAAAGATGAAACAATTTTGTAACTCCTTTTGGGGGAAAAAAAAAAAGCCTTAAGCAGTAAAAATTGTGGGGATGCCATCTATGGGACAGTTAATGGAATGCAGACAGCTTGAAGCAGATGAATATAAAATCTGAATCATTTTTAACTGAAGTCTATAGAGAATAACAATCCTTTAAGAGCTGAGGTTCTTAACCTAACTTAAATATTTGATAACTATTTCAAAATAATTGATTTTCTTTATAATCCTATATATGTTAATTATTTAAAAGCATTCTAAGAAAGATTCCATAGACTTCAACTTACTGACAATGGGATCCACTACACAAAAAGGTTAAGATACTCTAGTTTAGAGGTGAAAAGCATTTGAGATACCATCTTTTCCAATACCCTCACTTTTAAAACAAAACATCTGTAAAACCTTTGGATTTAACTATAGGATTTGCTAAATAGTGCTCTATGTACTCACCACACCCCAAACCATCAATAGTATCCAGTTTTCCAGTTTAAAATTCACTGATAGCTGTCTAAGATTTTTTTTTTTAATTAGTTTTTTGGATTGTGGCCAAAGGGAATTCCCAGGACAAAAACTACTACTTATGCAGATCAGCAATTGCTTTATAATTTATATTACAGAGATACCAGTCTTATTGAATCCAAGGACAGCTCTCTAGATCTTCTAAGCCAGGTTGTGTCTCTAAGTAGTTATTAAGTTTAATAGGACACCAAGGAATAATTATTTTTGTCTTATGGACAACCAAGTTAAACTAAGTTACTGGCCTACTAACTTGACTTAATATAAAACCACTATGGGCCAAAGAAGAACTAGAGATCATCATTAATCACAAAATAGATAATTTTGACTATATCAAATTAAAAATTTTTTGTATCAAATTTAAAAAAATGAATGCAGACAAGATTAAAAGGGAAGCAATAAACTGGGAAAACATTTTTACACTCAAAGGTTCTGATAAAGGCCTCATTTCTAAAATATATAGAGAATTGACTCAAATATATAAGAATTCAAGCCATTCTCCAATTGATAAATGGTCAAAAGATATGAAGACAATTTTCAGATAAAGAAATTGAAACTATTGAAGAAATTGAAGAAATTGAAACATGAGAAGGTACTCCAAATCACTATTGATCAGAGAAATGCAAATTAAGACAACTCTCAGATACCACTACACACCTATCAGATTGGCTAAGATGGCAGGAAAAGATAATGACAAATGTTGGAGGGGATGTGGGAAAACTGGGATACTGATACATTGTTGGTGGAACTGTGAACGGATCCAACCATTCTAGAGAGCAATCTGAAACTATGCTCAAAAAGTTATCAAACTGTGCATACCCTTTGACCCAGCAGTGTTTCTATTGGGCCTATATCCCAAAGAGATCTTAAAGGAAGGAAAGGGACCCATTTGTGCAAAAATGTTTGTGGCAGCCCTTTTTGTAGTGGCAAGAAACTGGAAACTGAAAGGATGTCCATCAATTGGAGAATGGCTGAATAAACTATGGTATATGAATATTATGGAATATTATTTTTCTATAAGAAATGACCAGCAGGATGATTTCAGAGAGGCCTGGAGAGACTTGCATGAACTGATGCTGAGTGAAATCAGCAGAACCAGGAGAACATTATACACAGCAACAAGACTATGATCAATTCTGATGGACATGGTTCTCCTCAACAATGAGGTGATTCAAACCAGTTCCTATTGTTCAGCGATGAAGATAGTCATATACATCCAGAGAGAGGCCTGTGGGAACTGAGTATGGACCACAACACAGCATTTTAACGCTTTCTGTGAATATTTCCATGCATTTTGTTTTCCTTCTTAGGTTGTTGGTTTTTTTTTCCTCTTTCTAGATATGATGTTTCTTGTGCAGTAAGATAACTGTATAAATATGTATACATATATTGGATTTGTCATATAATTTAACATATTTAGCATGTATTAGATTACCTGTCATCTAGGGGTGAGGGAAGGAAGGGAAAAAAAGCTTGGAACAAAAAAAAAAAAAGTTTTGCAAAGGTCAATGTAGAAAAATTACACATGTGTACTGTAAATAAAAAGCTTTTAATAAAAAAATAAATTAAAAAAACTATGATTTGTATCTTATTCTAAAACTAGTGGAGAGTTATTGAAAATTCTTGCTCAAAAAAGTATCATCAGGCTGTACTTTAAGAAGATCATTTAGGCAGCTGAAAAGACTAGTCAGTGAAAAGCATGGAAAAGGTAAAACTAATAAGAGGGAAACTACTTCAATAGTTGAGCTAAGAGGTAATAAGGAAGGTAGGGTGGTGGCCACTTGAATGGAGAAAAGGGCACAGAGTAAGAACATTAATCAATTACATATGGAGAATGAAGAATGGAGATGATTCAAAGATGACTATAACAACAGCCACCATATTTATAGAACTTTCAGGTTTACAAGATGCCCCCATGTGCACTATTTTGTTTGATCCTCAAAACAACTTTAGGGAAATAGATGGTAGAGTCTGTTATTCTCATTTTACAAACAAAGAAATTGAGAAATTATGTAGCTAGTGTCTGAGAATGGATTCTTACCCAAATGTTGCTGAATCCAAATCTAGCACTCTAATTCATTATGCCACCAGCCCTCTGATAACTGAAAGATTAAATAAAAAGATGATGGTGCCAAAACTTTCATTTTCTAATGCCACTTTAAAATTTAACTTTGATAAAAAAAAAAATAAACCAAAGAAAGGTAACCTTGGGCAGATTAAAATGAAAAAACAAAAACAAAACAAATAATTAATGATAATGGAACTTTGATCAAGTAGAAACTGGATAATTTGCACTTGACCATAAGCTAAAGCAATGTTTTTCAAAGTGGAGGACCATGGCTTGATTTCAAGGATAAGTAACCAGCTCATCAAGAAGGTGAGTCTCATCTCAATTTCTCCACAATAGCAAATTAAGATGGTACATCACCCACTTCACCCACTATTAAACAATAGTCCTCCATTCTACCCTCTTCCACTAATAAGCTTTCTGTCCTTTTTTGGATTTTTTTTTCTTACTAATAAATCAGATTAGGTCCCTTCTCCAATCCTATCTTTCATATGTACAAAAGACAGTAGTTAGTCTAGAGATTCTTAAACCCAAAACATATGTTGATGGTAGAGCATTTTTTGGTCAAGATAAAAAATATATTTTGAGCATACTGTAAATGATGCTATGTATGTGTAGATATACACATATGTATTTTTTAATATAAAAAAGCATTTTATTTGATAAAGTACCTCTTAAAAGGTTTGCCCTTGGCAAATTGTCTTTCATGCATGCAATTTTGTTCAAATACACTCTGATTATTAATACAAGTGAAGCAACAAATGGAGATGTTTGCTCAACAAAAGCGTTTGTCACTGTTATTATGGTGAACATTCAGCACAAAAATCCAAAGGAAAGATGGATTTCCTACTTACGTCACCAAACTGCAGAACCTACTTGATGAAATATATTCTTACCCCAAAACATAAACCTAACAGGATAATATGGTCCACAGGGTCATGAAGAGTTGGAAACAACTGAATAATAAATGAATAGTTAGATCTATTTGGTAAAAGCAGAAACTAAAAGACTAATTAGAAGGCTATTACAGTAGCCCAGGTGAGAACCAGGTTAGGCGAGAAGTGAAAGTCGGAATAAAGATAGTGGACTTAGAGAGAAAGAGATATGTTACTGAAATATTGAAGAAGAATTTACAAAAATTTTGAGTATTTGGTTTAAGGAGCAATAAGGAATGGTTTCCTGTATGTATAGCACTGCCCCTAACAGAAATACTTAAGTGTGTTTGGGGAGTAAAGAATGAATGTATCAGCATATACATCTTGGCTCAATGCCAGAAATGGACAATGAGCTGGGACTAGATATGAAAAAGAAGAGAATGGCCTGGATTATATCTGGGAAATGTGCAGTGCTTTTAATGACTTGAAGCTTCTACCAGAAACAAAAGACCCATCTTTTAACACCAATATTTACCAGCTGTGCCAAACAGCTGTGAATAAAAGAATATCACAAATTCTGAAAAAATCTAAATTGTGGATTCCCCCCAAATGGCGATAATGAAGCTAAAGGTAATATAAGTAAGACTGAACTAAGATTACCAAAGAAGAAATGAGAAAAAGGGAAGTAACATAAAATATATCAGAAAAATATACAACTGGAAAAGGTTTAGTGAGATATATTAAGATTTTTAGTAAGATAGCTTGTATATTCCACTAGCAGCCTCATAATAATAGACCCTTTGAGGATATCATGAAATAAAGAGTTCCATTATACAATGTGATGCTATGATTTGGATGCTCTGCAAAAGGAAATAGATTAGGCCTTTCCTGATACTCCAAACCTATTAACATAGATTTACTTTATTTTGTATATGTTCTGTATATATGTGTATGTACATGTGTTGTGTTGTCCTGACCTGTCCTGTCCATCCCCATCCCCACCCATAATATAAGTTACTGATAAAGGTAAAGGTCAGGTCTACTGAATTTTTAGTCTTTACCAATGTCTAGTAAAGTGCCTGGAATATAGTAGGTGATCATTGATTGAGTGCAGCCACATCAATGAGATTACAGAGCCATCAAAAATAATTTTTACATATATTTACATGTGTGTATGAGAGAGAGAGAGAGAGAGAGAGAGAGAGAGAGAGAGAGAAACTTAGAGACAGATTGTGATACAAATATCAGTCTAAGTAGAAAGCTAATCATTAAAATGTTGGCCAGCATGTGCTAAAATTTCTTGGTTACACCTCATAAAACCAAGGCATGCAGTCTATATTAGTAGAGTACACACATACCATGTAAATATACATAAATATGGCAAAAATCTAATTTCATTAATTCACAAATACAGTTCATAGTCCCTCTAAATTTAGTAGAGGGTTTTCATAAATTGCTCTGGCAGAAAAAAAGTCATCATCCTCCAACCACCAGGTGACAAATCTCTCCAGATTTAATGAGCAATGTCCTTAAGACTAAGCTGATAAAGCTTTGGATTGCAGTTTAATAAAATGGAATAGGTAAAGTTCATTCAATCACTATATCAATAAATTACATACATAATATTTTCTAATCAGTCAGCAAGCATTTAATGATAGCCTACTATATGTGCTGGTCAAGGTGCTAAGTACTGGGGATAAAAAACAAAAATGAAACCACAAGGTTCCATTATACCAGGGAAGACAACATGGACATTTTGGGAGGAGGGGGAGGAGGGAGGAAGGCAAGGAGAAGAAAAGAGGTTGTTTAGGGAAAGAATACTAGCTGTTGGGAGGGGCAGGTTAGGGCTTCTTTCATTTACTTGAAAAGTGAAGGAAGGGATTCTAGGACATAAGAGTAAGAAAGGACAACCCCTTGTTTCAGGCACTGGGGCTGATGTAGGGGTGTGACACTTAAAAAAAAAAAAAGATGAAATACTTCATCATAATACAGAAGGGACAACAAAGGAAATATTCTACTGAATGGCACCTGAGGAAAAACATTAAGAGTACTTCAGTATGATCTGTCAAATATTTTTTTAACCCTGCCCTAATCTAGTAAACTTTTTATGCCCCTTTTCTTCTACTTATACTACATTCCATTTAAAAGCACTCACAACCTTTGCTTGCCCAAACTATTTAGCACTTAGAGCTAAAAAAGTCACATAAATCATTCCCTTCATATACTTCACTGCTTTTGACAACTCAATGCAATTCACCAAATATGTAATTAAATTTTTGTTGTGAGCAGGATATGGATAAAAGAGATTTTAGAGGGCTCCTACCCTCTTAGAGCTTAAACTTTAAGTAAAGAGACCTGATACACAGAAGTAATGATATTATTAAATAACAAATAAGTTTATAAGAAGTACAAACAGTATTTATTATGTGAAGTCTGAGGGAAGCAAATGTCATATACCAACAGTGGGAAAGCTTCCTGAAAGTGATCCTAATGGCTAGAAATAGGTAAAAATTTAAAGAGTGTAATACATATATCAGTCATAGCATGAGCAAGGAACAAAGGTGGGCAACTACAGAGGATACTAAGGACACCAAGTAATTCAATTTGGTTGGTAAAGTATAAAGAGAAGAAAACAATATGAGATAAAGATGCAAGAGTAATTTCATAATTATGGAGGACTGTGAATGTCAGGCCAAGGAATCTGAATAATACTTGACAGGCAAGAAGAAACCATAAAAAGGTTTTGAGCAGGATATTCACAGAAGAAGAATATGATAAAAGATATACATATGGAAATTATCTCTGAAACTAGTAGTTAACTCCTGGGAGTACTACAGCAGCTATTCCAAACCTTTCTTTTCCTCACTCTTCTTATGTACCTTTTTTCTCCTCCTTTTGTGCCTCTCTCCCCACCCCTGTACCTCAGGACCCCATCTCCTATTTAACAGAGAAAATCTGCTATGAGTTTCTTTTTTCTCTACCCTACTCTACAACCCCCAAAACACTCTCTACACATCATCCCTATTCTTTCTATTTCTGGTCTTTAAAAAGTTCAATCCAATTAAATAGAAACTGGAGTCACAAAGAATTGGATATTACAGAAAAAATAAATAAAACTGTGTAAGTCATAACACTGGGTCCCAGGGATAAAGACAAAAACTAAACAATTCTTACCCTCAAGGTGCTTTTTTTACATTCCTTTGGGAAAAAAAGTTCCTTTCTTTTTTGTTAAGGGCCTATTCTCCCTAAAGCGCTCTAGATTCCATCCCCAGATTTCATTTACTCTTTTCAACTTATATCTTACTATGAGGTTAATTATTTCTAGCTGTCAAAAAACAAAGCCAAATCTTTAGTGTAGTAGTGTAATATACTAGTGTAGTATACTATACTTAAAAAACTTTCACTTCAAATGTAATAAAATCCTTTCTCTTACTGTCATATTACCAAGAAGTGTTCTTTCCTTCTTGTCTCCACTTTCTAACCTCCTACTCATTTCTCAACTCTGAAAAATTTGTTTCTCAAAGTATCCCTCTCAATAAAAATGTTCTCTTCAAAGGTACATATTCCAAGTACAAGGAGATGACAGTCCCTATTTGGCAGAGGTCAAACCACACTGAAGCACTGGGGTCAGTTTGGGGTGCCACAATTTAAGAATGAAATGAAGAAACTGGAGAACATCCAGAAGACAACTGGGATGGTACAGAGCCAATTCTTCACATTCTTTTTTAAAGCCCACCATGATTTGGCTCAAATATACATTTCCAAATATTTCATGTTATTCTCATCTATGCATATTTCTATATTGCTGCAAAGTAGACAAAATTCTAATCTGGACTGCAAACCATTCTTGATGCCTTTAGAATCCTTTGCTCTCTTCAGGACTCACCTTCTAGAGTGAAGTCTTTCCTGACCTCTGCTCTACACCTCCCTCCCCCACAACTCCTAGGTTTAAGTGTTCTTTTCTCATCCAGCTATGATTTGTATCTTCTCCACAGACTCTAAACATCTTACAAGGACTCTTATTTTTGTCTTTCAGTGCTCTGGGTATAGAAGGCTTCTTAGTAAATGTCTATTAAATTGAATGACTATGAATGGTAGACTAGATAAAGAGGGAATAGAGAAAAACTGATACAAAAATGTATTAGGAAGCTATTAATCCACTAGATTGAGTAGAAATATAGATGTACACTTGAACTTCAGGAATAGGGATAGCAACAGGCAATGAATAAGATATATGAACCAAAGAGACTTGACAATTACCTATATATGAGAAGCAAGACAAATGAAAAATTCAAAAACAATACCAAAGATTCTGAATGTAGGTTTTTCTCTTCACATCATATAAACTGGTAAAGATGAAAAAACAGAGTATGTTGGAAGGGCATGGAAAGACAGACAAGTATACTGATGTAGATATATAGTTAGAAATATAAATTAGTTCAGCCATTGGTGTGCCCACTGACAAGAAGAATGACTGGGGGAAAAAAAAGAATAAATGTACTGGAATGTGTGTAAGCATTAAATACATATATGAAGAATTCAAAATGATTAGGAAGATTTGTCAGAATTGATAAACAGCAAAAAAAGTTAAAAAAAAAAAAAGAACAACATATACAATGATTACAATATAAAAGACAACATTACTAGGAGGTTGAATTCCAAGTAATGAAAAAAAAGTGAAGGTCCTAGAGAAAAAGAAAATTAAAAATATTCTCTTTTTCATGGCAAAAAAGGTGGGAGACTATTAAAACAGAATATTGTACATATTCTCAGAAATGATCGGATATTGGATATTTTTGTTTAATTCCTTTTTCTTAGCAAAATGGAAGATTCAATGGAATGGGGGAGAAATGATTATGATGCAAAGTCAGGGCATTCTGAAGAAAACAAAAATAGAATATATTCTAATAGAAATGTAAATTTTTATGGTTTGATTTATCTAATTCTGAGAGAGCAAGGTTGAGATCCCCTACTAGTATAGTTTTGCTGTCTATTTCTTCTTGCATATCTGTTAGTTTCTCCTCTAGGAATTTGGATGCTATACCACTTGGTGCATGTTTAGTATTAAAACCGCTTCATTATCTATGGTATCCTTTAATAAAATATAGTTTCCTTCCTTATCTATTTTAATTAGATTTATTTTTGCTTTTACTTGATCTGAGATAAGGATTGCTACCCCCTTTTTTTTTGTTCACCTGAAGCATAAAAGATTCTGCTCCAGCCTTTTACCTTCACTATCTCTATGTATCTCTATGTTTTAGATGTGTTTCTTGTAAACAACATATTGTAGGATTCTGGCTTTTAATCCAGTCTGCTACCTGCTTCCGTTTTATGGGAGAGTTCATCCCATTCACATTCACAGTTAAAATAACTAAATCTGTGAAATGTAAATTTTTAAAACTAAATTTTCGAACAGTAAACCTGCAAAGATGATTAAAAAAAAAAAAAAGAAACAATGCTAAAAGGGCTACTGAAAGATAGGAATACCAGGATTGGAGCCAAGATTGTAAAGAGTACACAAGTCTCTATCTAACCTCCTCCAAGCTTCCCTCAAATAAACAGCAGGTTAATTAAACCTCCGAATAGGTTTTGGAGTGACAGAACCTACAAATATTTGAGGTACAACACATTTCCAGAAGAAGATACCTTGGAAGAACTTCAGAAAAAGTCTGTTTCAATTGAGCAGGAGGAGAGGCTGTCGAGCCCAGTGAGCTGGGGTGGGCAGTTAGAGTGTTGCTGAGTCCACACACTGGGGAATCTACTGCAAGGCTCTTAGGCTACTCTGTCCTGATTACAAGCCAGTGGATCAGCAGATTAGCTGTAAAACACCCAAAGCAAATACAATAGGCAAATTGTGAGCCCCTGAACTTCAGAATGCAACCTGGCAGCAATTATCCAGAACCGGAAGTCAGTCAGCAACATTGGCGGTCACCACTTTGCCTTAAGAGCAGACCTCAACCTTTACTTTAAAAAAAAATGAAGAAGAAAGAAGAAGATGATGAAAACAACCCAACTCTGACTATAGACAGCTTTTATGGAAAAAGAGAAGGACAGACCTCATACCCTAAGAATCCTAAAGGCAAATCAGCTCCAGATGAAGCTCCAAAGGGAGATATGAGTTGGTCTGCATTTCACAAGGGTCTTTTGGAAGAATTCAAAAAGAATATTAAAAGACAGTTAGATGGAAAATGGGAAAAGAAAATAAGATCTTTGCAAGAGGGTATGGAAAAGCAAAAACAGAAATTATATGAAGAAAACTCCTTAAAAATAGATTTGATGAAATGGAAAAGGCAAATAACTCCTTAGCAAATAGATATGATGAAATGGAAAAAAGCATAGAACTCCTTGAAAGATAAGAATACCAATAAGGTAGAGTTGTAACTTGGTTCAAGTATTTTGAGAAGCAAATTGTCTAGGCAAAAAGAATGATATTATAAACAAATTAGAACAATGTAGGATGGTTTACCTCTCAGACCTGTGGAGGGGGAAGGAATTTGTGACCAAAGAAGAACTAGAGGATAAAAAATAGACAAAATAGATAAGTTTGACTATATCAAGTTAAAAAGTTTTTGTACAAACAAAATGAATGCAGACAAGATTAGAAGGGTAGCAGTAAACTGGGAAAGTATTTTTACATCCAAAAGTTCTGATAAAGGCCTCATTTCTAAAATATATTGAGAATTGACTCAAATATATAAGAATTCAAGCCATTCTCCAATGGATAAATGGTCAAAAGATATGAACAGACAATTTTCAGATGAAGAAATTGAAACTATTTCTAATCATATGAAAAGGTGCTCCAAATCACTATTGATCAGAGACATGCAAATTAAGACAACTCTGAGATACCATTATACACCTGTCAGATTGGCTAAAATGACAGGAAATGATAATGATAACTGTTGGAGGGGATATGGGAAAACTGGGACACTGATACATTGTTGGTGGAACTGTGAACGGATCCAACCATTCTGGAGAGCAATTTGGAACTATGCTTAAAAAGTTATCAAACTGTGCATACCCTTTGACCCAGCAGTGTTTCTACTGGGCCTATATCCCAAAGAGATTTTAAAAGAGGGAAAGGGACCCACATGTGCAAGAATGTTTGTGGCAGCCCTTTTTGTAGTGGCAAGAAACTGGAAATTGAAAGGATGCCCATCAATTGGAGAATGGCTGAATAAATTATGGTATATGAATGTTATGGAATATTATTTTTCTGTAAGAAACGACCAACAGGAGGATTTCAGAGAGGACTGGAGAGACTTGCATGAACTGATGCTGAGTGAAATCAGCAGAACGAGGAGAACATTATACACAGCAACAAGACTATACGATGATCAATTTTGATGGACGTGGTTCTCTTCAACAATGATGTGATTCAAACCAGTTGTTCAGCGATGAAGATAGTCATATACATCCAGAGAGAGGCCTGTGGGAACTGAGTGTGAACCACAACACAGCATTTTAACGCTTTCTGTGAATATTTCCATGCATTTTGTTTTCCTTCTTAGGTTGTTTTTTTCTTCTTCTCTTTCTAGATCTGATGTTTCTTGTGCAGTAAGATAACTGTATAGATATGTATACATGTATTGTATTTGTCATATAATTTATCCTATTTAGCATGTATTAGATTACCTGTCATCTAGGGGTGGGGGGTGGGGGGAAGGAGGG
>JAJPUD010000510.1:537089-613613 GCA_023553655.1 Myrmecobius fasciatus
ACACACACACACACACACACACATGTATATATGTATATATGTGCATATGTATATACATATACACACACACAATATTTAATGTTGGAAGTATCACATTTGAAGCCTAAACAAAAACAAAACAAAACAAAAAACCCCAACAAACTTCGAAGAAAAGTAAGAAAACACAGCATCATTTCTATGTATTACCAAGAGTTAAGTTAGGAAGTTTACTTGCATTTTTGCATTGGAAAAAAAATGAAACAAATTTAAAACTCTCTGTACCCTGCAATACATGATATGAAAATTATAAATAAGGCAAAACTAAAAAGATGAATACCCTTTGAAAAGCTAATCAGACTACTATTTTTATTTGTTCATTATGAGTGGCGGCTATAAAAAAAACTAGAGAACTCTTTTCACTTCATACTGAAAAGGTATCAGAAGTTTTAGTAATTACATTAAGAAGAGAGAAAGGCGACCTAACTAGATCAGGAAACTACTTCATAACCAGTGGACCCACAGAGGTTATAGAAAACTAATTCTTTCTCTAAATCATAGGGCCTAAGAAAGAAATCTACAGACCTCTTTTATCAAGATGCTTGCTTATACTCTGCCCGAAAACAGTGGGATAAGATAAAACTCAAGCCAAGTCCTGGAAACAGAGGAAAGAGTTATTTATATGATCTTGGAAAAAATGAAAACTAGTGCTAGACTTAACTTTACCACTTATTAATACCACATAAATCAACATTTAACTATACTCTCATATTTTTTCCTAATAATTACTTGTATATTATTAGTCTTGTTCCACTTATTAAACTTTATTTCTCAACATGATAGATCAAAAATCTTCTATATCTCTGCAGCAACTAACTTGCTGCTAAACACACAGGTGTTTCCAAAATACTTGTAGACTAACTGATGGATTGATTTGGAGGTAGTAGAAAAAACTGGAGGACAAGGATAGTATGCTCCTGAGAAATCAGGAAAAAAGATAAGAATAAGATTAGCTGTCCAATAGAAATTATAGGGATAATGGTGAAGTAGAAAACTTCGAGGTCTTAAGTCAGGACTCTCAACTTCCAGCCTCAGTTTAAATCCAGTCTCAGATACTTACTTGCAGTATGACCCTGAGCAAGTCATTTCTGTCAAGAGTCTAACAAGGCACCCTGCCTGCTTCAGTTTCCTCCTCTGTAAAATGGAGAAGGAAATAGCAAACCACTTTGGTATATAATTGCCAAGAAAATTCCAAATGGGGCCATGAAGAAAAAACATGACTGAAACAACCCAAATCTCACATTCTAAAAGACATCCTTTAAGTTTTGTATGTATCTTCCAAAGAAAAGATAACAAATCATATTTTTAAAAGAATCACTCAACTGAACCCAAGAATTTAAAGATGGAAATCTAATCCAAGTCTCATTTTACAAATAAAAAAAAAATTAAGTGTTTCAGGGCAGTTTTCTTAGATGATTTTCTGAAATGATGTCTAGGCTCTTTTTTTTAATCATGGTTTTCAGAAAGTCCAATAATCCTTAGATTGTCTTTTCTAGATCTAGTTTCCAAGTCAGTTGTTTTTCCAATGAGGTATTTTACATTTTCTTCTATTTTTTTTTCAATTTTTTTGATTTTGTTTGACTCTTGATGTCTCATTGAGTCATTCATTTCCATTTGATCAATTCAAATTTTTAGTGAATTATTTTCTTTAGTGATCTTTTTTAGCTCCTTTTGTATTTGGCCAATTGAATTTTAAATGAGTTATTTTGTTCACAGAATTCCTCCCTCCCCCAATTTCACAAATTCTCTTTTTCAAAGACTTGTTCTCTCTTTCCATTTCATTAAATCTATTTTGTAAGGAGTTTTCTTCAGATAATTTCTGTTTCCTTTTCCAAATCCTCTTGCAAAGTTCTCATTTCCTTTACCCATTTTCCTTCTAATTTTCTAAGACTCTTTTTTAATTCTTCCAAGAGAGACTTGTGAGATGGGGACCAATAAATATCATACTTTGGGGCTTCATCTGGAGATGATCTGTTTTTAGTGTCCTCAAGGTTTGAAATCTGCTCTCTTTCTCCATAAAAACTACATATGGTTGGAGTTCTTTTTGCTTTTTTGCTCATTTTTTTTTTTTTTTTTTTAAGGTTGAGGTCTGCTTTTAAAGCAAAGGGGAGATTGTCCAAGCTACCTCTACAGGTGACCTCTCTCCCCTCCCCCAGCCCATTAAGTCTTAAAGACAGGATTGTAACTTTCATTCTCTAACTCTAGTACAATGCTGTTTTTAAAATGTTATAAAGCCCTCCAAAAAAAGCATTTTCCAACAAAATACACATTTTTAAAATACTCTTACATTCTCTTTAAAACAAAAACACAATAAAAATATTTTCTAGATAAGGAAAAGGGAAATATATTTCAAAGAAAATACATTCAGAATCTGGGAATTTGTACTAATGAAAGAAACAAATGGCAAAAGATCACTGAAACCCTTGGATTAGTTCCAAATCATTTGTTTATAGAAGGTATTTTTACACTAACATTTGAATATGTGTGTTTCTGATATTTTAGAATTCCTAAGACTCTTAAAAAACAGGTGTATTACAAAAGCAATCAGGAAATGTAAATCAATTGCATTTAACTGCTTTAGGCAAACCATCAGAAAGAGAAAAATAAGATGAATCCTTTTGCAAATAGAGAAGCCACTGGCTTTTTTCTTTACCAGTAGAGTAAATTTATATTAGATTGGGGGAGGAGAGGTGGAACATACACCTCTAATGATATCATTCTGCAAACTCTTAACTGCCTGGCTTTCTTATATTGCCTTATCTCCAATTTTATTAATATCAAAACCAAGAAACTCTTACCAGTTTAAAAAAGGAATCAGGTAGACAAAGTTGGATCTGATAATGCTCAATCTGAGAAAAAGTAGCATTGAGTTCAAGACCCAGACCACAAAGTAGCAAACTCCTCTATTATCTACCTACTAATTAGAGACAGGAGAGGCAATTCTTTTTTTTTTTTTTAACTTTTTATTTGCAAAACATATGCATGGGTAATTCTTCAACATTAACCCTTACAAAGCTTTCTGTTACAAATTTCCCCCCCTATTCCCCACCCCTCCCCTAGATGGCAGGAAATCCACATGTTGATTATGTTAAAATACTTGACAAATCGAATATATGTATAAATATTTCCACACTTAAAATTGTTGTGCAAGAAAAATCGTATCTACAAGAAAAAAAAATCAGAGAAAGGAAACACAATGCAAGCAAACATCGATAGCATGAAAATGTTATGTTGTGGTCCACATTTCATATCCCTCTCTCAGGTTTTATATGGCTTTCTTCATTGAACAATTTGAACTGGTTTGAAACATTTCATTGTTGAAGAAGCCATGTCCATCAGAATTGATCATTATATAGTATTGTTGTTGCCATGTATAATGATCTCCTGGTTCTGCTCATCATCCTGGTTCACTCAGCATCAGTTCATGCAAGTCTCTCCAAGCCTCTCTGAAATCATCTTTCTGGTCATTTCTCACCGAACAATAATATTCCATAACATTCATATATCATAATTTGTTCAGCCATTCTCCAATTGATGGGCATCCATTCAGTTTCCAGTTTCTAACCACTACAAAAAGGGCTGCCACAAACATTCTTGCACATGTGGGGTCCTTTCCTTCCTTTAAGATCTCTTTGGGATATAGGCCCAATAGAAACACTGCTGGGTCAAAGGGTATGCATGCACAGTTTAATAACTTTTTGAGCATAGTTCCAAATTGCAAGAGAGGCAAATTCTTAATTCAAAGGGGTTTGTCAACAATTACATACACAGAGGATAACAATTAATAGTTGGCATTTATATAGCACTTCAAAGTTCACAAAGAGCTATATTTACATAATAGCATTTAATCCTCAGAGAAAATAATGGATAGTGGCTATAGACCTTTTTTCAAAGAAATATACACAGTTCTAGAAATTAGTTTACACATTACTTTCTTAAAACAAAAATATTCCCTATTATATCTGAAGGTGTTTTGGATTACTCAGAATGTTTATTGGAAATAGGGAAGCAGGTAACAAACAAAGAGACTGAAGATCAGTGAGTGAGAATAATAGAGGGGGTAATCTGCTAGGAAAAAATGGACTGGAATGGGATTACTTAAGCCTTGGCAAGGAGTAACCTCATTTTGTGAGATTGGGAGGGGAGGATTGTTGAAAGAGACAATGGAAAAAGGCATCAGGATGATGTGAGATGAAGAAAAGAGTGAGCTCTCAGCAAAAGGCTTCATTTTTCTTTTTCATTAAAATACCAGACGAGTTTTTAGCTCAAAATGTGTGTGTGGGGGGGAGAGTTAAACTTTGGAAGAGCATTGTGATGAGTAGAGATAGTAAGTCAATTAGGGAAATGTAAAAGATTGCCTTTTGGCAGAGAAGGCCCAAACTGAGGTATTGTAACACAAATTTGTAATGGGCCCAGTTAGTCAGATTTGTGATTTTCTGTAGCTTTTCGATTCAAGCACGTGTAGAAGAGAGTGATCTAAGGCTGAGGGTTGGCAGGGTGAGATCTTTGATATAAGAAGGTAAAGACCTTATGAGAAGAGGGCAGTGTAAAATCTGCACCAAACCCCCAGGAATACACAGTCAAAAGATAGTCCCTGCCCTTAAGAAGTCCACAATCTAACAAAGGAGACAAGAAGCAAACAATTAAGAATAAGCAAGCTATATGCAGGATAAAAAGGAAATGAGTAAAATAAGGCACTAGAATTATGGGGATTGTGAACCATTTTCTGTTAGAGAAGTGTCAAAGTCACAAAGAAACAGCCCGTGGGCTGCATAAATCGACTCAGAAAATCACAAATTAACATTATCTAGCTTGTATTTTTAATGTTTTGCTAACATTTCCAAATTATATTTTATCTGGTTCTGGATCACTTGGGAGTTTTGCAGGCTGAAGTTTGATGATGATATTTCAAAACTTAAAGGAAGACAGGGGAGCCAGTAGATGGAGATATGGAGGCAATGTATTCCAGGCATGAGAATAGATGTTTGTTACATCTTCTTCAGTTATTCCTGATGTGCCATTTCTCTCCCCTTTAGCTTCATGCCTACTGTGCGGCATATTAAGACCACAATGTAGTTGAAGTCATGGATATTGTCTGAAATAGCAATAACAGTCACATCTGTATTGAAAGAAATCAAATTCAGTAAAATTTTACAGTAAGACTGAAAAGTTTTCAGGTGCCTTAGGGGTGTGTGTGTGTGTGTGTGTGTGTGTGTGTGTGTGTGTGTGTGTGTGAGAGAGAGAGAGAGAGAGAGAGAGAGAGAGAGAGAGAGAGAGAGAGAGAGAGAGAGAGAGAGAGAGAGAGAGAAGGAAATCAGGAAAGACAGACAGAGACACAGAAAGAAGAAACAGACAGAAAATGTGTGTAGGTGTGTGTGTGTGTGTATCACACCGAGAGAGACAAATAATTTGAACTTCTCTATGAGGTAGGCACATTATTTGTCAGATTTTACAGATGAAGAAATTGAGCTTTAAATAAGTCAAGTGAGTTGCCCAGGGTCCCACATCAAAGAAGCGTCAAGAAAAGACTACTACAGGTGACCTTGACTCCACATATAGCACTTTATCTACTAAACTCCTATAACTGTCTTAATAACCTTTTAGAACAGGCATACATTTTCCTATTCCTAAAAATAGAAAAGAAAAAAAAACATTTATTTAAAAAAAAACAAAAACATTTTCAGTCAGGGATTTCTAGAAAGTTGGAGGAAAAAATAACTTTGAGCATTCTTAACAGTTTATAGAATCTATAATCTAAACTACAGATTTAAGAGTTAGAAAATATTTTAATCATCACCTAGTCCAAATTAGATTGGATTTCTTAGATTAAGAAACTAAAACAAAGCCCAGCAAGAATAAGTGCTAAGTGGGAGAATTCAGCATTGGATTCTCTACCTCCAGATCCAACATTGTTTCCACTAGACCACACTATATCTCTATCATATTGTTAAATGTTTCACAAGTTCATGAATCAGGAGAAAAGCTAGAGATTTTAAGTTCAAACTACTCATTTTGCTCATGAGGAACTGAAAGTCCAAAAGAGTTGAAATAATTTGGTTTTTGGCAAATTAGCAGCAAGAGCAAGACTAAAATTTCCATTTTCTGTTACCTATTCCAGAGTTCTTTTCACTATACCATACCAAGAGATGAAAACCTAATTCTGACAAGAAACAATTATGATATTAGGGGGAGATGATGCCAACTTCCTATTAAGTCAGATTCACTGCAATGTTGGTAAGAAATGAGATACTTTAATGTCATCAAATAGTTAACAAAAGGAGGTTTAATTATTAACATTCAAAAATGTGCAAATAAGAATACTTAGCATCTGTACCAGCACAACCACTCCTCTTCTCCCCCCATCTCATATGGAAATGTTTGTGTGCAGCAGGGCAAGGTGTCTTCACACATCCATCAAGTTAAAGAGCCTTCCTTCCACCTAGATGAGACCTTTTATGCCTCTAAGTGACTAGAAAGCTAAACCATAGAGGGGGCCCTGTTAAGTACCAGTCCTATCAAGTATCCATTAGCTACCCTAGTGGACTAAAGCAAGAATGAAAGTAAATAAAATAATACAATTGCAATATAATTACTAACATACATGTGTAGATAATTTTTCAATTACATGTTGTTTATCATGGGTCCCCCCTTTGGCAGTCTGGCAAACCCTATGGACTCTTCAGAATGTTTTTAAACACATAAAATAAATACATAGGGAACTACAGGAAACGAATTATCCTGAGATACAATAATCAAAATATTTTGGGAATGAGAAAATTCACACCCAAGAACTCTTGAAACTGGTTTAGACCAATATGGCAAAAACCAAAAAACTATTGCTGTATTATGGGTCCTATTAAATACCCCAAATACATAATGATGTACAAATACAGAAAACCTCTAACAAAGTTTCCATCCCTGTACTTTGAGATCTGTATTAATGGCATCATAATGGGGCTTTTATTCTATTTACATTTATTATTATTCCTTAAGTATATGCCAAGTACTTTGAAGAAGCAAAAATAAAATAAATTCAAAACATTGCCCAGCTGAAGAAGAAATGGGGATTCAAAGTTTGTGATGAAAATTTGCAAATCCATGTGACAGCAATGGAGAGCTTAAGGGGAACCCCCCCACCAAAGAAAGTAATTGAGAACTTTAAACTGTGTCCTGACAATGGGGTCATAGTGGCTAAGAGGAAGTGCATCAAAGATGCAGAGTTGTTTGGTCCTTCCCTTGTTCCCACCTTAATATCTGATGAGCTGAATCAGTATCCCACAGATGCACAGGTTTCCCTTAGGTCCACAAAACTTCAGGAGTCTGTGAGCACTAACCAAGTATTGGAAAACGAGGAGAAATGTAGCTTCTTATTCTAAATGATTTTTTTAAATTCAGCTTTTTCCTTCCTACTCCTCCTTCCCTTTCCCTCTCAAATAAAACCCCTGTAAAAACAACTCATGCCCACTGTCCAAAACCCAATGCTGTAACACCTGCTTATTTGGGAAAACAGGTAGGTGAATTCTTCGGGACATATCTTCTTGTTCTGGAGCCATCCTTAAAGGTCTACTAGTTTGGGAAGGGCAGGAATCTTTATTAAGGCGTGAGGTGAAGTAAGTATTTCGTGAAGTTGTTTTGTGCAATGTAGTCCTGAATCTCTTTGACCCATCTCCTCTCAAGTGCATTAAAGAAACCTTCTTTAACAAGAATCAAAATAAATTTCAGTTAAAATGCTTATTAACAATTTACCTTTAAGCAAACTTGGTTTGACCATTTGGAGGGACTCCTAAATATAATAATAAATATAACTGAGCAATTAAAAAATTTTTTAAAAGACTAAGCAGATGCAATAATTTAACTAGTAGAACTCCTAAAGTAATCCCTTAACAAAATGACTTTATATGACTTTAGTATTTTTCAAATGCCTATATAGTATGTTGCTAAGTACATGGTAATGTTTAAAATTTTAAAATCAGACTCACACCCTCCGCCCCATAATGTCCACCACCTGTACTACTAATACTACAAGAAAAAGGGTCAACTCCTAACTTACAGATTTATTTTATTTAATGGAAAGGTGTAGAAGGAAGGGATTTGGCTTTAGTATGCATACTTTATACTAGGCACCATTATTTCCCTGTTCCAGAATAACAAAAACAAACCTCTCAAGGAACACAAACATGTAAAAATATTTCAATAAAGGTCACTAAAGCTCTATCAAAATTTAGTGTAAGCAAAAAGTCACTTAAAACTTTTTATCTTTCAGTTTTTAAATTGGTGAGTTCTTAGAGGTCATTTTTTCCTTAAAAAATTTAAATTTTAAAAATAAGAACACCATCCAAAGAAGTGAAAAGATACTGCCCTAAGGATACTATGGTATTGGGGAGGGGAGAGTGGTGGTGGCAAAGGGGCACAATCCAAGATCCCAATCCAAGTTTTTTGATTCCAAAAAACCTTTTGCAAAAGCAATCATTCAGAGTCATCAGAACTTATGATGAAAAGAGCCATCTGCAGCAAGAGAAAGGACTGTGGGAACTGAGTGTGGACCACAACACAGTATTTTCACTTTTTTGCTGTTTGCTTGCATTTTGTTTTCTTTCTCATTTTTCTTATGTATCACGATAATTATGGAAATATGTATAGATGAATTGTACATGTTTAATATATACTGAATTATTTGGCTATCTAGGGGACAGAGGGAAAGAAGGGAAAAAAATTTGAAACATAAGATTTTGCAAGGGTGAATGTTGAAAATTATCCATGCATATATTTTGAAAATAAAAAGCTTTAATAAGAATAAAAAAAAAATCAGTCATCAGAAGTTTTGTTTCTGAACTCTTACAAAGAAGTCATACCTTATTCCATATATTATTTTTCATATAATACATATGCTTTATCATTTTTCTTCCGGAAATTATTTCATTTTTCATTTCTAAAAAAATTTGAATATTCCCTTTTCAACTAATATTATCAGAAAGCTCTTCTGTTGAGCTTAAAACTGCTTTCCTGTAATTCTATGCATTGATCTTAGATCTCCCAATTGATGTCATTCAAGATACATAAGACATCTCCCATACTCCTAGATATTTAACTTTTATAATTATCTGTCTAGCCATTTTTTGCCTAAACATTTTCTTCCCTATCTAAAACTTTCTTTTATGGTTGGTGATGTGCAAAACCTGTCTATAGGAGCCTAAATGTACAACTGGAAAAGAGATAATTTTTTATGCTTCAGTATTTTCCCAAAAGTAGGAATAGGGAGTATAATTTTTAATGTTAAAAGAGGTGCCTAAAAATCACTAAGCAGTGAAGTGATAACCAGGGTCACGGAGTCCTTGTGTCATGGAAGTAAGACTTGGACTTAGGTGTTCCTAGGCCTGCAATCTATCACTACACATTACCTTTCAAAATTTATGTACTATTTTCCCAAAAGTAAAGAGCTTAAAAGCAAAAAACAAAGCTCTATATGTGACAAAAAATATAAAGTGAATTAACAATGTTGTAAACTTTAACCTGTCACATTTCTTAAAAATGTAATGTCCTAAGTGTTTCTTGATATCAGATGTTGATAAATCAGAAGATAAGAAGTTCTGCCCTTGTTAGAACTTTAACAAGTTTGATGAAGGAGAGGAGGGAAAAGGAACAAGGAATTCCCTATTTCCTCTATGCAGCTTGATCAGCAACTGGTTTGTAACCTGGACTCCTATAGAGGTGCCTGGAGAGCTTAAGTGGCCTGCCCAGGGTCATACAACTAGTGTGTGACAAAGGCTGGATTTAAAATGGGTCTTCCTAAAGCCAAGATTGACTCTTTACCCACTATTCAATGCTGTTTTCCTTATCTGTAAATACAATATCTAAGTTACACATAATGTTTCCTTACATGTGCAAGATACTGTTCTAAGTGTCAAGGAAACCAAGACAAAATGAAACAGTCCTAATGCGCAGTTTACCTGACAGCTCAAAATAAATATCTACTTACGTTTTTCAGAAAGAATTTTCTGATGTTAAACATTTGTGCATGACTAAGACTCTAACAAGTTGTTGTTTTGGTTTTTTTTTCCCCCGTATTTTCTAAAAGTTTAAAACAAGTTCGTACAAAGCCCTGGAAAGCCTTTTTTATACCTTTCCTAGGTATATAATTGTGTACCAGGCAGATAGAAAAAGAATTATTTTCTTTTATTGCTTCTACATTTTTATAGGAGGAGATAGGTAAATTGACTGCATACTTCAAATATCTTCCTCAGTCTCACAAACAAAAGCAAATAAAAACATTTATTTATGAGGCTGTTTCAGAATCAAGAATTAAAATCTATTTTAAATTGTTCAAAACAATTCCAAGCCCTTTGCCTTGATTTGATTTCTTCCCCAGGATATCCATAAACACAAGTTCTCCAGCATCATCTTAATATGGGTATGAAATTATCTAGGAAGATAAGACTTAAAATGATGAAGTAATATTGTAAAAAACGGATTCCATAAGGAGGTACAGAAAACCCAAATTCTAGTTCTGTCTAATTTTACTTGCAGATCTTTTTGGTTTTAAATTTTTAAATAACTTCTTAATTTTTTTAAAAAATGTCTCTGAATTTCAGTTTCCTTACCTATAAAAATATACCTCTAAGTTCTCTTCTAATTGCTAAAATATTCTGTTTCACTGGAGAGTATAGGAATAAATGGGCTTTTCCTTAAAATGATTAGTAGTATCTACTTAAAACCTTCAGCAAGCATCATATGTAATGGAGTCAAACTAGAACCATTCCCAATAAGATCAGGAGTGAAACAAGGCTGCCCACTATCACCATTATTACTTAATATTGTCTTAGAAATGTTAGCTTTGGCAGTAAGAGAAGAAAAAGAGATTAAAGGAATTAGAGTAGGTAATGAGGAAACTAAATTATCACTCTTTGCAGATGACATGACGATATACGTAGAGAACCCTAAAGACTCAACTAAAAAACTACTACAAACAATTCACAACTTTAGCAAAGTTGCAGGATACAAAATAAATCCACATAAATCATCAGCATTTTTATATATTACCAATAAAGTTCAACAGCAAGAGATACAAAAAGAAATTCCATTCAAAATAACTGCTGATAGTATAAAATATTGGGGAATTTATCTGCCAAGGGAAAGTCAGGAACCATACAAACTAAACTACAAAACACTTTCCACACAAATAAAATCAGACCTAGTCAATTGGAAAAACTTAAAATGCTCATGGGTAGGCCGATCGAATATAATAAAAATGACAATACTACCCAAACTAATTTACTTATTTAGTGCCATACCAATCAAACTTCCAAGAAATTATCTTACAGATCTAGAAAAAGTAGTAGCAAAATTCATTTGGAAGAACAAAAGGTCAAGAGTATTAATGAAAAAAAAGGCTGATGATGGTGGACTGGTTGTACCTATATTACAAAGCAGCGGTCATCAAAACCATTTGGTACTGGCTAAGAAATAGAATAGTCGATCAGTGGAATAGGATAGAATCACAAGACAAACTAGGCAATAACTACAGCAATTTAGTCTTTGATAAACCCAAAGACCCCAGCTTCTGGGATAAGTACTCACTACTTGACAAAAACTACTGGGAAAATTGGAAACTAGTGTGGAAGAAATTAGGGCTTGACCCACATCTAACACCACATACCAAGATAAGACCTAAATGGTCTTCATGATCCTTCAAGAACCTAAATGGGTTCATAATCTGGATATAAAGAGTGATACTATAAGTAAATTAGAGGAACGTAGTATAGTTTACCTCTCAGACCTATGGAGATGGAATAAATTTATGTCCAAAGAAGAACTGGAACTCTTAATTGAAAACCAGATAGATAACTTTGACTATATTAAGTTAAAAAGTTTTTGTACAAACAAAACCAATGCAGACAAGATTAGGAGGGAAGCAATAAATTGGGAAATCATCTTTACATTTAAGGGTTCTGATAAAGGTCTCATCTCTAAAATATATAGAGAATTGTCTCATATTTATAAAAATTCAAGCCATTCTCCAATCGATAAATGGTCAAAGGATATGAACAGACAATTTTCAGAGGATGAAATTAAAACTATTTATAGTCATATGAAAAGGTGCTCCAAATCACTATTGATCAGAGAAATGCAAATCAAGACAACCCTGAGGTACCACTACACACCTGTCAGATTGGCTAAAATGACAGGAAAAGTTAATGATGATTGTTGGAGGGGTTGTGGGAAGGCTGGGACACTGATGCATTGTTGGTGGAGCTGTGAACGAATACAGCCATTCTGGAGAGCAATTTGGAACTATGCTCAAAAAGTGATCAAACTGTGCATACCCTTTGACCCAGCAGCATTTCTGTTGGGTTTGTATCCCAAAGAGGTCATAAAGGAAGGAAAGGGCCCCACATGTGCAAGAATGTTTGTGGCAGCCCTTTTTGTAGTGGCTAGAAACTGGAAATTGAATAGATGCCCTTCAATTGGAGAATGGCTGAATAAATTATCTTATATGAATACTATGGAATATTATTGTTCTGTAAGAAATGACCAGCAGGACGATTTCAGAAAGGCCTGAAGAGACTTGCATGAACTGATGCTGAGTGAAATGAGCAGAACCAGGAGATCATTATACACAGCAACAACAATACTATATGATGATCAATTCTGATGGACATGGCTCCCTTCAACAATGAAATGTTTCAAACCACTTCCAATTGTTCACTAAAGAAAGCCATATACACCCAGAGAGAGGGATATGAAATGTGGACCACAACATAACATTCTCATACTCTTGATTGATGTTTGCTTACATTGTGTTTCCTTTATCTAATGTCTTTTGTGTAGATAAGATTTTTCTTGCACAACAATAATGTTTGGAAATATGTATACATATATTTGATTTGTCAAGTATTTTAACATAATTAACATGTAGTGGATATCCTGCCATGTAGGGGAGGGGTGGGGAGTTGGGGGGAAAAAATTTGTAACAGAAAGCTTTGTAAGGGTTAATGTTGAAGAATTACCCACACGTTATACAAATAAAATAAAATAAATAATAAAAAAAATTCTATATCTAAGAATTAAGAAAAGCTAGAAAAAGGTATCCTGGCTTTTCCATCAGCCTCAAAAGTTCTTATTACCATCCAAATGACCTTGGGAGTTACATTTAAGTAGTTGTGTACCCATGAGTAAATTATTTCACCTCAATGACCCTCAATTTCCTCTTCTATAAAATGGGAACAATACACCTGAAATTCCTATCTCATAGAGTTATTGTAACAATCAAAGTTATATAAAACACTTTGCAACCTAAAAAGCTATATAAATTCAGCTATAATTGCTGTCTCTGCTAAAAATTAATAGCATCTCAGCATGATGGCAAAGTTCTACCTCAGGCACACCTGCCTTCTCTCTCAGCAAATTTGTTATTTGACTCACACCTTACTTTTTTAAGAGTTCTTTTCTGTTTTGTAAATGTGAAGGCAGAATTTCAAAACTTCTTTTTTCAATCTCCTATTGGGCGTGGCATTTAAAATAGCCTTAAAAAAAAAAAAAAGATACCCATCAACTAGGGTGATTCTGACAATGGCAGTATAAGGATTAAATAAAGCAATCTTTGATGGACCAATAGAGATAATTTCTGATCAAGTAATCACAAATACAAGCTTACTATTAGTCACAAGGAAAACAAAATGAGACCTGTGAATGGTTTAGTTGAAACCAATCAACAATCCTGATCACTTACTATTAAATGATAAAGGACCCAGTTCCCACTATTTCTGGTTGGAAACTGAATTTTCAATTGCTAATACTAAGCCACTGATCACCAATGGTTTGAAAACAATAAAGGATATATATTTCAGTCTTAAAGGAAAGCACCTCAACTGAAAAATTTGTAAAATGTTTGGCTTTGGGTTTTTTAAACAACTTCAAGCTAAAGCTTTCTAGAGTCCTCTTTATCTTATTTAAATTTTTAATAACTCTACTCAAGTTGACTAATCTAATTCCATAATGTTGGTCTCCCTTCAACAATGACTTTCAATAAAGTACATAAGACAAAAATATAAACTAAAGAACAGGAAACACCAGAAGCTCTTCACAATTCATGTTATGATGCTCAATAAATGTATACAACTGGAATGAGAATAAGGGGCTGTTGTGTATTAGAGGTGATATATGGTAAAAGAACCGAGCCTGGATATTATGGCAAGGGGAGAAAGAAAAAGTGATCATCTGCTATTACTATAATGATAAACTGAAGGATAAGGGAAGGAATGACAGGTGTCTGTGACTAAAAGTTTGGAACTTGAGCCCTAGACCAGTGATGTCAAATTCAAATAAAAATGTAGGCTACTATACTGTTCATAAGGCGATATACTCCACAGGGTCAAAAAGTCAGTCCTGAAGTCGGACAGAACTGAACAACAACAAACTGTACATAAAGATCCTTCTGGGCTGCACATCAACAGCTTAAAATCATAACATCACTATGTTTTATTGTATTTTTATTTATTTTGTAAAATAATTGCCAATTACATTTTTACTTTGGTTCAGGCTGCATGCATAAGTGTTGTGGGACACATATTTGACATCTCTGCTCTAGGCATTTCCTATTAGCAGTTATTTAAAATATATGCATAAATTAACTTTAAAAAAAGTAACACATACAAAAGTTAGCTCAATTAAAAAAAAAAAAAAAGACAAGGAAACAAAACTCCAAGCTTTTTGGGTGACTTGTAAACACTTTAAACTTAACATATTTATAACTGAACATAATCTTTCCCCAAAAACCTTCTCCTCTTGGTACCTTCCCCATTACAGTTCAGAGTACTTGTATCTTTGGTATCAGTCTTGACTTCTTATCCTCTTCTTCTCCTCCCCCTTCACACCAAAACATTCTCTCTTCACCTTGTTCTGACTCTGGTATAGGTCCCCATCCTTCATGCCTGAATTATTGCATATTTGGGCTGCCTGCCACAAGTCTCTCCCTATTCCACAGTCCACCTTCTATTAAACTGCCAAGTGACTTTCCTAAAACAAGTCTGACCATGTCAACTTCTATTCAATAAATTCCAGAGGCTCCCTATTACCTCCAAGATCAAATATAAAATCCTGGTTGACTTTTAAAAGTCTTGATAGAACCTGACTCCTTTCCATTTTTTTCTGGAGCAATCTATTTCACCTCCCAACAGTGTATTTTCACTAGATGTTCAACAAGTCTGGAATGCTCCTCTTCTGCACTAAATCTCTAAGTATTTTGCTTATATACAGTTGTTTTCATGTTGTCTCCACTACTGGATTATGCATAAACTCTTTGAGGGCAAGGTCTACTTTTGTCTTTCTTTTTATCCTCTGCACTCAGCACAGTGCTGGGAACATAGTAAGCACTTACATGCTTATTGACTTGACTTGGCCTCATACAAAGGTTAACAGTGGACATGATAAAAGGAAAGCATGATACAAAGAAAACAACTGACAAAGAATTTCCCCTGGTAGCTCCAAAGAAACCTAAATGAAATTATATACCAGAGAAAACTAAGAATAGAAATTATTGGTTTTTTAAAATTCGTAAACTACATATACATTACAGCATCTAGGAATCAAGAGGACCTGAATTCAAAAGCTGCTTCAAACACTAGAAAACTGTATGACGCCTGACATGTCACTTAGCCTCTTTAGGGTTTTAATTTCTCCATCAATAAAATGGTATCAGTGTTAACATTATCACCATATCACCACCATCCTCACCAGATTGTTGTGAGAATCAGGTGAACTGAGAAGTTCTTGGTAAAACTTCAGGAACTATATGCATCATAGGAGCTATTATTATTACACTAGTAATAGTGGATAGTACAATATCCACAGTAGTGGATAGAACCCGGAGTCAAGAATGCCTGAGTTCAAATGTGGCCTCAGACATTTAATAGTGGTGACCCTGGGCAAGTCACTTAATCCTCTTGACCTCAGTTTCCACATTTGTAAAATGAGCTGAAAAAAGAAATGCAAACCACCCCTTCCCCCACAAAAAAAAACTTTGCCAAGACAATTCCAAATGCAGTCATAAAGAGCTGAATGTGATTGAATAGCCAAATTCCTGAAAAGACATTAAGATATTTTTGAAACAAAATCAAGCAATAGTTTAACAGTTCCATTTTAAAAATCTGTTTTAAAAGAATGTTAAATCTTTTTTATAGAGTATATCAACAAAATTTTAACATTTTTGAGGGCAAGAACCATTCTATACTGCAATCAATTAAAATATTTTTTAAAACTACATTTAGTTTTAAATGTAAAAAATGTCTATATTAAATTATAACTACAAGCACAAATAACTACAATTCAAAATATTAAATATATAGGGAGGTACATATATAAAAAACCCCAAATAATTATTCAATGAATTGTTCTAGAAGATATGCTTGCTCTCCTCCAGAGCATATGATTTTATGTATGGTTAGTCAGATAGACCTGGTTAAATCCTGCTAGTCCCTCCCCTTCCCCCAATTTTGACACAAATTGGTTATATGTGATCAGGATAAATCACTTAATCCCTTGGGAAGAGCATGTAAATTCTCTAAGATTTTAAACTGCTAATCAGCATGTTTCTCATATACACACCCACTCCATTTATTAAAATAAGATCATACACAAAGAACTCCAAGGTCCTATACATAGGAAAAAATACCATGCTCTCACCAAAAGGTTATTACTTACCATCTAATTGGTTTGGCTGTAAATAAATATAAGGATAAAAAGAATTATTCTCAGTGTTTTCTAGTATAGTCCTTGGCCTCAAAGTATTTCAGACTAGAAACCCAAGAAAAAGCAAAAAACTAGGATCCTCCCTCCAATGAATGAGTTTATAATTAATATTAATGAAGTGGTATAATAAAAAGTGCACTGGATTTTATTTACTCAAGAGTAATGGGTTCAAATCCTACATTTGACACTAACCATATAACTCTAGCAAGTTATTTAACCTCTCCTGCGATTTCCAACTTTGTAGAACGGAGAAAAAGAAATCTTTAGCTATATGAAATATCAGTTATCAATTTAACAGAATTAAGGTAATGAAAATGTACATATATTTGTGAAGTACTTTAAAAGAAAATACATTGTGAAAGTTTCAATTCACACAAGTACAAATAGTTACTTTTCCTCATTGAATCAAAGATGTTTTCAAAGAATCAGAACAGATCCAAAATAAATATCAATTTACCAATTCAGAATAAATGTTGGTAGCCTTATGCTCTTCCCCTGTCCAATTTTTCTATATTGTCTTTTCTTTCCCCTCATTCCTCTTCTACCCTTTTCATATCATACTGGTTCCTCTTGATCTTACACAGACCTTATGCTTTCCAAAAATACCCTTAGACATTTATTCTAGGTTAATGGAAGTAAAGGCTCAAAAAATTACTGACAAAGATGATTTAGTTTGGCATTAATCTACAGACATTATAAGTGCTTTCCTCATAGCAGTCAGATTACAACCTAAGTATTTAAAGCCTAAGCTAAAAATCAGTTAGCACAAATGAGAATGTTGTTATAATGCAATTAACAGTATATTTCTTTTTAGCAATCTTTGTTTCCTTAGTGTGTATACATAATTCTTTCATCAGTCTGGTCTGATATAATGCAAAACTAATATTGGACAAATGGGGAGAGGGAGAAGAAAGCATAATTAATATGCAGTAGTGAGGAAGAGGCAAGACATGGAAAATTCAAAACTGAAAAACATAGAACACAGAACTCAAGTGTACAAAGGTATTGTGTGAAAAGTGGCAAGAAATTTGAGATTTTATAATCTAAAGTAATTCAAGCATGTTTAAACTTTAGATTAGAATATTGGACAAATATTTCAATTAAACAAACATTTATAACCTATCTAACATATAGAAAATACTGTGCTGAAGCACTGGAGGGCATAATTTCTGATAGACCCTGCTTTTCATGGAATTTATATTTTAAGAGTCTGATGGGTTACATGACACATACACAAATAAGTAATTTATCTGATAGATGTATAAGGGAGATGCTAAGTGCTATGTGAGAAAGGGGTATTGGGAGGAGCAGACCAAGGCAAAAGTCATTAACTAAGAGAGATCTGTGAAAGCTTCAAGGTGAAGGCAGTATTTGGATAAGGCTTTAAAGGCTAAGGAGGAAGGGTGTCCTCTAACCCCATTCCCATCCTAAATCACATAATGAGAATTCATATGTGCTTACTGTATGAGCAAAATAAGGCAGAAAAGTACAGGGCATGGATAAGGGAGGGCTAAATTGAATAAATGAATGAAATGTTATGTTGACAACATGTTGTGGATGACAAAGCCAAGTAAAGGACTTTGAACTTGACTACAGCAAACAGGAAGCAATTGGAATACTTTAAACAGAGGAGTAGAATAACTAGATCTATGCATAAACAAGATTAGTCTTACCAGAATAGGAAGGGTAGACTGCAGGAGAGAAGGTAATATGCAATTCTCATGTACAAAACATGAGAGTTTGAGTATTGGATAAGGACTGGATTTGTAACTTCACAGTGCTCTAAGAACTATCAAAAGAAATGACACCCATTCATTCAATGAACTATAAATAAGTATAATTTACTGTTTGTCACTTTGGTCATAGGTCATTCCATATGTTAAGATACACTTTTAGACAAAATAGGAAAAAGTATGTGACAAGTGTCTTTGTAGGACTACTTAGTATCAGAAACTTCTTTAATAAAAAATAAATTAGTATAACGTGAAGTTGTGAGAGGACAATAACTTGGGAACAGCTCAAAACTGAGGCATAATATTTAGGATAAAATTTTTAGATGGAATCAGCTCAAGTTCATTTTGAGATTGAATTGTCTCTGAATTTCTTCCTAACTCAGACATTATCTCAGTTCAAACTATGCCCCCACCATATAGCCATATATTTAAAGTTCATTATAGTCCAAATGACTCTAATATTCTGTCTCCAAAGGTATTATACCACAGCTTAATTTGGTTCTACTAGCTAACAGGATTATCTGATTATTTACTGGCTATTGTTTATTTAATAATTATTCAGTGTGATTCAAACATATTTTGTGTTCCGTGTTTACACATTTGCAGTTGTACTACATTGTTCCTGGATGTACTCCCTTTTTTCCTCTGCCTAATCTTTAATACAGCTCAGATCTCTCCTCCTAGAACTCTTAAGGCCAAAGTGATCTCTCCCCTTTTTGAACCCTTTGAACATATGATTTTTATCCTCTCTCCAATTCATTTGGCAATTTACCACTTTCTAATTTAATATTTTCTAATTCAACATTTTCTAGTATTCTCTTGATGTTGTCCCTGAAGAGCACTAAGTTCAATGTAGCTCAATGAACTTGAGCTGATTTCATATAAAAATTTTATCCTAAATATTATGCCTCAGTTTTGAGTTGTTCCCAAGTTATTGGGTGTCCTTACCATCTCATAACTTCACATTACTTTTTACTAAAGAAGTTTCTGATACTAAGTAGTCCTACAAATAGCACTTGTCACATACTTTTCCCTATTTTGTCTAAAAGTGTATCTTTAACATATGGAATGACCTATGACCAAAGTGACAAACAGCAATTTATCAAAAGTTTAAGATTAATCCTGAAATGGACAGTAGGTAGAAAAAAATGTGACCTATACAAGATAAAAAGTGAGGCAAACAATAGAACATTAATCATATTGCAATGTGTCCTGGAATACTATTATTCCAAAAATTAGTAATGCTGATACTTTCATATAATTTAAGCAAAGTTAAGTTGCTTTTTATAGCTTCTATAATTCTTTTAACACTAAGTTAACCAGGCTTAGAAACTGCCTTCTAAAAGCAGTCTTGAAGCCTTCAAAAATAAAGTTGATCAAAATTTACTTGTATAAACACTAGAAGCTTAGAAATAGCATATCTTTTATAATTTAATTTCTTATTAATTTGCAACTTCAATCTACTTAAATCCAGTCTTTTGAGGTTTATGTCTCTATCCCCATATTAATGTGCTTAGCTATGCTAGATGATCACGGTAAAACTGACAAGTTATCTTGGACACTACTATTGGTTCTCAAGTTTGGTAATACAGGTGTCCCATTGCTTTAATGAACAGATACATTATTTACAATAAAATTGTCTATGAAAACAATTTGCATAAAACAAATTCTACTTTCCCCATTGATTTATGTAAAATTAGATGACCACTGAAAGAGTAGTGGTTATTTCCTTGACACATGAGATGTAGCAGAAATCATAATTTTTTATATGCTTAGTCTTTTTATCTATCTAGCAGTACATTTGCCCTTTAAAAGAATTTCTTGCCTCTTGAATCTTCTGTTGCCTGAAAACCTGCCACAGAAAATTTTCCCATGTTTTCTGAATTCCTGACTATACCTGCTCCCTTCTTACTTGAATATTTATTGTACTATTAAAAGGCAATACATTGGTTAAAAACAAACAAACCCCCAAAAACACAAAATAGGAGAATTCTAAGGCAAGCTATATCCAACTAATGTATTACAGATTAAAAGTTCTTAACTCTGACAAAGGGATAAGCATCCATATAAAGCTTATATAAAGACAGTATACTAAGCATTTTGACAAACATCTCATTTGCTTAATTTGAAGCATCACATGATTATCACAAGATGACAGAGAGAGCTGAAAGGGACTTCATCTCAGAAATCATCTAGTCCAATCACCTCATTTTATAGATGGCAAAAATGAGGCCCAGAGAAGTGAAATGATGTGTTACAGGGTCACTTTTGTTGCAAAGCCAATATTTGAACCCAGGTCCTCATATCAAATTCACCAAAAGTTCTCCTACTCTCCACATTGTCTCTCCATCCTAAAATTCTAAATCTGACATGTAAATCTTTTGCACATGAAGAAAGTTATGCATATTTTCCAAAACAAAAAAAAAATTGAGATTAATAATTAAATCATCAAAGCATTTATAAAGTACACCCCCCTCCCCGAATTAATGCTAGGTGAAAATAAGAACATCTTTAACACTTTATGATAATCAGTTGCTAAAGTTCTATCCTGGTATCATCATTAATCTAGTTGCATTACTTGAAATTTTTCATAATATTTAGGGATACTAATCAGAATCCTGAGGACAGTAAAATGGTACATTTGTCCAAAAATCTGATGACATACAGGATGAATGAAGCTTGACTATAAATTTGTGACATGACAAAAACTTCACTTAATTAGTCCTCCCCCACTTTAATTGAGTTAGCTAAATACAATTCAATCCCTTATTTCTTTTGTTACTAATTCTAGAGAATGAAAATGTTTACAGAATTTTAAAGTTTTTATTTTCAGAATTCCAGCATAGTAAAGTACTATGAGCTTATCATAATACCTACTAAGGAAAACACCTTCTCTAATTGGAAAAAAACAACAAACTACATATTATTCTAAGAAAAGTACCAACAAGTTTAAAAAAAAAAAAAAAAAAGCAAGGGGCCACAAGCAACATTATCAAGTGCAGAATCTCTGAATTTATAAGCAAGGTACTTAACACCTACTGTAACACTTAAACTACTACCAAAAAATTGACAGGCATAGTTAAAAGAAGGTACCACATCCCACCTGTGTTTCTTCTTTTGGTCTTCTATTTGCTACAATGAAAATGAAGGTAGCTTCTACTCTATCCCCAGCACCACCTAGCTGCCAAGCCCTCCATTTCCTCATTTGTAAAATGAGGCCCAAGGAGATTTATATGACTTGCCCAAAGTTACAAAGGCAGTAAAGCTCATCAGTAGGATCTGAACCTACATTATCAGACTTCAAAGTCAATGCTCTTTTCATTATACCATATAATTCCACAATGGACATCTCCTACTATAATGAGAAACACAGTCGAGGAGACAATTTTTCACTGTTTTATGTCTCATTTTATATCAATAATCAGAATCAAACAGTTTTTGCTGTTGTTGCATCGGAATCCTGTATAAGTTTACCATATTAATGCAAGACACTTTGTTGGAGAAAAACCATTAAGGCACTTTGTTCTACCCAATCAAATGTTTTTATGGTCAACAAACAATAAAGCACAGTGGGATCTTTGTAGTCTCTCTATCTTTCCATCAGCTGTAACTATCAAGATGCAGTCTTCTACATCTTTTGCAAAATATCATTTGCAAAAGCCTGCCACTTCTTGACTCGTTTTTTCATTAAGGAGGGTCTTTATATATGTATGAAAATTCTTATAAATATACGATTACATAGTATTTTGGACAATTAATGCAGGTGGGTAGTGAAATAAGCCCAGAACTAAAAGGATGGTTGGATTGCATTTAAGAAAGGATGCACTTCTTTCAGTGATCCCAAACTGCTTCCTAAAGCAAAATTCCACCTTTAATGTACAAAATCTTCCAATGGTTCTATTTGATTAAACTCTGGAAAACAACATTCTCCAAAGAGTAAGAATTAAGATTCCAGGTTACTCAAAGGATAATGGAGATAGGCAGACTGGGGCATATTGTGAACAATGAGGCATATTGTGAACAATGAATTCTGTACATGACAGTGTAAAAAACATCAAAGAAGCATATGCAAAGAAAAGCAAGTGAACCAGTCAAATAATGAGTGTAAAGGATAATTTTCACTACTGGCCAATGTACTTATGTACTGCTATCCATGAAAAGTCTAAGAAAGATAATCCTCAACAGGTAAAACTCCATATCTACAAGACCACAAACAAAACTTTTTCATTTACCCTATTTTTCATTATGATCTCATTTATTGATTCTAACTTTGTTATATTAACTTTTTCTCTAGACATGGCTGATAGACTACCATAATTTCATTAATAGGGATGTTCTAGTCATGGCTTTACCTCTTCTTTCTCTAAGTTCTATTTTACTTAGTGGAGGCAGTAGAGTATGATGTAAAAAATGCTGGAAATTAGATATAAGTCCTTGGGTAAGTCACTTCACTCATTTTATGACAGTATTCATGGCAGCATAGAACCAGAAACAAAACAGATGCCCAAAGACTGGAAATGAAATTAGAAAGAACCAATTATATTGACTAAACAAATGTGATGGAATATTTAATTACTTCACCCTAGGAAATGATCAATATGAAGAATTAAGAGTAGTTATGGAAGATTTGTATGAGCTCATGCAAAGTGATTTAAGTAGAAACAAATATACACAACGACAAACGTAAACAGAGAAAGAAGGAAAAAACTGAACTTCGTCTAACTATAATGACCAAGCATGGCCCTTTGCAGAGATGGGGGATTATGGTGGTGGAATACTATAAAATTGGTAAGATTAGATTGATGTGCTGGTTAATTTTGCTGAGTTACTTTCCCCCTTTTTACTCCATTTTACAAATAGAAGCTGGGGAAGAGGGAGGAATATATTCAAAAATTAAAGATATTTTAAAAATAAAAAATATCAATAAATTTTTTTAAAAAAGAAAGTACTTTGTAACCCTATAAGTCACCTCCAATAGTTACAAAAAAGTAGGTCATTCATTGTGGGCAGAATGCTGGATGTTTGATTAGAAAGACTTACTAGCTGTGAGACCAGGCACAAGTCTTTTTACTTCTAAGTCTGTATGCACATCTGTGAAGTAAGGATAAATAATAGCACCTATTTCCGAAGGTTGTATGTGAGGATCAAATAAGAGAATGTACATATACCACTTTGTAAACATTAAAGCACTATATAGATGCTAGCTACTATCAGCCACACAGCTTTAAAAAAAAAAATTTCAACAGGTTTATATTGTTTGCTGACACTGTACATTTACTTTTTTTAAAACCAGGGAGTTTCAGAGACCCATCTTCCCTTAGAATTTGAATTTATATGTGGTTCAGATTTTTTTTTTGTTATTTGCCTGCAGTAACAAAGCATCATGTTGTTCCTTTCTACTAAAAATCATTGCAATGTGTCCTGTTCCCCTAAAAGATTGTGAATTCCAATGGAGTAGGAGAGTTGCCTTGTCTAAACTTCTAAACTTTCCACCTCCTCTAATAGCCAACAAACACCTTTGAATTTCTCAGCAAACAACAGGTACCTAATAAATGTTTATTGAAGTGCACAAAGCCAATAATCTTAATGATTCTATGGAGAAGTTTTAACCTGATTTATGCCTTAAATTTTCAGAACATTTCAAATTTCTCAAAGTCTTTTATTTGGAACCATGTACAAAGTAGACTGGCCCCATCCCCCATCCAAAATCCCTCTCAAAACCAGAAGCCATATCCTTTCAAAAGAGGGAAAAAAAAAATCAATTTCCAGACTTCAAAGACATATTTCATAAATATCTCTTATAAATTTTAATTATCTTTTGTTAGTACCTCAAGGATATTAATTTCTTAATACTTCTCACAAAAATGAATAGAATGAGGCTAACTTTAGCATTGTTCAACACTAGTCAATTTCAACCTCCAGGTTTTAAGTTGCAAGAAAAAATATTACTTTGCTGAAGAACAGACAGAGGCAATCAGTTTTTTTCACATGAGTCAGGTATAAAAAAGTGTGGGAGTATAGAAAGAATATGTATAATTTAAACCCATGCATTACAGTTATAACCTGATTATAGTTAAAGAAAAATTGTGAATCACATATAAAATGATCAACTTGCTTAAGTGAATATTGCCTGCAAATCCATAGGTGTATTAAATAAGTACAAATGGCACATTTAAACACTAAAAGCTTTGCCCAATAATGTTGAGAAAAGGTACTGTTTCATCTTCTAAGGACTAAATGCAAAGACAGTATTTTTGTTTTACAAAGAACAGATCAATTTTAAGTACAAAGTCAAATTCTAATTTAATAAAGTACATTAATAATAAGATATTTTACATTTTTATTTTAATGATACTTTCTTTTGACACTGCTGATCATATACAGTCTTCTCCTGTAGTAAAATACCACAAAACAGCCTAGTACATGTAATTTTTATAGTAGTTAACATATAGTTTACAAAACTATTGAATACCAATATGAACATGCTTTTAATCTAAGCAAAAGCATCAAGCAAAATGACCAAGAGTCAACTCTGACAAAAAAAGAAACAACATGCCAGTATTTCAAAATTACCCCACATTTCAGTGCCTGGCACAAAGTAAGTGCTAAGAATGCTTGTTGGTTGACTAACATTATAATTGTTCAGAAATGAAAAGATAAATTTAAATTAATATTTCAGTTTTTATTAATTTCAATGAATTACTTTAAACATAATTGGAAAATTTCATGCTTTATATATGACATATACATGACAAGTTTTTTGGTCTGCACAAGATTCAGCCAACATTTTCTTAAAAAGAAAAGTATCTCCACTTTAAAGAAACTTTAAATTACTAAAGTTTACTTATGTAAAATATCAAAATCAATAATAATCTATACAAATTATTAGTTGAAATATCAATATATTCTATAAAGAATTGTGAAGGAAACAAATGAATCTTAATTTGACAGTTTAACACTTTTGTAAATAGGAAATATCTGGAGAAATGCACTAAGTCACAAGATCTTAAGATATCAGATTTGGAAGGGACCTTAGAAAACCATCTAATCCAATATCCCTTTTTTTTTTTTTTTAATAGAAAAACTCAAACCCACAAAGGATTACTAAAAGTTATTTGGCAAGTAAATGGCAAAGCTAAAACTAGAACTAAAATGTCCAAACTTCTAGGTGAAAATACTAAGTTATTTCAAACAAAAAGACTTCAAAAATTTCCTAATTACGCTGTTACATTTTTATTGTCGTTGTTTAGTAGTTTTTCAATCATGTCTGCCTCTGTGACCTCTTTTGGGGTTTTCTTAATGGAGAGAGTGGACTGGTTTGCCATTTTTTTCTCCAACTCATTTTACAGATGAAGAAACTGAAGCTAACCCAGTTAAGTGACTTATCCAGAGTCACACACAGCTAAGGGTGTGACCAAATTTGAATTCAGGAACTTCCAGACTCTGGGCCCCTGCACTCTACATACTGTGCCACCTAGCTGGCCTAGCTGTTAAATAAACAATATTATGTTTATGTAAATGGCTCAGAGATTGCTCATTCGAAAATAAGATTGCCCACAATTTAAGTGCATATTTGAATATATGCTCTTACTTATGAGACATAACTATAAAGTAGCAAGATTTCTTTTTAAATAAACATACTAGGAATAGAGATTTGCCATTATTGAAGACAATCAAAAGAATGTTACACAGCTTCTAAAGGCAATTCCAAAAGGGTAATGACAGTGTTAACTGAGAAAAGTTTTTTGCCTCTCAAGGTGACTCTTTTCAAGAGGTCAGCATTTAGTTTGAAGTTTGTTTGGTGTCTGCTTTTTTAAAAAACATTATTTTACAATCATACATCTTCACTATACTGACCTTAGGCAATTCACTATATTTCTCAGAACCAGTTTCTTCATCTGCAAAATGAGGAGGTAGACAAGACAATCCTTCAAATCTCTTCTTGTTCTAACTTTCAATGATTCTATGATGTCATACAAATATAAATAAAACAAAGTTTATTGAAATTGATTTCTCCCTTACACAAAAAGAAATCCAAACCTAATTTACTAATTCCAATCTATTTCTAATACTATATCCTTAAATACTTACTAGCTATGTGAACCTTGATTTCCTCATCTATAAAATGAGCTGGAGAAGGAAATGGCAAAGCCCTCCAGTATCTTGGCCAAGACCTCAAATGCAGTCAACAAAGAATGGAACATGATTGAAACAACTCAACAACAACAGGAATTTCTAATAAATGCATCATTTGGTAAAGGTAAAGAAATACCATATTTTACAAGTCCAAGTTTAAAATGCAGTGTATTATAACCAAGTTAATGTCAGAAATATTAATGCTTAAAGTACCTATCCAATTTGCTTCAGTTCAATTTCTTAATATAATTATACAATCAATTTACTAAGACAATGATAATTATAGATTATTCTACCTTATTTAACTTTTAATGTTATTCTACAAAACTTTTTCAGAAAGTGGCTAATTCCTTCAATAGTTTAGATTTGGAAAATACAAGCAGTATCTAAAAACACTAAACTAAAAATACATAAATGGCAAAACTCACTGACTTTAAATTTACTTCATAGTGATCCCCAATATATCAATATACAAATGACAAATGAAAAGCAACTGACTTTTGTCCTTTCAACTTCTGGAGGAAAATTCTGACTAGATAAAAACATGCTTAAAAATATAATTCTGATCTAAAATGAAAATATCATTCAAAAGCTTTTTTCACTAAATTGTAAAGGCCAGAAACACTAAAGTTCTATACTGACAATTTAAAATATACAATCATTACACAAACAATTCAGGAGAAAAAAAAATGCTTCATTTAAAGTAGCTATTTCCTTTAACTTCCATAAAATCAACATATTTAAATCAGCCTAGAAAAAAAGCCTCTCAAATCATTTTTATATTTATATTAGTTTTTATATTGTCAATATCCTTCCAAGATGTATTTTATCTTTTTTTGTAACAAATTGGAAATACCACAAAGAACAGTAAGATTATAGTTAATCCATGGGCAGAGAGAGAGTCAGTGTCAGGACTCAAAAATTCCCGTCTTGAGCTCAGACCTTTCTTATAGTATCAGTCTGGGGACTAACAATTGTTATTCCCTCATGGACTCACTGCATGTTTTTGGACAAGTCACTAGACCTCTGTGAATGTCCATTTCTCATCCAAATATAGAAATAAAGCTGATCATTTCTGTTATCAATATAATGAGAATACTGATAAAAAGCTTTCTGGTCATTCTGGGAAAAGCCTTTTTAAAAAACCCAAAGAATTTTTACAAATTATAAACTATATAAAAAATTCCTCAATAATGTACATATTTGATTCTTAAAGAATAAAATGATTTACCAGAGGCTTATAAAACAGGGTACTAAAATGAATGCTTTCATTATGATTCTATCTTTATTCTTAGCTTATACTTTTCTAATAATTTTAGCGTTCACTATAACTTCCCTAAGTTTACTGTAAATCTCACTACAGTGAGCAGTTTAGAGCAATCTGATATATACTTTTACCGTATTTCTACATTTAAAGACAAATTAATATTAATTTACTCTATTTTTGTATTTAAAGGTAATGCTAGACTTAAAACTTTTTCACATGAGCTGTGGTTTCAAATATTTACCTCATTCAAACTCTTGTTTTCAGAAATTACATTCAAAAGTTTTTCCAGGAGGAATTCTTGTCTATGATAAATCTTTAAATTATGTAAATGAAATCTCAGGTAAATCATTTTATTGATTACATGTAGAATAGTTTTCTCTTTTAGGCAATATTTAAAAGAAAAAAGGTTAAATAATCAGATTCAAACTTGTAGTTTTCATATACCAAAATATTCTTACGGAAAAATATATGAAAGAATATATCAGAATTCAATACGAGTTTAACTAAATGTTTCTATAAATGTTATCTGTAAATAGTATCAAATATGAATTTGTTTAGGAAAACTTAAAAACCCTAAGAAATAAAGAGATCAGTTGGATTACTATTATTAATTGAACTGGGTTTTGTTTGCTTTGTTTTTGCTTTTCTTTGCTCCAAGTTAAGAAAATTTCCATTTTAGAATAATATGACTACTACTTTCTTTCAAAAACTAATTACTTTGAAAAGACATACCCAAAATAGTTCTACTGGACCCTATCCAATTCAACAAAGAAAAATGACTATTATGTGTTAGGGATGAAAATCGGTCCTGCCCTCAAAGCCCTCAAGAGCTTACAATCTAGGGGTGTTGATGAGGGAAAGAATGCAACATGCTCCTTTTTTAAGTACAGCTATCTCTGAAAATTTCACTAACAACCAAGAGTATTAGGAAAGGCTTCCAACAGGAGATGGCAAAGGAACTGAGCTAAGATAGGGATTTTAAAACTTTCACTTTCCAGTTCTAAAAATAAATAAAAATGTATATTCTTTAATGAAATTCACATTTAATTTCCAATATTAAGTTATCCCTTAACATATCTACCATATCATCAAAAATTCTCTTAACTTTTTTACTGTTAATAAATTTTTCAAGGCACAAAAATAAAAAAATGTCAGACCATTAAAAGTAATTAATATACTGAAAATGATCAATGTATTAAACTAATTTGAAGTATTCTGATTCTACATTCTGGTTAAGAGTTATTATAAATAGATTAATATGAATACTCAATAGCAAAAACAAAACAAATTTTCAACCTCATCCTATTAAATAAATTCTAGATTTTTATCATAAGGGAAAACTTTTCTGGAGTTTCCCACTTTCCCAATGAGATGCAAATAAATAAATAAATAAATAAGTACCCATGTTATCTTTCTTTTAGAGATCTCAAAAAATTTGGAAAACATAGTCTTGTCTTTGTTTTACATCTAACACTTATGCAGTTAAATGATTAGATGAAGGTTAGAGTTTCCTAATAGATGGGGAATTGGGGGAAAAGAAATGAACAATATATTCAAAAGCTTTGGAGGTAGGAGTGGGAAGTCCAAAAATTGCTTTCAAATTCAGGAAAAATAACTGAAAAAAGTTTAATTATTCACTTAATAGGCAAAAAAGTGTTCTCAGTACTTCAGGGACAAGCTAACAATCCATGTTTTTGCTCATAATTTATAAATTCAGAAAAAATGAATTCCTAAAATAAGAAAAAGTTTCAGAAAGAAAACACTATATATTGAACATTTTACGATTCAATTTAAACTTTAAAAAAAAAATCAACCACAAAAGTTTTCTAAAGCATTGTAAAACAAACATGGATGGTATGTCGCTTTCTGATGATGAAAACTAAGAAGTATAAGTAATTTTTTTCCACAATCCTTTGCTGTAAACTAGAGATGTCTCAGACGCAAAAAGTAAAAAGTTGTTCTATTAAAGTAATAAAGACAATCACAGAAGCATATATGCTTCATTTTATAATTTATACAATAGTTGGTTGTGTGTGTGTTTTAAAGAGCTGCTTTCTCAGAATGTGAAATGTTGCTCCCTCCCCTTCTTCTGCTCCTCCCCTACCCCCACCCCCACCCCCACCCCAAGCAGGCCTGAGGCCCTGTTGCAAACAGTGTCTAACAGGAGCAGGCAGCACAAAGACAGGAATGGGAGATTAGTGGGAGGGAGGGAGGCCGGGATTGGGGCTCAGCAGGAGCTTCAGGCTTTTTAAAATTCAAACTGCTCCCTGACCAATACAAATCACGGACACGCTACTGACTACTACACGGATTTATAGCATTAAAAACATGCCTAGTACGTGACAGCTATATTAACTTGACCCTTTTTAACATTTATCTGAACGTTTATAGGCAATATAGTAGAGCTCAATGCAAGCAAGACCCTAAACTCAAAAATAATCTCCAGGAAAGTTATTTATTCAACAGTGACAATGGTAATTTAATAAGGCTACCAAAAAAAAAAATCTTTTTGAACCAGTGTAACACCAACAAACTTAAAGAAAATGTTGAGGAATGTTGCTCCTTAACAACTTGAATATTTTTTAACAGATATGAAACAAAAGCATCAAAATAGTATAATCCAGGTAAGCGCTGCTTTCTAGGCAATTTCTATTAATAAAGTTTCTTTAATTTAAACTCAAAAACTTGCGTTTTCACCTCAATCACACACTACTACTTAACAACTCACTTATACAAAAACTAGAATTTGTTAAGAACTGATACTCTTTCTCAGGCCATTTACGGATACATTTGACCTATTAAAATGACACCTCTCTCATTACACAGTCAAACATCATGGGCACAAACAGCCAATGACAATCCTGAGACCTCAAAAAGATCTACCCTGACAAGAAAGGATAGCACCTTTTACATTGTTCACTTCAAGGATGTTAAACATAATTTAATTTTTGTCGTTTGAAATTCTTTTATCTTCACCTCTTAATATCACATTTCCTACAATATCAAGCTTTTTCGTCCCTCCACTTCCAAGTAAAGAAGTCTTTCAAAGTAATAAAGTATGCCATATATAAAAACTCTTTAAAACTTCTTAAATTATTCATACAATACGAAGTGACAGGGTATACCTGTCAACAACTTTATACACTTATCTTTGAAAAGAAGTGTTAAACTCTTTAAAGGGTATATATTAATTGTTTGTGTCACTTTGGTTTTCAGTATCACAATCATTAAGTGACGATTTAATGCCTTTAAAATGGGAAACGAGCCTCTATTAACTTTTGCATGTCCAAACAAGTTTTTAAAAAGGAAAATAATTACTATTGGATCCGTTTCTGAGTATTTAACATTTGTCTCACACTAACTGAAACTACTTCCTCCCTTCACAGGGTCACTGGGGGGGAAGAAAGGGGGGGGGTTGTTTGTTTCACTGAGACCTTTCCCACTTCTCGCACCGGGAAAGTTGTAAATATAGAGCAGATCAGGGCACACTTGCTGTTAGTTGTATTGTTTCCGCCTCCTCCTCTTACTACCGCTTCACTCTCGGCTGAGGCCTGTCACTGAGAAGCGATCGCTCCGCTCTGCCCGGAGCCTCTCCTAATCCCCGAGCTCAAGTAGATTTCGCTGGCCCGCGGCCTGCACTTTCCGCCGGGCCTACGCCTCCCCGGCCGCCCGGCAGGAACCCAATCTCCTCCGCCAAAGTCGGCAGGGAGAGAAGATCTAAAACCGCCGCCGGCCGAGGCGCCTGCTCCCGGCCGAGGCGCCAGCTCCCGGGGAGGACAACTCCACACTCGCTCCGCCGAGGAGACCCGGAGCTGCCGGGGACGGGAGCGGGAGGGGGAGGAGAGGAGCCCGGGACCTGGCCTCGCCGCCGCCGCCGAAAGAAAGAGAAGGAAGGAATTTACCTGGGCGAATCGGCGTTTGAATCCGTGGGGAGGCCGAGGCCGAGGCGGCTGTGGTGAGCCTATAATCCGGGCCGGGAGGGGGGGCGGCTGAGGCTCCTCTTCCGTCTCCTCCTTAGTGCAGTGAACATGTAGAGCTAGGGGGAGACCAGCCGAGAAGACAAATCGCTGCTTCTTCTTCCTCCTCCTCCTCCTTCTCCCACATAGAAACACTTACAAACACCCGACCGGGGGCCCCAGCTACCGAGGGGGCATCGCAACCGGCTCGGGAACCAATCCTCCTCTCGGTGGGGGTGTCTCTGCCTGCGGCTTAGCGGTGTCGGGCGAGTCGGTACCGAAGGAGGGAGGGGGGGGAGGGCGGGGGGGGGGAAAAGGAGCCCTGTGTGTGTGTGTGTGTCTCTCGCTCGGTCTCTCCCTCTCAGAACAAAATGCCGACCGGAAGTGCAGCTGCAGGAATGACTCCCTCCACCGGCGCCAAACACCAACAACCTCCCCCTCTCCCCCACTCCACTTCCGCCACTGCCGCCGCCCGCCCGCCAGCCCGCTGCCGCCGTCGCTGCTACTACTACTACTCCAGTCCCCCTGCCCACTGCCAGTATCCCTCGTCGCTGCTCGTGCCACCGCCGCGGCACAACTTCTCAGCCGGGGCGCAGCTGTAGCCTGGGCCAGCGGCTTCGGCGGAGCAGAAACAGGCTCCCCTCCAACGGCGGCGGCCACAACTGCTCCTCCTCCTCTCTTCTGCCTCTACCTCGCTCCCTCCTCTTCCTTCTCCTTCTCCTACCGCCGCCGCTGCTGCCCTGGGTGGGGTGTGGATTTTGCCCTTTATTGTAGCTGTTGCCTAATTGTTTTTTCGACTACATTGAACGGGGCCGGTTACTTTCGCTCTCGTTCTTGTCTTTCTTTTCCTAGGGGAAAGTGAGAAGACCTCTACTTCCAGCATCGTCGAGCTTCCAGCACAGGACATCCAAGGAAGGCGTTGGGGTGGCTTTCCTTCCAGCCCTCTTCCCTTTTCCCGGGAGAATCGTAGAGGCCCGGAACACTGAAGGCTGAAGGAAATAAGATGGGATTTGTGTCCTGGCTTCTCTCCAGATTTAGGGAACGCTGCTCGTGGGTGGCCACTTTTTGGACACCCCCTCGATTTGATTGGATTTTCAGGTGATCTCGCAACCAGGTGGATGTGCCATTTTTTTTTAAACTTCTGACAGAGCTGACTTTATTATGCATCTATATGTATATATACACACCTTTTGTTTTGGTGGAATATTAGGACCTAACATAAATTGAAGGAAGCTCCAGCGCTGGATACTGACATAATTCTTGACATTTTTGCCTCTGGAAATGCACCAGTCTCTCCAGTTGTCTGCCACTCTTTTCCAATGTTGGTTGTTTTTTCCCCCCACTGATGGGGGAAAAGGGTTTGTGGGCTATCCCAGAGAAGTAAGAAAATATTCAGATGCCTATCCTCTCCTTTTCTCCCACCTGGACGTAACTGGACATGTTAGCTCCATGTGCATTAAGGTATTTTGTGCTACATTATACACTCCTTTCAGGGCTAGATGGAGCTGTTGTGTCCTGGCAGGGGGGAAGGGGGAGGGAGGAAGATGGAGGGAGAAGGAGGAAAGATGCCTTCCAGAAGAGAAGCTGTCGCTGCCTTGGAGCCTGCAGTGAGGTGCTGCTTCAATTTTATGTTGCTATTGTCTGCAAGACAATGTGTCTGTGATGCAACAGGTTTTAAACTCCTTTTCTGAAGTTAACCCAGAGAATGCGTTCGAGACCAGAGGATTAAATCGTTGTTAGTTAACTGGATTACTCTTTAGATTTCTTTTAAAGGCTGTACCTTGTTTCCAATTCTTTAACTGTAACAAATGAAGTAAACTCCCTTAACTTGAACAATCCTTCCTCCCTTTTTCTCATCCTGTTTCCTTGAGTGATACTTATTAACAGTGCTTTTCAGTTTATTTGTTCAAAGGGAAAAAAATCTTTGCTCCAAAAGTAGTACAATAGTTGAATAATTAATTTAAAACTGAGTTGAAGTTGAATTGAGTTTAAACTTTGACATGTTTTATGCCATTTCAATAAATTTGGTAAAATTTAAACAGGTTACATTATTTGCATGTGTGTATACCTGTTTTGATTTAAATGTAATATATGTAACATTTTGTTAAAAAGTAAATGGTTATCTTTATAATCTAAAAATTCTAAGATTGAACTAGTTTTTATTAGATGATATACCTATTCAATATTCACTCGATGTTCATAGGAGAAAACTATGGAAAGCCTCTGAATAGTATGAACAATCCAAAAATAAAAATTATTTTAAGTACTGTATGAAGATAACATAATACAACTATGAAACCACTCACCAAAAACATGTTAAGACAAGCTTATGGTGATAACTTGTTTTTGAAGTTTCCACTTAAGGCTCCTATAGAGAATTGTTGATTAGGTCAGTTAATTTTATCACTTATCTTAGGGTAGGTTTTCTTTTTCCTAATCACAGACTTCATGCCTAATTTTGACCACCTTATTTTTTTTTTTCCACATACATGGGGTTGGTTACCAGAGTCAACCAAAGAAAATGTCTTCTGTCATAGATGGATAAGTCTAAATTCTCCACTGATACTGGGGATGGGTTGGGGGGGAGGGGAGTGTGGATTTAAAAGACCTACTGGTAGTCTTAAATGGACTGGGTATGTTTAGTCTTAGTCCACACAATTAAGAAAAGGCTTACTTACCATTCTCATATTTCTAAGGCAATTAAAATGCTAATACATTTTATTTTTGCTATTTAGTTCTGGGGGAAAAATCTTAGTAAAAATTGAATCCTGAATTAATCTGAAAACTCATCTTTTAGTTCAAGTTTTTAAGACTCTTTGAAATTGTTGATCATCTCTAATAAACTTAGATACATCATTAAATTAATAATAATGACTTGAAAGGTATTAGAACAAAATGAAAATGCCTGTTTGCTTTTATAAAACCAAAATACTTAAAGATATCTGCATCTAAACCTAGAGCTGTTCAATTTATAGTATATATGTGCCTAGATAAGTAATATCCACAAATTACATTTACTGCATAAGATTATATGAAAAAAGATTGTGTCACAAATAAGATAAAATGGTTTACAAATATCCTTCCCATTTAGGTCTTACCTACTAGTCTTATAAGTTTTAAGACACATTCAAACAGATCACATATTTTCACTTAATTTTAGAATGTCATCATTTTGAACCTATTTGGAGGGTATCTCTTGAATGTTAACAAGTAAACTGCTAATTCAGCACATTTGGATAAATACAGTCAATGCCAACTTCCAAAGGTTTTCACATTATAGTACATTTCACATTATAGTTTTCACATAATAGTATTCAAGTAGATATTTGTTATCCTGGATATAGATGTGCTTTCCAACTATTGTAGATTGTAACCCAGTCCAAACCTACCCATCCAATGTGATTTTTGGCCATATTTTTCTCTTAAGTTCACTGGGGGGGGGGGGGCACTGAACATATTGGAGCGTGCTCTTAACTTCCTCTTGACGTGAAGATATGATTGAACTACAATTTGTTTATCAGTCATTTATCTTTCTTGCCACATAACAGCCCATCTTCCTTTTCAATTATCGATGAAAATATCCTTAGTGTTGCTTGTCTATAATTCTTCGAGTTGTCTTACAATCTCACACTTCCCACAAACTTCTCCATTGTCCTATATTTTAACTCTCCATTTCAGTTCTTTAGAATTGAGTTTTCTGATTTTTAGCCATATAAATGCTGGGAGAATGTTGCTATATTTTTAAAAACTGGCCTTTGTTTCTGGAAGAATCTTGGGACCATCAAGATAATTTTCCAATTTCACAAAAACAATCATACTCTTCTGTACCCATTTGCATGTTCTGCCCTATTACTTTGAAAGCACCAGACAGTCCATTTAAATGTATAACATGAACTGGATAAGTAGGCATTATCCATCATATTATCGGATGGTATAAAATTGAAAAATGCTTATTAATAATTTTTCACTTAATGGCATACATAGCATCATACAAATGATGCACGCCTAACATAGTGGGTGCTGGCGTTAATGTTTTCAGTCATTGTATTGCCAAAATATTAAATTGTCATGAATCATAAGATTAGTAGGATCCTCAGAGTCCATCTAGTTCAAATTACTTCAGACCTAATCTAAAATATTCCTGGCACATGGCCAGCTGGCCTTCATCTGAAGGGACCTATGATATGGGCTTCTTTGAAAATCAGGAAGTTAACTTCTAGTTTTAAACAGTTCTCATTGTAACTTATCTATTCAAAAACTGAGTTCCTACTATATGATAGGAGGTGGGACAGTTAGAAATTTTACATTGGACATGGTCCCAGTCAGAAATTTCACATAGGTCCAATCATCAAGAAGCTTGCCAAAGAAAGAAAAGTATACTTAAAAGCAGAATGCATGGATTTGAGAATAAATCCCAATGGTTATGATACTGATTAAAAATTACCATAATAATTTATATGTAAGTGGTAAGCATTAGGTACTATCACTATTTCACATGAATACACAATAATACGTAATTTTCTTTCCTAATTGTGTTTATTTTCAAGTAGAGATATTTGCTCATTGTGCGGTTTTGAATTTGGTTATTCTATTTACATTCACTTTGTATCAGATTCTTTAGTATATTTTCTTTTTAAAATTTTTTAAATTTTAAACTTAAATACAAAATAGGGGGGAAAATACTGTCATGTATACAGCAGAACATGAGAAGATTCAATACAAAGCAATAAATTCTCATTTCAAGAAAACCTAGATGATAAAAACTACACATTATTTTCAAAGCTATCCATCTTTTCTTTGCTTCCCTGTAGGTTTTGTTTTGTTCTTTGCTAGGCACTTCTTACTTTATCTCCCCCCCACAAGCTCCCCCTCCTTCTTTACCCCTCCCCCAACCCCATAGCTTCCTCCAGTCCCAAGAAGACTACAATTAAGCTTGAGTGTATGTGTATACACATATACATATATACACACACATTTATATAGAGAATATATGTATATATACACACACACACACACACACGACTGTATTGATTATTTCCATCTGTCTTCTGTTTCTCTGAAGGTGAATAGTATCTTACCTTCATAAATCCAAACTTTTCCATATTTTTCTAAATGCAACCCAATCATGCTCTCTCTGAGAGATTATGATAGTTTCCTCCCAATTTTCTGCATTTCTTCCATTCTTGGCTGCATAGGTTTTATTTATACAAGAAAATTTTAATTTAAAATAATCAAAATTAAACATTTTACACCTCAACAATGCTATTATCTTATAGTTTATAATCTAATACTATGGAACCCAGTTTCTTCGCATCTTTTCTCCCGTGGTTTCTTCAAAGTTCCTGCCCCTCTACTCTTCTGAATGAATCCTGCTATTATTTTTCTAACTCTAAAAAAACTAAGATTTTTTTTAGTTATTTAATTGGGATGGCATCATATAAACAGATCGGTTAGGTAAGTAGGTTTTTTAAATTACTTTGTTTCCTAGAATACTACTGCAAAATCATAGAAATCTTTAAAATAAACATCAGAAATTCTTCCGCTAATACACCACCTAGTGTTTTAATAGTTTATATGTAAATGTCCAAACTGGGACTCTATAAGGAAACTACTTCATGACTTAAGAATTTCAATGTTAGGATTTTGTTGATATCTGGCCAAAACATATCTGGGAAAAGAAGAAGAAAAGGAAAGTGGAGGTGCTCTTTTGGAGTATTCCCTCCTTGATTTCTATCAGTAATATAATGTATCAAGTAAGATTAAGTACATGAACTTGCTTTACAAATTATGCATATCATACAACAAAGCAAAATGATGAAGATTTAAATTAAGTAATATATAGCAGGAATAGTTGACCCATTATCAGGAAGAAAAAAAAAAAGGTGGTACAGGAGAGTATAAAAATCTGAAGATTCCTACACTAATTTATTTTATTAGATTAGTCAAATTACTTGACTTCCCCAAGAGTTTCTTCATCAGTAAAATGAAAATGATCTCTTAAGAGTCTTTCCAGTTCTAACATTTTGTCTATGACTTAAATCCTAATTTAATCCAGTAATTTTGTATTTTACTTTTCTGACCTCTGCTGAGCAATTTCTTCCCATTATTTAACTTTTCAAATATTTACAAATTATCATCTCCCCAGGAATCCAATATAATTTGTTTAATTCATATGTATTTTCAGTAATTTTTTTCTGCCATAGTAAATTGACCTCTCCTGTTTTGTCACAAAGCATCCATGATTTTCTATACTTTCCGATACTTTATATATATTTTCTATTCTTGGCAAGATAACATAGTTAAGCACAGAATGAAACAAATACCACTGAGTATATTGCAGTCTATTAGAACATTAAGATTACCAAGAGTCCATTTATGCAACAAAATCATTAAAAATTAGATAGTTGTGTTCCAATTGTTCAGTTAAGAAGGCCATATACACTCAGAGAGAGGATATGAAATGTGGACCACAACATAACATTTTCATGCTTTCTATTGATATTTGCTTGCATTGTGTTTCCTTTCTCAGATTTTTTTTCTTGTAGATACGATTTTTCTTGCACAGCAAGATAAGTGTGGAAATATGTAAATATATATTCGATTTGTCAAGTATTTTGGCATAATTAACATGTAGTGGACTTCCTGCCATCTAGGGGAGGGGTGGAGACTAGGGGAGAAAAAATTTGTAACGGAAAGCTTTTAAGGATCAATGTTGAAGAATTACCCATACATATGTTTTGCAAATAAAAAGCTTTAATTTAAAAAAAAATTATATAGTTGTAAGCTATGATTCAGAATTTATCAAAATAAACATTGGTTATCTTTTAAAAAGATCTTTTTTTAATAACTTTTGAAAACTTTGCATAGTGCCTGGCACATAGTGATTACTAAATACCTATTGACTTGGACTTCTTAATTCTAATTAGTTTTTGAAATAAGTTTTATTTTCAATTTTATCAATATTTTTTAACAATATTTCTCTTTGCTTTAAGTTAATAGGTCAAGAAACATTTATAAAATGCTCACAATGCCAAGTACTGTGCTAAGTAATGGGGATACACAGGAAAACGACAGTCCCTGCCCTTGAGGAGCTTACAGTCTAATGGGGGAGACAATATGCAAACAACTATGCACAAGCAAAATATATACATAAGCTGGAAAGAATCAACAAAGAAAAGGTATTACTATTAAGGAGAATCAAGAAAAGATTTTCTTGGGAAGTGGAATTTTAGCTGGGTTTTCAAGAAAGCTAGGAGACAGAGATAAGGAGCAAGAAAATTATAATTTTAGGGGCCAGTCAATGAAAATGCACTAAGCTGGATGTCAGAATGTTCTGTCTTAGGAACCTAAAGGAGACCAGTGTCAGTGGATCATGGAATACATATGGAGGTATAAGAAACCTGGAAAAGATAGTAAGGACCTAGGTTATTAAAGGTTTTAAAAGAGAGCAAATTTTATATGTGAGGGTAGGCATGGATTACCTAAGATGGAGGGACCAGCTTCTGGAAGAAGATAGTTTCTCCTTTCCCCTATCATGTAGATGAAAGGAGCCTCTTCCAATTGGCTATATAGAGAATAAACTTCACTTTTAAAACTGACAGATAGGGACTCTAGCTGTCTTTCCTGGGCATCCAGATAAGATAAAGGTCACAATTCATCCTCAACACAAACACTATGAACTGAAAAATGTGGGGCTCTGGTACTGAGAATCAGATTAGAAGTTGGGTTTTGGTTTGGTTTGTTTGTCTTTTTTGGTTTTAGATGCAGCTGATGTAATCTCCACTGAGCCTAGGAGTTCAGCCATGATGAAGGCAGAATTTCAGGCTGGATGTGCAGCTCAGTCACAGAAGTCCTAGGAATCCAGAACTCCAACCTAAGTGGGACTTTTGAGCATAAAATTTGGGTATGTACTTTATAAACTCTGAGCTAAGGTGTGAGCCTAATTACCCTTCCTCTTCCCAAATTTGAGGTGGTGGTGATGGTGGTGGTGAGATAATGTCCTAATGTGTTAGGGAATATGTATGTATATATAAATATACAGGTATGTATAGATGTACATATAATGACAAACATATACATGTATATTTATGGGTATTATATGAATTGCACAATATGTATATATTTACTTAATAAAATCTTTGTTTTTAAAAGATAGTCCAACTATTAGATCGTTAAATAAATCCAGGTGTATAGAAGATTTCCACTACAATTATAAGAACATTATCACTGGGGCCTGGAGCCAATAGCAGAGAGCCTAGACATCCTAACCTCTGTTAAGGATATTGGGGAACTCTTGGATTGGAGTGTAGTATAACATACCTGGCCTTCAAGAAATGAGGGGCAGTAATCACTGTTTCATTTATTTGATCCTGGAGTTTATTAAGTGGGAAGATAATATAAGGTGACATGGTTAGTCTGATGGTTTAGGAAAATTTGGTACCTGATTAGAGAATGGATTGGAGTAGGGAGAGACTTGAAGTTGAAAGACCAATCTAACAGTCCCCATACAAAATATTTAATCTCTTCTATACTTTTGCACCAAATGTACTGCATAGCTAGAATGACCTGCCTTATCACCTCCTCATTTTGTTTCCCGTAAGCTTACCTCAAAGTTCAGTTCAAGGACAAGCTCCTTCAAGGTCTTAAGTATCCAAATTGTTAGGGTTCCCATTACAATTCACATGTTACTCATTTTGTCAGTACCCCTCATTTGTAAACATGCTTAATCCAAACAATAGAATATCATTCAGTTGTTTTTCAGTCATGTCCAATCTTTCATGACCCCATTTGAGGTTTTCTTGGCAAAGATAATGGAATAATTTGTCATTTTCTTCTCCAGCTCATTGTGCAAATGAGGAAACTGAGACTAACCAGGTTAAATGACTTGCCTAGGGTCAGGTAAGTATCTGAGGTCAGATTTGAACTCAGGAAGATTCCAGGAGTCTTCCTGATTCCAGGGCTAGTAATTTATCCACTGTGCCTCCTACTAGAATGGAAGCTATTTAAAGGCAGAGATAGTCATTTTTACATTTGTATCCCTTAGTGCTTGGCACATAGCTATTTAATAAAATGCTTATAGTTGACTGATAATGTGACAAAAACTAACTCTCCTACATTAGGCTTAATTTTTTCTAATACTATCTTTTGTTGTTTTTTTATTATTTATTTATTTATTTTTATTATTAAAGCTTTTTATTTGCATAACATAAGCATGGGTAATTTTTCAACATTGACCCTTGGCAAAGCTTTCTGTTAAAAATTTTTCTCTCCTTCCCCCCATCCCCTCCCCTAGATGTCAGGAAGTCTAATACATGTTAATTATGTTAAAATACTTGACAAATCGAATATATGTGTACATATTTAATTATCTTGCTGTACAAGAAAACTCGGCTCTACAAGGAAAAAAAAATCTGAGAAGGAAAACATAATGAAAGCAAACGTCAATAGAGAGGGTGAAAATGCTATGTCGTGGTCCACACTCCGATCTCACAGGCCTTTCCCTGGGTGTATATGGCTTTCTTTATCACTGAACAACTGGAACTGGTTTGAAACATCTCATTGTTGAAGAGAGCCATGTCCATCAGAATTGATCACCATATAGTATTTGTTGCCGTGTATAATGATCTCCTGGTTGTGCTCATTTCACTCAGCATCAGTTCATGCAAGTCTCTGCAGGCTTCTCTGAAAACATCCTGCTGGACGTTTCTTACAGAACAATAATATTCCATGTCATTCATATACCATAGTTTATTCAGCCATTCTCCAATTGATGGGTATCTATTCAGTTTCTAGTTTTATGCCACTACAAAAAGGGCTGCCATAAACATTCTTGCACATGTGGGGCCCTTTTCTTCCTTTAAGATCTCTTTGGGATATAAGCCCAATAGAAACATTGCTGGGTCAAAGGGTATGCACAGTTTGATAACTTTTTGAGCATAGCTCCAAATTGCTCTCCAGAATGGCTGTATCCGTTCACAGCTCCACCAACAATGCATCAGTGTCCCAGCCCTCCCACAACCCCTCCAACAATCATCATTAACTTTTCCTGTCATTTTAGCCAATCTGACAGGTGTGTAGTGGTACCTCAGGGTTGTCTTGATTTGCATTTCTCTGATCAATAGTGATTTGGAGCACCTTTTCATATAATTATAAATAGTTTTAATTTCATCCTCTGAAAATTGTCTGTTCATATCCTTTGACCATTTATCAATTGGAGAGTGGCTTGAATTCTTATAAATATGAGACAATTCTCTATATATTTTAGAAATGAGGCCTTTATCAGAACCCTTAAATATAAAGATGATTTCCCAATTTATTGCTTCCCTCCTAATCTTGTCTGCATTAGTTTTGTTTGTACAAAAACTTTTTAACTTAATATAGTCAAAATTATCTATCTGGTGTTCAATTAAGAGTTCCAGTTCTTCTTTGGACACAAATTCCTTCCTTCTCCACAGGTCTGAGAGGTAAGCTATCCTATGTTCCTCTAATTTGCTTACAATATCACTCTTTATATCTAGATCATGAACCCATTTAGATCTTATCTTGGTATGATCGACTTTTCTATTTCTTAGCCAGTACCAAATGGTTTTGATGACCGCTACTTTATAATACAGTTTTAGATCTGGTACAGCACGGCCACCTTCGTCAGCATTTTTTTTCATTAATTCCCTTGAAATTCTTGACCTTTTGTTCTTCCAGATGAACTTTGCTATTATTTTTTTCTAGATCTGTAAAATAATTTCTTGGGAGTTTGATTGGTATGGCACTAAATAAGTAAACTAGTTTGGGTAGTATTGTCATTTTTATTATATTCGATCGGCCTACCCATGAGCATTTTAAGTTTTTCCAATTGACTAGGTCTGATTTTATTTGTGTGGAAAGTGTTTTGTAGTTTAGTTTGTATAGTTCCTGACTTTCCCTTGGCAGATAAATTCCCAAATATTTTATACTATCAGCAGTTATTTTGAATGGAATTTCTTTTTGTATCTCTTGCTGCTGAATTTTGTTGGTAATATATAAAAATGCTTATGATTTATGTGGATTTATTTTGTATCCTGCATCTCTGCTAAAGTTGTGAATTGTTTCTAGTAGTTTTTTAGTTGAGTCTCTAGAGTTCTCTAAGTATACCATCATATCATCATATGATGCTTGCTGATGGTTTTAAATAGATGCTACTGATCATTTTAAGGAAAAGCCCATTTATTCCTGTATTCTCTAGTGTTTTTAATAGGAATGGGTGTTGGATTTTATCAAATGCTTTTTCTGCATCTATTGAGATAATCATATGATTTTTGTTAGTTTGGTTTCTAATACTATCTTTTGACACCATTCCATTAATCAGGTAAGAACTATTTATTGAAGAACCAAGGGAGTACATGTTACCCTTCCTACCCTTCCTGTCAATCTGTGACTTGTATTCATAATGTTAATATGTAACAATCAGGGTATGAAAGGGATAGATTGAGAAAGTCAGAAATATATTTAATGTACTGACATAGTTACATAATTCTGGATGGAACTACCCTCCCCACTTTCCCTAAAAGTAATGAGAGGAGGAAAATTTGCATGCATCCAATTTGGAATCCATATTTAATTTATTTTATCTTCAGAATATTATGAAATGAAGAAAACATAATGTTGCTACCTTTCCTTTTAACTACATAATTCACTTTTGTATATTGTTTATGCAATGATATTTTTTGTGATTTATTCCAACCATTCTCTTTCAAGAAATACAGTCTTAAGGAAGAATAATACACTGGAAATAGGGAAAATATTCTGTATTTAATTTTTCCACAAAATTATCCATTAAGTATTTTTTCTCAGGGAATATAAGCCAACCCTTTTTAATTAAAAAAAAAAACAAATTTTTTTTTTTTTTTTTGCTGAGGCAATTGGGGTGAAGTGACTTGCCCAGGGTCACACAGCTGTTACGTGTCTGAGACCAGATTTGAACTCAGGTCCTCCTGACTTCAGGGCTGGTGCTCTATCCACTGCGCCACCTAGCTGCCCCTCGCCACCTAGCTGCCCCAAAAAAAACAAATTTAAGATTAATAAAATAACTTTGCTTTTCAATAAGGTTTCTATTGCTATACTTTTAAAAATACTATTTAAATTTTGCTAAGAATTTAAAAAGAAAAAAATCTTTGCAGTGTGAATGAGTAAAAAGTATTTGACCAAAGAATTTAACATTGAATCTTAAGAAGTACAATATTTTAAGAATCTTTCACAAGAATAATTTTTATATTAAAATCATGTCTATCAAAATATAATTTTAAAAGATCATTATTGGTTATAGAAAATTAGTAGATTTTTTAAAGAGAGGCAATGTTGAGAAAAATATATTTAGAAAGCATTAATATTTAAGGATTTCATTTTTCCAAACATGCTTTGATAGGCTCACTTTTAGTTCTCAAAACTTTGAAATTAAGGTTAACAGTTTTCCTGAACAAGACTTAAAATGTATTAATGACAAGGATAGATAAATTCACATATGTAATTCAAATATGTAAATATGTATGATAAAATTTATAGTAATAAAGCTTATTCAGACCTTATTCATATAATGTTTTATATGCACTCATCACTCTATACTGAAAGGAAATACTACTATTTACCAGAAGAGGGAGCCAGTTTAGTCCTAAAACATTACCGGAGTACAAAGGGAGGTCACATGACTTCCTGTTTTGAGTTTGAGGAATTTAGTAGCTGATATACTAGTGCTGAATTAGGACAAAGTAAAACTCAAATCGGGTGGGATGGAGCAGAGAACAAAGTACAAGATGAATATTAAATTTAAGTTGGAGATCAATTTAAACATATTCATACTAGTAAATATTTATCTTATTTTTAATTGTCATTACCAGCAGTTAGGCTATAAGTGTATCAGGTTCTCTAAAGTACAGTAGCATAGGTAAGTCTTCAATTCAATGATGTCATCAAGGAAATGATACTATTATTAATTGGGAAATTAAGTGCCATGGTATTTCAACATAAAAATGCATCCTTGGAGCATAATGAATTGTTTAATCAGATAAAAGAATACTTTTCTAAAAGGTTCTATTTTCTATTTTGGCTGAATACTCTGGGAAAGTAACTTGTTTTGCTTTTTGAAAAGTAGATGAGGGATTAGATTTTTTCAAAAATATTTACATGATAAGTAAATAAGAATCTCAGCATTAATAAGAATCTCAAAGGTCAGTCCAACTTGAATATAAATTTCCTCTACAATGTCCCTAATTAGTGGTCACTGAGCCTCTGCTTGCAGAATTTCATTGAAAAGGAATACTACAACACCTCCCCCAACCCATTACCCTCTTGCAAAGCTCTGTTAGAAAGTTTTTCTTTACATCAAACTAACTTTTTTTTTTTATAACTCTCCTTAACCTACTCATCATTAGAATCCCCAATTGCTCTTACTTCTTTTCCTTAGGAATAAACAGAACAAGTTTGGTTCCCCCCCCCCCCCATATAACAATCCTTCAAATGCTTTGTAGTTGTATTTCCTACTGTCTTCCTTTTTTTAGGCTAAACATCCCATGTATTCTTTCCTCCTATCAAACTGTACAAATTTCTGTCTCAAACACATCCTAGACTTTGGTATTTTCTTTTGCTGTGACTGTAGATAAAGTGTTAGATCTGAAGTCAAGAAAGCCTAAATTCAAATCCAGTCTCAGATAAGGTACTAGCTTAAGGTTTGTATGGATCAAGTTTCTGGCTTCTTTTAGTTTTTTGGGTTTTTTTTTTTTTTTTTTTGCTTTTAACTTTGTGATCCAAGTCATTTGATTTGACTGCCTGTTTCCTCATCTGATAATAACAACATATTATTATCATAGCATAGTATAGTATAAAATGAGATAATATATGTAAGGTACATACATATTTGAAACAAAAAATTCAAAGACCTAAAAACTTATAAGAAAAAAATTATATATTAAACTATATAGCTTGGTAGCTTTGCATTCTGTACAAAGCAAATATACTTTTAGACTAGTTCTATAGGTTGTCCATATAAATACATGAAACAGTCTGGTCTTCAACTACTTGTTTTTTCACAAAATAGACCGGTTACATAGAAAGAGCAAAATCAAGCAGCCTATATGCTTCACAGGCATCCTCAAATAGTTAAAGGAAAAAACAAAGAATGCCCCCAATATTCTGGAGAAAATGCAACATATAATCAAGTAAAACTGTCTATGGACATCCAGAGGAAGTATTACTATCAGAAGCAGGATGATTAAGCTTTAATAGCTAGTGGGTAACATCAGGTACAACTAGATTGTGAATTTCTTGACATCATGGGCTTTAATGATACATTTTTCTTACATCCTAGAGAGCACTAGAGAACACATAGTAACAACTTAAATACTTCTCTCACAGCATTCTAAGTAGAGTTATACATAATTTGTGCTTAATGAATACTATGTGATAACATACTTTTTACAATTCTGATAAAATTTGTATGTAAGCCAAATTACAAATCATAGCTATCAGATATAGGATAGAGTCATTTAATCTGTTATATGTGTCACTTTCATGACATTTAAATAATTCATAGTATTAAGTAAATTTAAAACTTTATGGTAACTTAGGGGCAATCTAAACTAGAATTTTACATGTAAAATGAGGGAACTGGTCTAGATTTCCCCTGAGTTACCAAGAAATTATGGGAACATGGAGTTGTGTTAGGACCTAGAGGAATTCAGATCTACAAACATCTCATCAAATAAAAACACACACACATATACATACACACAGACATTAGAATAAGCAATTATAAAGAAACCAAAAAGAAAGAGTTATAAATTCTTTTATCCAGCCCAAGACTAAAATAACAAAAACCCTTCCAATATTCTGCAGAAGCTCTTAGTAGAAATGTCAGAGAAGTAGAAACCAAAGAGTGCAAGTCACCAGGTCCTATAGCTTGAGATCAAGTCATAGTCCCTGGCAGCCCTTGCTTTCAGCCCTTGCTAGACTAGTGCCCAATATAAGGTTTCCCTAGGTCCTCAGTCACAGCTTCTGTTGGTAGCAGGGTTAGCCTGTCCCCAACATAGAGCCCAGGCAGCCTACCGTAAAACAAATTATAAGGCAAAGTCATATCAGTAACCTGGGCAGTACAGTTCAGGAAAACTCAAGCCACAGAGAAGATATAAAAGGAAAAAGACCAAGAAGGTTATCTGGTATATTATAGGAAGTCTGCAATAAGCACAATCGACATTTGGTTGGAGGCTATTAGCATCATAGCAAGAAATGATGAAGGTAACTCCAGGTCTGGAATTTTGTATGGAGGAAGAAAGAAAAATCAAAGCCAAAACCCAAAACAAGCCACCAGGAAATTAATTAGCAGCAGCAATAGTAGTGATAGCTAGTATATGTAAAATAAAGAGAGCCAAGAAAACAATATTCAGTAATAGAAAGAATTACACAATATAAAAATCAATAATAGTCAATACTAAATATTCAATGTTTAATTTTTATAACTTTAAACAATCTTGGGATTTTATTAATGACTTCATTTTCATTTTTATGTTGGTTAGGTGCACATATTCCTGGCTATGCACAGTAGAGGAAAAAATGAGAGGCAGGATAGGCATAAGTTTGTGGAGCAGCTGCTAAGCTACTGAGATACTTCACTGGCAAAGAATCACTAGATATCAAAAAAGGCACTGTGCTTGCTATATGAGCACAATAGAATTGCAATAATATAATAATATAATATAATAATTCAAAAGAATTGTGAGGTGTGCAAATTTAGAGAAATCTCCACTCCAAATGTTCACATGAACTACTTGTGCCTATCCTGTAGTAGAGCTTTTTCCAAGTTCATATTGGTCTGATCAGCTACAGTTGGACACACTGTACCTTGATTCCAACATAATTATTTTGGATCCTCCAGAAGAATGAAGAAGAAATGATCAGCCTACCGTTATAAAGAACTTCCTGTACATTTGTTCCAGATTTTCATTGTTTGCCTTTAAAACTCAAACTGTGTCTTGCAGTTTTGCCCCCAAACACAGTGCAAATCCTTTGATCACTAAATCCAAGTCCTTAGTGAGAAAATAAAGGTGTTGATAGAATTCCTACAGCTGCTATAGTTTGGTATATAACTAATCTATCTACAAAGTTAAGGAAAAGTACAGACAGTTCTTAATTTATGTAAATTCACAATACACAACTTCGTCTCCCCAAACATGGACAATAGTATCCTGCATGTACCTAGGCTCCAGCTCCCTACTGGTTGCTAGTGAGGGTGGCAGCTGCAGTGGCAGAGGTGTGTGGTACCCCAGATATAGTTCTGCACCAGCAGGCCTCTGCTCAGGCACTGAAGCCATTGGGAAGGGGGTTGGGCAAGCTACGTACTAAAGCTATGGAGAGGACAGGGTCTATGGAGAAGAGAAGTTTACTGAACAGTCCACTTATGTTATTCCTAAAACTGTTCGTGAATCTGCTCAAAAAAATATAAAGTAACCTCTCAAGTGCTTGTTGAAGGAACTGGGAAATGGAAAAGAGGCTAAGTTTGTGGGTAAAAGAAATGATGCATTGTCACCCTCACTTCTGATGACCCCACCCCCTTAACACTCCAAAGTCCTGCCTCTTCTTCCCAAAGTCCTGGGTGGGAATTCCAAGCTCAGCTGGGGGCTCACCCCAAGACATATGTTTTTTATCTGGGAATGATTCAACCATGCTGAAAGGAAGACTATCGGTGTCAGGATGTCTTTTCCTTTTTTACCTTTGGATTCTTCTGACAACTCTGCCCTTACCCACTCCATCTTTCCTACCGCTCCCTCCCCCCACCCCCCATCATCTCCTCTGCATTTTATGGGCCATTTCATGCTTACTATGTTAGGAAAAGTGTATATTTTCAGAATTAATGTTTTGTTATAAAGAATTATATGCAGAAAAGTATATGTTCAGCAATCCCTACTGAAAGGTTACGGTTTTTAGTAATTGTAGGAACTTTAACCCCCTACTTCCCATAAGTTTAATGTTATCAGCACTACAGTTTTTGTATTTCATTGTTTTCTAGTACAGTTGAGAAGTGATTGTAGTTTCAATCAAAAGCAAATAGAACAATGCAAAAAACTGTAAAGATCAAGAGACTCAAATGAAAAAATAGAAGACAGAAGAAAAAGAAGAACCTACCCCTTCTATAGAGTTGAGAAGTCCAGAAGTGTTATATACAGCACATATTTTCAGGTTTTTTCAATATATCATTCAGTTGTGTTGACTTTTAAAAATTCTCCAAAAAATACTATTTGTCACATGGAATGGTTTTCTGGGAGGAATATATGGAATATTCTGTTGTTTTGTGTACCTTGGTCAGAGTCCCAGGTGGTAATCGGGCAAGGAGAAACACTAGCATACCAGAGCATGCTGCCACTATGGACTCTCCTCTTATAGTTCCAGAGTAGAAAACAGTAGTCATTCACAGACAAGAGCACAAACCAGAAAAGTAATAAACACACCTCTCCTTAGATCATGCCACCTTGAAAGAACTGAAAACTTACACTTCCCTAAAAGTATCTCTAAAAGCAACTGAACAAATTCCCTAAAGCTTGTACCTTCCACCCTGGAAACAGAGCCTTATTTAAAAAGAGGTCAAAGTCAAGTAATAGGTTGGGGAAATGAGCAAACAACAGAAAAAAAAAATTCTGACCATAGAAAGTTACTGTGTTGACAAAGAAACTAAAGCATACACTCAAAAGATAAAAAAGTCAAAACTCCCACATCCAAAGCCTTCACAAAAAATACTCTCATTATAGTCAGAAAAAGTGATACAAGGACACTCTCAAGGTCTCTCAAGAACTTTAGAATTGATGGCATAACATGGGAGACACTGGCATAGGATTGCCCAGCATGGTGCATCCTCTTCAGAGAAGGTACTGTGTTCTACTGAAGTAGCTTGGAAGAATGTGAGATATTCATAAGGACTATTTGTGCCCAACCTGTGGCAGAGCATTCTGAGTTCATGTTGGTCTGATCAGCCTCAGTCAGATACATTGTATCTTGACTCTAACACACTGATGTAATTTTGGTCCTCTTTGAAAATAAGGACAACACAAACCAACCAACCATGAAAAATATAAATGGGTCTCAGGATATGGGAAAGCTGAAAAAGGATTTTAAAAATCAAGCAAGAGAAGTAAGAGGAAAAGATGGGAAGATAAATGAGAGTGATGCAAGAAAATCATGATAAAGCAAATCAACAGCTCAGTAAAGGCAACACAAAATATACTGAAGAAAATAACATCTTTAAAAATAGTAGGACAAATGAAAAAGGAAAAGAATGACTTAAAAAGCAGAAATTGGCCAAATTGAAAGTGGTAAAAAACATTCACTAAAGAAAAACAGGCTCAATTGTCTCATTTATAAGAATTTAAGCCATTCTCCAATAGATAAATGGTCAAAGGATATGAACAGACAATTTTCAGATGATGAAATTAAAACCATCTCTAGTCATATGAAAAGTTGCTCCAAATCACTATTGATCAGAGAAATGCAAATTAAGACAACTCTGAGGTACCACTACACACCTGTCAGATTGGCTAAAATGACAGGAAAAGATAACGATGAATGTTGGAGGGGATGTGGGAAAACTGGGACACTAATACATTGCTGGTGAAACTGTGAACAGATCCAACCATTCTGGAGAGCAATTTGGAGCTATGCTCAGAAAGCTTTCAAACTGTGCATACCCTTTGACCCAGCAGTGTTTCTATTGGGCCTATTTCCCAAAGAGATCTTAAAGGAAGGAAAGGGCCCCATATGTGCAAGAATGTTTGTGGTAGCCCTTTTTGTAGTGGCTAGAAACTGGAAACTGAATGGATGCCCATCAATTGGAGAATGGCTGAACAAATTATGGTATATGAATGTTATGGAATATTATTGTTCCGTAAAAAACGACCGGCAGGACAATTTCAGAGAAGTCTGGAGAGACCTGCATAAACTGATGCTGAGCAAAGAGAGCAGAATGATCATTATACACGGCAACAACAATACTGTATGATGATCAATTCTGATGGACATGGCTCTCTTCAACAATGAAATGTTTCAAACAAGTTCCAATTGTTCAGTGAAGAAAGCCATATACACCCAGAGAGAAATGTGGACCACAACATAACATTTTCATGATCTCTACTGATGTTTGCTTGCATTGGGTTTCCTTTTTTAGATATTTTTTGTTCATGTAGGTACGATTGTTTTTGCATAGCAACATAAGTATGGAAATATGTATACATATATTTGGCTCATCAAGTATTTTAATAAAATTAACATGTAGTGGACTTCCTGCCATCTAGGGGAGAGGAGGAGGCGAGGGGGGAAAATTTGTAACGAAAACTTTGTAAGGGTCAATGTTGAAGAACTACCCATACATATGTTATGCAAATAAAAAGATTTAATAAAATAAAAAAACTTTTAAAGGAGTTAAAAAAAAGAAAAACACTCTCAAAAAATAGAGTTAGCCAAGTACAAAAGAAAGTACAAAAGCTCACTGAAGAAAATAAATCATTTGAATTGAGCAAATGGAAACTAATGATTTTATGAGAAATCAAGAAATGATAAAACAAAACCAAAATGATGGAAAAAAATAGAAGACCATGTAAAATATCACACTGGAAAAACAACTAACCTGGAAAACAGATCAATGAGACATAATTTGAAAACTACTGTACTACTGAAAGCCATAATAAAAAATTTTTTAAAAGGAGCCTATCATTCAAGAAATTGTCAAAAAAAACCTGCTCTTATATTTTAGAATAAAAGGGTAAAAATAGAAATCGAAAACATTCACCAATCACCTCCTGAAAGACATCCTACAATGAAAATTCCCAAAAATATTATTGCCAAGTTCTAGATCTCCTAGATCAAGGAGGAAATACTGCAAGTGGCCAAAAACAATTCAAGTATCATAGAGCCACACTCAGGATAATACAAGATTTAACAGTATAACAATATATATTTAAAGGACTGAAGGGCTTGGAACATGATATTCAGAAGGATAAAGAATTCCTGTAAAGGAGCTAGAATTACAACCAAGAATTACCTACCTAGTAAAACTGAATATAATCCTTCAGGGGAAAAATGGATATTTGATGAAACATAGACCTTGCAAGAATTCTTGATAAAAACACCAGAGCTGAATAGAAAATCTGGCTTTCAAATACAAACCTGTTCAGAGCCTTCCATGCTCTTGGGGAATCTAATGGGAGGCTTTTAGCCAAAATACGGCAGTATTGGCTACTTTGTCCTGGTTCAGAAGCCAGTGTTTCTCAGCAGACTAACTATGAGACCTCCAACACAACTACAGAAGGCAAATAATGAGCCCCTAAACCCCAATATAACAAGTAGGAGTTGGCTATGCCCACCTAGCATAGGAAGAAGCCAGCTGACCAGCCTCAGGGCAGCATGAAGCCCCTGTCACCTGTAGAAGAAGGCTGGGACAATCTCTCCTTTGCCTTCAGAGCAGATCTTAACCTTTAAAAATTGAAAATATAAGAGTTCTGATCATAGATAGCTATTATGGAGACAGGGAAGAATAGACCTCAAATCCTGAGGACACTAAAGGCAAAACATCTTCATATGAAGCCTCAAAAGGTGCTATGAGTTGGTCTGCAAATCAAAAGGCTCTCTTGGAAGAATTCAAAAAGATCTTAAAAGAGAGAAGAAAAATAAGGAAAGGAAATGAGAGCTTTGGAAAAGAAAATATAGAAATTGTCTGAAGAAAAGCACTCCTTAAAAAACAGATTTAGTGAAATGGAAAAAGAAAACAACTTGAAAAATTGAATTGGGAAAACAGAAATAAAAATTCATTGAACAAAACAACTCATTAAAGTTTGATTGGCCAAATTCAAAAGGAGACAAAAAAGCTAACTGAAGAAAATAATTCACTAAAAACTAGAATTGAAGAAATGGAAATGAATAACTCAATGAAACATCAAGAATCAGTAAAACCAAAAAAAAAAAAAAGAAGAAGAAAGAAGAAAAGAAAGAAATAGAAGAAAATGTAAAATACCTCACTAGAAAAACAAGTGACCTACAAAATAGATTCAGGAAAGACAACTTAATCATTAGACTACCTGAAAACTATGATGAAAAAAAGAGCCTAGATGACATCTTTCAAGAAATCATGAAGGAAAACTGCCCTGATGTCCTAAAACCAGAGGGCAAAATGGCCATTGAAAGAAGCCACTGATAACCTCCTGATAGAGATCCCAAAATGAAAACACTAAGGAATATTGTAGCTAAATTCTAGAATTATTAGATCAAGGAGAAAATACTGCAAACAGCCAGAAAGAAGCAATTCAAATATTGAAAAGCCACAACCAGGATTACTCAGGACCTAGCAGCTTCCACTTTAATGGATCAAAGGGTCTAGAATATGATATTCCAGAAGACAAAAGAGTTTGGACTCCAGCCAAGAATCAATTACCCAACAGAAGTAAGCATTGTCTTTCAGGGGAAAAGATGAACATTCAAAGAAATAGGGAATGAAATAGGGGATTTTTAATTATTTTTGATGAAAAGATCAGAGCTGAACAGAAAATCTGATCTTCAGATGCAAAACTCAAGAGAAGCATAAAAAAGTAAAAAGGAAAGAAAAAATAAAATTGAGTAAAAGAGGGAATGTATTGGGAAAAAATGAAAGGGAAAGGTAGAATGGGGTAATTATCACATAAAAGATGTAAGAAAAAGCTTTACAATGGAAGGGAAGAATAGGGAGATAAGGAGGAGAGAGTGAAACTTATGCTCCTCAGAATTGGTGCAAAGAGGCAATAACATGCACATTGAATAGAAATCTATCTTGCCCTACAGGAAAGTAGGAGGAAAGGGGGATAAGAAAAGTGTGTGTATGTGGAGGGGGCAGGAGGTTGATAGAAGAGAGGGCAGATTGGGGGAGGAGATAATCAGAAGCAAAACACTTTTGAGGAGGAACAGGGTGAAAGGAGAGAGAATAAATAAATGGGGGGGGTATAGAATAAAAGAAAAAAACAGTAAAAGTAACTGAAAAAAAAATTCATATATATACACACATATTTATAAAGAAACAAAATATTGACAAAAGCTTTTTTTTTAAATAAAAATAAATAATGGCTCAGGAGGAAATAAAGTCAAAGAAAATTAATAGTTATAGAACATACTGATGATAAACTTTACCCAAGAACTGAACTCCCTGAGAGAAAGGGTCAAAGAGAAAGCAGTGACTCCATGAAATAACAAGGAATAAAACAAAATCAAAAAATGGGAGGACCCAAAGTAAAATGTATTATCTACTGTCAAATAAAACCCCAAAACAAACCTGACCTGGGAAACAAATCAAGCAGAGATAATCTAAGAATCATTGGTCTATCTGATAACTCGTGAATACCAACAACAAAAGATTAATTACTCCATTTCAAGATAAATGAAAAATGTCCACATCTGTTAGAAACAGAGGGCAAAGTGAAAACAGAAAGAATTTACCAGTTATCTCTGGAAATTCCAAAATAAAAATGTCCATGAATGTCATAGTTCTAATATGTTCACAATGAAGTTAAGACAGGTGGACGTTTGGGGTTGGTTATTCTCTGCTTTGATGGTTTAAAAAGAAGGAAAAAAGGAGAGAAAAGAAAACTGAATATAGCAGGTGTGTATAAGATGAAGAATAATTATATAAACATGGAAGGAGGAGAGAAAAGAGTGGATTTCCCATGAAACTAATTTTCATTTTAGCCAGAAAAAAAGGCTGAACACACTCATTTTCTTTCTCTCTCTCTCTCTCTCTCTCTCTCTCTCTCTCTCTCTCTCTCTCTCTCTCTCTCTCTCCTCTCTCTCTCTCTTTCTCTCTCTCTCTCTCTCCCCCTCTCTGTTTCTTTCACACACAAACACAAACAAATTTGTTATATAAATAAGCAGGGAAAGGAGAGAGAAAATGAAATTTAAGAGGGAGGTCAGGGTTGCTGAAGGAGTAATCATAAAAAAAATAAACTCCATATCAGAGCATAGAGTGTGAAGAGAAGATTAAAAGGAAAGAAAGAGTAAAGAAAAAATCTATAATTAAGAGATGGGAAGAGGGGCAATGGAGCAAAATCAGATCACTTCAATTATATGTCAATAGTATTAAGTAAACTTCTCTTTTATCATCTTCATTGTGAAGAAAGTGGGCAAAGGACAAAGAGAAGGAAAAGTATAAGGAAACAAAATAGAGGGAAACACATAATTAGCAATCATAAAGATGAAAGTGAATAGGATCAATTCATACATAAAGCACAAAAGGATAACAGAATGGATTAGAAAGCAGAATCCAACAACATATTACTTTTATGAGATACACTTGAAATATAAAAGATTCACACAGGGTTCAATTAAAGATAAAACAAAATGTTTTATACAATTAGGTGAACTTAAAAAGGTGGTAGTAATTGTGATTTTTGATAAGGTAAAATAGACACAATAAAAAGATATATACAGGGAAACTACATTATGCTTAAAGGTACAAAAACTAATGAACACATATCAATACCAAATGGCATAACATTTAAATTAAAGAAAATTTTAATAGAATATAGAAATTGCTAATAAAACTATAATAACAGGGGGCCGCAAATGTGCCCCTTTCAGATGCAGACAAATATAAGAAAAAATGAATATTATAAGAACCTTAACAGAAGCATAGGAAAGTAGTACTAAATAAAATATGGAAATGAGTTAAAATATTTGTCAGCAGGACATGTCACTTTTACAGAAATTCACCATGTTTTATTCCAGGTTCAATATAAGGAAAACTAAATACAATAAGCCATGTCAATAAAACAATGCTCAAAATTATCCAATTATATCAATATATGCTGAAAAGACTTGATAAAAGCTAGTATTCATTTTGTTTAAAAAATCAGAAACTAATTTCTATATGGTTTGCAGACAAGGCAAGGTCTGCGCCTTCTGAAAACTTCTTGTGTTATGTTGTTATTGTTGTGTAGTAACAGTTTCATTTCCAAGATGTATAAGTGATTCATGTACATTTTCTGTTTTATCGAATATATGGAAATATTCATTTCAGTCAATGTTTGTTCAATTCAGGATTTTTTAAATGATTTTTTAAAAAAAGGAAAGGTGAAGCTCAAAAAGGTGAAAAGATCTGCCTAATTTCATGCAGGTAAAGTTGCAGAACTTGGATATGAACCCAGATTCTCTGATTCTACATCTATCAGTCTTTTTTTTTTTTTTGTATTAAAGCTTTTTATTTGCAAAACATATGTATGGGTAATTTTTCAACATTGACCCTTGCAAAGCCCTCTGTTACAAATTTTTCCCTCCTTCCCCCCACACTCTCTCCTAGATGGCAGGAAGTCTAATACATGTTAATTATGTTAAAATACTTGACAAATCAAATATATGTGTACATATTTATAGTTATCTTGCTGTACAAGAAAACTTGGCTCCACAAGGAAAAAAAAATCTGAGAAGGAAAACATAATGCAAGCAAACGTCAATAGAGAGGGTGAAAATGCTATGTCGTGGTCCACACTCAGATCTCACAGGCCTTTCCCTGGGTGTATATGGCTTTCTTTATCACTGAACAACTGGAACTGGTTTGAAACATCTCATTGTTGAAGAGAGCCATGTCCATCAGAATTGATCATCATATAGTATTGTTGTTGCCGTGAATAATGATCTCCTGGTTCTGCTCATTTCACTCAGCATCAGTTCATGCAAGTCTCTGCAGGCTTCTCTGAAAACATCCTGCTGGACGTTTCTTACAGAACAATAATATTCCATGTCATTCATATACCATAGTTTATTCAGCCATCCTCCAATTGATGGGTATCTATTCAGTTTCTAGTTTTTTGCCACTACAAAAAGGGCTGCCACAAACATTCTTACACATGTGGGGCCCTTTTCTTCCTTTAAGATCTCTTTGGGATATAAGCCCAATAGAAACATTTCTGGGACAAAGGGTATGCACAGTTTGATAACTTTTTGAGCATAGCTCCAAACTGCTCTCCAGAATGGCTGTATCTGTTCACAGCTCCACCAACAATGCATCAGTGTCCCAGCCCTCCCACAACCCCTCCAACGTTCGTCATTATCTTTTTCTGTCAGCTTAGCCAATCTGACAGGTGTGTAGTGGTATCTCAGAGTTGTCTTAATTTCCATTTCTCTGATCAATAGTGATTTGGAGCATCTTTTCATATGACTAGAAATAGTTTTAATTTCATCATCTTGAAAATTGTCTGTTCATATCCTTTGACCATTTATCAATTGGAGAATGGATTGAATTCTTATAAATCTGAGTCAATTCTCTATGTTTTAGAAATGACACCTTTATCAGAACCCTTAAATGTTTTCAATTTATTGCTTCCCTCCTAATCTTGTCTGCATTAGTTTTGTTTGTACAAAAACTTTTTAACTTAATATAATCAAAATTATCTATTTTCCCAATTTATTGCTTCCCTCCTAATTTTGTCTGCATTAGTTTTGTTTATATAAAAACTTTTTAACTTAATATAATCAAAATTATCTATCTGGTGTTCAATTAAGAGTTCCAGTTCTTCTTTGGACACAAATTCCGTCCTTCTCCACAGGTCTGAGAGGTAAGCTATCCTATATTCCTCTAATTTGCTTATAATATCACTCTTTATGCCTAAATCATGAACCCGTTTAGATCTTATCTTGGTATGTGGTGTTAGGTGTGGGTCAAGCCCTAATTTCTTCCACAATAGTTTCCAATTTTCCCAGCAGTTTTTGTCAAATAATGAGTACTTATCGCAGAAGCTGGGGTCTTTGGGTTTATCAAACACTAAATTGCTATAGTTATTGCCTAGTTTGTCCTGTGATTCTATCCTATGGCACTGATCGACTTCTCTATTTCTTAGTCAGTACCAAATGATTTTGATGACTGCTGCTTTGTAATATAGTTTTAGATCTGGTACAGGAAGGCCTGTACCGTTTTTTTTTTTTTTTTTCATTAATTCTCTTGAAATTTTTGACCTTTTGTTCTTCTTAGCCAATCTGACAGGTGTACAGTAGTATCTCAGAGTTGTCTTAATTTCCATTTCTCTGATCAATAGTGATTTTGCTATTTTTTCTAGATCTGTAAAATAATTTCTTGGGAGTTTGATTGGTATGGCATGAAATAAGTAAACTAGTTTGGGTAGTATTGTCATTTTTATTATATTCTCTCAGCCTACCCATGAACACTTGATATTTTTCCAACTGATTAGGTCTGACTTTTTATGTGTGGAAAGTGTTTTATAGTTTAGTTTGTATAGTTCCTGACTTTCCCTTGGCAGATAGATTCCCAAATATTTTATACTATCGACAGTTATTTTGAATGGAATTTCTTTTTGTATCTCTTGCTGCTGAACTTTGTTGGTAATATATAAAAATGTTGATGATTTATGTGGATTTATATTGTATCCTGCAACTTTGCTAACACTGTGAATTGTTTACATCTATCAGTCTTTATATTGTCTTCTTGAGCCTAGTAAAGTGGCTTTATATATATGCAAAGCTGTGCTGAAATTAGCTAAGCTTTAGCCTAGTTCTAAAATTTAAAAAAAAAAAAGTTGAACTGAGCCATTTTTAAAAAGAAGTTGGTCATATGAAAAGGTGCTCCAAATCACTATTGATCAGAGAAATGGAAATTAAGACACCTCTGAGGTACCACTACACATCTGTCAGATTGGCCAAAATGACAGGAAAAAATAATGACGAATGTTGGAGGGGATGTGGGAAAACTGACACATCGTCAGTGGAACTGTGAATGGATCCAACAATTCTGGAGAGTAATTTGGAATTATGCTCAAAAAGTTATCAAACTGTGCATACCCTTTGACCCAGCAGCGTTTCTACTGGGCTTATATCCCAAAGAGATCTTTAAGGAGGCAAAGGGACCCACATGTGCAAAAATGTTTGTGGCAGCCCTTTTTGTAGTGGCTAGAAACTGGAAACTGAATGAATGCCCATCAATTGGAGATTTGCTGAATAAATTATGGTATATGAATGTCATGGAATATTATTGTTCTGTAAGAAACGACCAACAAGATGATTTCAGAGAGCCTGGAGAGACTTGCATGAACTGATGCTGAGTGAGATGAGCAGAACCAGGAGATCATTATACACAGCAACAGCAAGACTATTATGATGATCAATTCTGATGGACATAGCTCTCTTCAACAATGAAATGTTTCAAGCCAATTCCACTTGTTCAGTGAAGAAAGCCATATACACCCAGAGACAGAGAGAGATATGAAATGTGGACCACAACATAACATTTTCATGCTCTCTATTGATGTTTGCTTGCATTATGTTTCCCTTCTTAGATTTTTTTTTCTTGTGCATCCGACTTTTCTTGCACAGCAAGATAGTTGTGGAGATATGCATACATATATTCGATTTGCTAAGTACTTTGGCATACTTGACATGTAATGGACTTCCTGCCATCTGGGGGAGGGGTGGGTACTAGGGGGGAAAAGTTTGTGAAGGAGGGCTTTGCAAGGGTTGATATTGAAGAATTGCCCATACATGTGTTTTGCAAATGGAAAGCTTTAATAAAAAAAAAAAAAGTTGGAATAATTTTTTTTAAAAATTAAGTCAATCAATAAGCATTTATTAAGCAATTATCTTATGCCAGACTCTGTATTAGGTGAGAGGGCACAAAGTCACAAGTGGTACTTTTCTTGCCCACAAATGGCTTAACTTTCTGTCAAAGGAGGAAACATAGGCAACCACAGATATTATACACACAGTAAGTACCTAACAAATGTTTACTGATTGATTATTGATATTGTATATATTTGTCTTTGAATAATTTTGGAGAAATGTTAATTTTTTTTAAAAAAATTATTTTAGTTTTATTTATTTTGTTACATATTTCCTAATTTTATATAAAAATTTTTAACAGCCATTTTAAAAAATTTTGAATTCCAAATTCTCTTCTTCCTGCCTTTCCCCTTTCTTTAAGAAAGCATGCTATGTTTTTCAATTACATAAGTGGAGTCATGCAAAACATATTTCCATATTAGCCATATTGTAAAAGAAAACTCAAAAGAAAATAAAACAATAAAAATAAAGATAGTAAAAAGACATATGCTTCCAGCTGCATTCAGAAGTCATCAATTCTCTCAGGAGGTAGATAACATTTCTCATCATTGGTCCTTTAAAATTGTCTTGCTTCATTGTCTTGAACAGAGTCACTAAGTTTTCCATACTTGGTCTTCCTTTTAATATTGCTGTTATTGTGTACAGCATTCTCTTGGTTCTGTTCACTTTACTTTGCATGAATTCATATATGTGTTCCCTAGTTTTTCTGAAATTATCCTGCTGGTCATTTCATTTTTTTTTTATTAAAGCTTTTTATTTGTATAACATATGTATGGGTAGTTCCCCAACATTGATCTTTACAAAGCTTTCCATTACAAATTTTACCCCCAGTCCCCTCCCCTCCTCTAGATGGCAGGAAGTCCACTACATGCTAAAAATGTTGAAATGCTTGAGAAGTTATGCAAGAAAAATCCTATCTACAAGAAAAAAAAAAATGAATCTGAGAAAGGCAACACAATGCAAACAAATGTCAATAGAGATCATGAAAATGTTACGTTGTGGTCCATATTTCATTTCCCTCTCTCTGGGTGTATATGGTTTTCTTCAGTGAACAATTGGAACTGGTTTGAGACAATTCTTTGTTGCGGAGAGCCATGTCCATCAGAATTGATCATCATGTACTACTGTTGTTGCTGTGTATGATGATCTCCTGGTTCTGCTCGTTTCACTCAGCATCAGTTCATGCAAGTCTCTCCAGGCCTCTCGGAAATCGTCCTGCTGGTCATTTCTTATAGCACAATACTACTCCATTAAAATCATATACCACAACTTGTTTAGCCATTCCCCAACTGATGGGCACCCCCTCAATTTCCAATTTTTTGCCACTACAAAAAAAACCAGTTATAAATACTTTTGTTCTAATATATCCTTTTCCCTTTTCTTTGATCTCTTTGGAATATAGGCTTAGGAGTGGTGAAAAATGTTGATTTTAATGGAAAAGTTAGAGAGTAGTTTCTTTGGATTGTATTAGCGTGAATTATATATGTTTTTGTTATCTCTCCCATTAAAACATAAATTCTTTGCCAAGAGGAACTGTTTCATTCTTTATATTTGTACTCTTAGTGTCTAACATTGTACCTGGCATATAATAATTGCTTAATATACTTACTGATTAACTCATAAAATATCACTACTAAAACACCACCATCCATTACATTTGAGTATCCTCAGCATATTTTATCATGTTTCACTCCATTTAGCATAATTCCTCTTAAGTATTCTCTGAGTTCTGGCTTTTGAGTCAGGTGAATGTGTTTTGCACTAATGAGTTATGCTGATTAATGTCTCTGAATTATGATTTCCTAACTATAAAATGAAGTTAGACTACAATTCTTCCCAGTTCTAAAAGTCTGTTTCTAACTTATATGGTTGTTCTCATTTTACATATGCTTTCTTGGAGGGATGGAAAGTAGTGAAGATGTCCTGTGTTCAGAATTTAGAAGTTTTAATGAGTAATTGACAACATCCCACATATGCAAAAATGTTAGTTAATTTATAGAAGTTGTTCCTTTTACAAAAAGGTTTCTGGTCATATTTATTAGACCCTTTTGTCTTAAGAACTTAATGGTCTCCTTACCTTAATTCTCTACCCATTCCAATTCATCCTCAAAACCTTAATTTAGAAAGGTCATGCAGTCTGGGTTAAAGCCAGCCATCTTAACTTTTGTTTTGCCACTGGACTCAGATGAGACTCTGGAGGAGAGAACAGAGCTGATAATTTTGTGTAGCTCTTGCTCACTCAAACCCAAATCATGAGCAAGTCAAGACATCATGCTCATAATGTTATTGGTCTTTGAGAATGAGGGGCAAACAGTAATAATAACAATGACCCTTCAGTTTTCATAATCACTTTCCTAAAACAGTCCTGATCATATTATCCCTAGCCCATCCTGTCCCAGACACATTAAACTCCAGTGACTCAAAACAAAGCCCTCTAATTAAAAGCTTTTCACAAATTGCTTCTTTATACCTTTCCAGTCTTCTTAGACTTTCCTCCTTTTCATTCACTCTGTGATCTAGCTACACTGCCCTATTGTACTGGACTTGCCTTTCTTGAATACACATTCCTATTTTTTTTATTTTTTATTTTTTGCCAGTGTGCCTTTACCCTGGTTATCTCCTAAGTCTAGACTGTCCTTTCTCATCTCCTCTTCTTAACTGATCTGGCTTTCTTTTAAGTCTCAGCACAAATTCCACATACTACTGGAGGCCGGTCCTTGTAATCAGCAGCTACTGCCTTCTTTGAAATTACTTTCCATCCATTCTCTATATATCATATGGTTCCCTTGTTATTTACGTGTTGTTCCTTCTATGAGGATGTGAATACCTTGAGAGCTGTTTTCCTTTTCCTGTTATCCCTTACATTTAGTACTGCCCATGGCACAAAGTAAGCACTTAGTAAAAACTTGTTGACTGACAAACTTACTTATATTGCTGGGCCATCACTACTCCAGGACTGTGATTTTTCTATATCTAGTATAATATTTCCTGACTCTGATTTGGTCCATTTGTTCCTGTCACCCAGTGACAGGACAAAAAACTACATGCAAGAAGTAAGTGAAGTAAAACATATCTATAAAGCTAATTGAAAAATACATCACATATATATTACTTATATCTTTTCTATAATTGGATTAAACTTGCTGACCAACACTAACAATTTCAAGTGGAAAATATATTTCAAAGTCAACCTGAAAAAGTTAGACTTTTATATCTTTATAGGGTTGAGCCTGGGCAAAAAAGCAATTATCAAAAATTTTTTTTCACTTTACTTTATCCTTTCAAGTGGATGGAGAATGTAAGCAGATCTCATGGGGAATTGGAATAAAGAAGGAATGTCTTTATTTTCATTCATAACCTATTTTTACATACAGCCTCAAATTAAAGGTGCATTTTAGGAGAGCTATATTGTAAAAGGTTCGTAGCAAAGTCCCCTATTCCATTAGTTTTGTGCTTCATTGTTTTAGTAACCATTCCAGAAATTGCATAGAGAGAGAAATTAAGGAAACAGGAGACATTGACAGTGAAGGAAGAATAAGAGGAAAATGAGAACAAATGTGAAAGATGAAGAAAGAATTGGGGGGGGGAGGCTTTCAGCTTAATGGAAAAATATATACTATTGCTCCTCAATCTGTTCTCCTAACTTTCTCTTTTAATTTTTTTTTTTAAATTTTTGCTGAGTCAATTGGGATTAAGTGACTTGCCCAGGGTCACACAGCCAGGAAGTGTTAAGTGTCTGAGACCTGATTTGAACTTAGGTCCTCCTGACTTCAGGGCTGGTGCTTTATCCACTGCACCAACTAGCTGCCCCCCCCCCCCAATTTTCTCTCCATAAAAATAAATTGTTTACATTTTAAATTGTTATAGGTTCATAATGAAGAAAATGCATATACAATGAATCTGAAAGTTGTTGCAATATTCCAAGTAGGAAACTGGTAATACTGATTAGGACTTTGAACTAGAGTGGTAGCAGTGAGAATAGAGAGGAGGAAAAGGATACAAAATATGTTATGGTAGAATCAACAGTTCTTGATAATCAAGAGGAACTTGGGTGGAAAGGTAAAGAGAAGCAAGAACAAAAAATAACATGCAATTATAAGAAGATGAGATCAAACAAGGTGACAAAGAAATAGTGACACAGTGAGACATACAAAGATAGAGATGATCTATAATCAGGCAGTTGTTGACATAGCAATACAATTCACAAGAGAGGTAAGGAATAGAAATATGCATTTGGAAAGTGTCTCAGAGTGGTGATATGGGTGGAAGTGAATGATATTAGCAAGAAAGAGGCTAAGATGGAAAAAAAAAGGATTAAGGATGGACTTTGAGGGCAACATTCTCATTAAGGAGTTAAGAAGATGATATGATAAGAAAAACAGCAACAAGAGATTCAGGGAAGTCAGGAAAATGGGATGTCTTTGAAGAAGAATGAAGAAGTAGTATCCAGTAGGAGCAAGGTAGTTAAAATGTTAAAAGCTGCAGAGAAGTCAAGGAGGATGAGGTTAAAAAAAAAAGCTATGTCATCTGGCTATGAGGAGGTTACTGGTAACCTAGAAAAAGAAGTTTCAACAGAGTGATGGAGACAGTAGTGTGAGGATAAGGAGCAGAGGAGAGTTGAAGTGAGAAAATGGTAGCATGGAGTACAGCTACCATTTTCATAGATTAATAGCTTAACCAACCAATAATCAACAAACATCACTTACTATGTGATAAGAGCCCGAAACACAAAAACATAAGCATGACATTCCCTGCCATAAAGGAGAGCTACCCTTCGCCTTAAGAGTTATCATTTCTTTGGAATCCCTAAATGTATTCTCAGACTAAGATTGTGTGAAAGGTGGCAGATAGTTATATATTCATTTGGTAGCAAATGCCTTTCTAAATGAGTGATTGTGTGACAATCTTGCATTCTCATTAGGGAGCAGACAAAGAAACTCATGAACAAAGATTACATGTTCCAAACAAATTTAATTAAAAGCCTAAAGAGACCCTGAGAAAGCTAGAAACAGAAATGGGATGAAACAGTCTTTTAAATTCTCATCCAAACATGAGTGACAGTATGGCAATTTTGGAAAAATGGGCAGAGAAAAAAAATTTTATAGTGCCCATGTGCCAAGCACTGTATTAAGTGCTTTATAAATATTATCTCATTGCATTATCACAATTAGTCCTGCAACGTGAGTGCTATTATTATACCCATTTTACAGCTGGGGAAACTGACTTGCCAAAGGTCATATATCAAGTGTCTCCTTTGAACCCAGGTCTTCCTGACTCCAGGCCTAGAACTCTATCCATTGTACCACCTAATTGACTCCAAAAAACCTAGTTTCTCAGCTTTCCTTTTTTTTATATAGGAAGAGATTCCATCTCTTGTGTATGTTAAAGATGCTCTTTCAATTTTGGAAATTTCAAGATGGTAGTTAGAAGAGAGCAAAGTTATCACCTACCTTTGCTTTGGAATCACTGGGTTTACTAATTGTGTGTGTGTGTGTGTGTGTGTGTGTGCGCGTGCGCGTGCGCGCACGCACCCGTGTGTTGAGACTATAGGAGTGGAATAATTTTTAATATACTCAAGATTAGCTAATAAAGGAATGAGGATGCAATTAGCTAATAGTCTTATCTATGATTTGAGATGATATGGGACCTTCTAGAACAACATGAACACTTTATAAAGTTATAATTGGGCAAAGAGGGGAGTCCTCCTTGATTTTTTTTAGGGATAAAAGCAAAAGGCAAAGTATAATTAACACTGATAGAATATATGCCAGTTATTTGACAAGTTCCCAGAGAAAAGTCCTGGATTATTCTCTCAAGTGAGAAATCAAAAGCCTCACAAAAGATCTTATGGATGTTTTTTTCTTCTTGGGCATGTGAAATGCTAATTCACATCAGAGGAAGGAATAAATTCACAAAATTCCGAAAAGGGGGATATAGGCTCTTATTTAGTAAAATATTTTAAGTATGCATATACATATATCTATAAATAGTTAGCACTTGCAGTTAAAAATTCTAACAAGTGAAGCCATAACTTTATACTCATAATAATAAAGGGTCATAAGGACCACAGAGACATTATGGAAAGCATGGAAGTTAAAGCTTTGTTGGCCCTGCTACAGTTAGGAAGCAACCTTTTTAAGAAATTTAGTCGAAAGGGAGGAGAGGGTCAAAGACAGATCCATATTAAGGAGTAAAGAAGAGAACAAAGTGAGGCAAAAATGAAAGAAAGAAAAATCAAGAAAGAGGTGAAGAAAGAAAAAGAAAAAAGGAATTAAAAAAGATAGAGAACCAGGAACAATAAAAGGGGAGGAAAGAATGGAACAGGAGCTGGATGGGATAAAAGGGTCCAAAGAAGACTCTTTTAGGACTACGGAGATTTGAGAACAAAGACATATTAGAAAGGAGATCATGGTAAGGAAAAACTAAAAATGCATAATATAGAAGGTCTTGGAGAAACCTGGAGGAAACGTAATTAAAGTTGTACATAAGTAGAAAGATTAGCGATAATGTATTATATTGTTGAACTTAAATAAAAAGGGAAATCACCAAATCATACATTATCTATATTCTACTGTATTTTTGCTTGATTAAATATTTCCCAATCACATTTTAATCTGGTTCATTCACTCTTGGAAGTGTCTGGCTACATGTTTGACATTTCTGATGTATAGTATGATAGCTCTTCTCTTAATGGAAAAAAGGAGAGAGATGGTGATGGTGAGGATGGATGGATGGAGAATGGGGATTGATGAAACACATGGGAAATTCCCAATCTATCATATGATGTAAGAGAATAAGTTAAGTCAACAATTCAGTTCAAACATTTATTAAGCATCTCCTATGTGTGGGACACTATGCTAAGTGTTATGGAATAAGAAAAAAAATTAAACAGTGCTTGTCCTCAAAGAGCTCACATTTGTAGAAGAGGGGAAAGGGAAACACATGTACACTACATAAGTATAATACAAAATATACACAAAACAAATATAGGTAATTTAAGGGAAAAGGAAAGCAATGACAATAGTAAAGGCACATATTAGAAATCATATCTGAGCTGAAGACTGAAGGAGTCCAGGGCTTCCAAAGGTCTTCATGAGGAGAGAGATCATTCTAGGTGAGGGGTACAGCATGTGCAAAGACACAAAGGCAGGTGTACATGGAATAATTAGTTGTAATGCTCACTGTGTGAGACTTGCAAATCAGGAAAAGCTGAGTGTGATTCCCATCCTAGACATTTACTAACTATGTGAGCTTGGGCAAATTACTTAATTTCTTCTATTTTCAGTTGTATCATCTGTCCAACAGGAATAATAAGAGCATCTACTTCCCAGGGTTTTATGAAGGATAAATTAGATAATACATGAAAAATGCTTTAAAAACCTAACAGTATTATGTTTGTTAGCTACTACCATTACTATAATTAACAACAACAAGCGAGGGGGCACAACACACAACAACCGTATCAACCAATAATGATGGCAATAAAAATGATAATGCTCATAATAAATGAGAGGAAACAACTCCATAAATCATAATAATGAATGATGATGCTAAAAATGATAATAGTAATAATAAATGAGAAGGAACAACAACTACATCAACCATAATAATGGATGATGATGATGATAAAAATGATAATATAATAATAATAATAAATGGGATGGAATAACACCACCCACCATTACAATTAATGATGATGATGATGATAAAAACTAGGAAGAAAGAATAACAACCATATCAACTATAATAATTATGATGACGTAAGAAGAAGAAAAAACAGAAGGGTACATGCACCCTCTGAGGCCTCTCTCGGCCTAAAACCAATGGTCCACCTGACTAATACCTAGAGAGCCCCTACAGGGCCCGAGTGTCCGAAGAAAGAGGTGGATTTTGGGGAGGGTCACCTGGCAGTCCACGGAACTTCGAGGTGAACAAGTCACGACCCAAGAGCATGGGGAGAGGTGTCCAGCAGTCACTTACCCTGAGGAGCCTCTGCTGGTGGCTTTCCACCTTCCCTGCCTCCAGGGAGTAGAGGGACCAGTCTGAACCACTGCTTCCAGAGGGTCCCAAGAGAGGGACAAAATACACCCTTTCCTAACTTTACCTCAGGTTTCCTTATTTTAATTCACAGGTGTATCTGGTGGAATTTATGCCTTCCATTTTCTTGGACAATAGGAAAATCTGAGTGGGTTATGCTGTGAAACTAAATGGCATTTACCCCAAAAGCCTTCCCCTCTTCCTGAGGAAAATGGATCAGTCTTTGCTCCACACCCTCACCCATACTTGCACCTGTAGGGAGTGAAACGAAGGAAGGACCCGGAATAATCTTGTACAAACTTATTCTTTAGTCTCAGATAGGTTCTGGCCTCCCAACACATTAATTCAAAATTCTCAATTTGTTTTCCTTTTTATTTACTTATTTTTAACATCAATTTAAAAAAAATGTGGAGTTCCAAATTCCCTCCTTTCCACTTGGCCCCCACTCATATACAAACGTCAAACAATATAATATCTATCACACATGTGAAGTTTTATGCAAAACATATTTCCATAGTAGTCATATTAAAAACAACAAGAAGAAGAAAAAGTAAGAACATAAAGAAAGTGAAAATTGTATGCTTCAATCTGCATTCAGAATTCATCAGTTCTCTCTCTGGAGGTAGATAGCATTTTTCATCACACTTCCTTTGGAATTGTCTGGGATCATTGTCTTGATCATAGTAGCTGTCTTTCACAGCTGACCATTCTTAAAATAGTATTGTTATTGTGAACGATCTGCTCACTTCACTTTGCATCAGTTCATATAAGTGTTGCCAGGTTTTTCTGAAACCGTCCTGCCGGTCATCATAGGTGGGCTCTGTATGGGAGTTCAGGGACACCTGGTAGCACCTCTGGTGTGAGGTCCCTTTTTATTCAGGTTTGCTTTCCACCTTTGGTGTCCAACTGCCACTCAATTCTCAACTGTGGCTCCAAGAAGCTGTAGCATGTACTATCACTACACCCCAGTAAAAACCATTCAGGAGGCAGGCTAAATCAGGCTGGGGGTAACCAAGAGGCCTCAAAGCCATTGGTGAATCATTATTCCAAACATAAAATCTTCCCTGATGGAATAGATGGGAACAATTTGTTCCAAAGGGTCATGAAGGCAGTGGAAGCAGGTGCTGTGGAGCACTTAAAGAATAGGTAGATATCAAAAACCCCAGAGTCATCTGATGCATCCTGAACTATTGCCAGTCATCATGACTTTTGTCTTGCTACTTGATTTCTATGACTGAAAGAGAGGTTGATGACTCTATGCAAGTCTGCCTCACTTAAATCCAGCATTTGTGCAAGTCAAAAGAAATTGCCATCCCATTTTATCATTTTATGTTTTACTATTTCGTTATTTTATTTCTATTCAATGTCCTATAACAAGTGGGAAGTGACAAGGCAGCAGGTATAGTTGCACTGGGAGCCGTAGTCAGAACCCAGAACACGAGCACTCAGTCATGGATCACTTCTTACTGGACTGAAGTGGCAATGGGATTCAGCAACCCCATGGGTATCTGAGCAGCCCTTTTAAGGGACCATCCTGCTCATCTCCTGGTATGAAAAAGGTGCCCTAAAAATCGTCTGCTTATTATTGGCAGGTAAGGACACCTCTCTGTGGTCCAAATGTGCAAAAACATTTGTGAAACAAGGCTAGCAGGCGCAGGCCAGCTTACTGAACTCAGAGCTGCAGTGCTCGCCGTGATGAGGAGCATCATGAAGTTGGTATAAATTTCACAATCTAATCTAATTCTAGTCAATAAGTTTGTATGCCTCAAAAAGGGTATGAATGACACATTTGTGACAATGAAATCCACCGGCAGGAAAGTGCCAGGCCATGTTTATCAACACACATATTCCCACTGTGGTGAACTCTGATGAGGTCAAAGAAAATGTTTATGAAGACCTGGAGATATCAATGTGCTGAAAAAGGATGGACTTGTAATTCTGGGTGACTTTAATTCTAGAGCAAGCACAAGCATGGCCTTGGGGGGAATAGAATGGGAAGCAGCCACAGAAATGGTCACTTTCTACTGAAGACTTGTGCATCTCATAACCATCGTGCATCTCATAACCATCTCATCACTCAAATACCATGAAACTCCTTGGAGGCATCCATGGGTCTCAGACCATGAGCAAACATTGGCGTTTAATAGATTATGTTAGTGTAAGAAGAATCTGACAGGATGTGAAAGTGATGAAGTCCACATATAGACAAAGAGCTGGACCAATGAGAGACTTATCCTCTCCAAGCTAAACATTTACATTCAGCAAAAGCGGATGATCCGGGCAGCTAGGTGGCGCAGTGGATAGAGCACCAGCCCTGAAGTCAGGAGGACCTGAGTTCAAATCTGATCTCAGACACTTAACACTTCCTAGCTGTGTGACCCTGGGCAAGTCACTTAGGCCCAGTTGCCTCAGCAAAAAGCAAAAAAAAAAAAAAAAAAAAAAAGCAGATGATCCAAGGCAAAATGACTACCAGAAAACTTAATGTCAACATATTAGACAGCTTCTCCAAACAGGAACAGTTTGCTGCTGACTTGGAGGGAAAGCTGAGCCAACATACTGTTGGCAACAGTGGAGAAAAGGGGTGGGTGGCTTTCAGAGATTGGATGTACAGTACCACATTTACTCATCTGGGCCAGAACTCTTGCAAACATCAGGATTGGTTTGGCAAAAATGACAGCGAAATTCAGAAGCTACTAAATGAAAAACGAGAACTTCACAGGGTTTTCTAGCAGAATAGTTCATCTGTCTCTAAGAAGGCAGTGTTTAACTCCATTGAAAGCTTAGATACATGATTTTTGGTTCAGTGAGAATGTAGATGAAATTCATTATATTAATTGTAGCAACCCAAAGTGCTTCTTTGATTCCCTGAAGGCCAAAGATCTATGTGTATCCAAACTATTCAGTGCTGATAGAGCCTTACTGATTAGTGATAAGGCTATGATCCTGCAAGAGATGGGCTGAACACTTCCATAGTGTTCTCAACAGACCATCACCAATCATTGCTGAAGCTGCTAAACATATACCTCAGGTTGAAGTCAATCCCTCTCTAACTGAACTTCCAAGTGAAGAAGAGGTTTTGAATGTCATTAGGGCTCTCTAGTGTGGCAAAGTGCCTGGTGTTGATTCCATTTCAGTAAAGATTTACAAGCAGGTGATCCACTGATCGTACAAAAACTTGTTGGATTCTTCTGGATTATATGGCAAGAGGGGGTTATTCTCTGCCTTCATTGTCCATTTCTATATAAAAAAAAAGGGAAATAGGCTGATCTCTCTTTTAGAAAGCAAGATTTTTCCCAACTCTTTCTTACTATGCTAATTCTTCACCTGAGAGACATTCATATACCCAAGAATAAGTGTGACTTCAGAAAGGTGCCAGGAACAATTAATATGCTGTCCAATAACTCCAGTAGAAATGCCAGGGACAGGATAGAAGACTTTATACAACATTCACATATCTGATCAAGGCCTTTGATACTGGAAGTCATGAAGGCTTGTGGATGTTCATGACAAAATTTAGTTGCTCAAAGAAGTTCATCAGTATTACATGCCAGTTCTATGACAGCATACTTGCCTGGTCTGAATAACGGATGTATGGTTAAGAAAAAGGTATGTTTCTTTCTATTCCCACTCAATTTTCTCCCAAAGTCTATCATACTTATCTTTTCTTAAATTATATTCATCTCCTTAATGTCTTTCTTACTTTATTGTATTTTTGGGGTCTGAGAAAGAAAAATTGAGGCCTTCCACTTATATAGTTTCTTCTTGTTAACTTTTATTTTTTCCTTTAAGAATTTGGATGCTCATAAAAAAGGGAAAAGGACCCACATGTGCAAAAATGTTTGTAGCAGCCCTTTTCATAGTGTCAAGAAACTGGAAACTGAGTGGATGCCCATCAATTGAAGAATGGCTTGAATAAGTTATGGTATATGAATGTTATGGGATATTATCATTCTATAAGAAACAACCAGCAGGATGATTTCAGAGAGGCCTGGAGAGACTTACATGAACTGATGCTGAGTGAAATCAGCAGAACCAGGAGATCATCATACACGGCAACACCAAAATTATATAATGATCAGTTCTGACAGATATGGCTCTTTTCAACAGTGAAGTGATTCAAGCCAGTTTTGTGATAGAGAAAGCTGTCTACATCCAGAAAGAGGATTGTCAGGACTGAATGTAGATAACAAGATAGTATTTTCATCTTTTTTGTTGTTTGCTTGATTTTTGTTTTTTTCTCATTTTTTTTCCTTTTTGATCTGATTTTTCTTGTTCAGCATGATAAACATGGAAATATGTATAGAAGAATTGCACATGTTTAACATATATTGGGTAACTTGCCATCTAGGGGAGGGAGTGAGGGGAAAGGAGGGAAACCTTGAACACAAGGTTTTTGAAAGTTGAAAACTATCTTTATATTTTGAAAATAAAAAGATATTATTTAAAAAAGCTATTATTTGGATGCTATTTCATTTGGTGCATTTAATATTGATGTTACTTCATTGTTCATGGTGCCTTTAACTACTTATGTTTTAATTAGGTCCTTTTTTTCATTGCTTGGTCTGAAATGATAATTGCTACTCCAGCTATTTTTTTTTAACTCCAGTTGAAGCCTAATAGATTCTGTTCCAATATCTTGTTTTAACTCTATGTGTCGTTTTTAGCTCAAGTATGTTTCTTCTAAACAATATATTGTTGAATTCTGATTTCTGCTTCCATTCTGCTATCTGCTTCCATTTTATGGGTGACTTCATCCAGTTCACATTCATGGTTGTTATTTTTAATTGTGCATTTCTCTCCATCCTATTTTCTTCTGCTTTATCTTACTTTCTCTCTTTTTTACCTTGTCCCTCCTGAAAAGTCTGTTTTGCTTCTAACCCCTGCCTCTCTTCTTCTAATCTGCTTTTCATCACTCAATCATTTTCTCTTATCCTCTTCCACTACTAATTAACTGTCAGTTAAGATAAATTTCTATACTCAATTGAGCTCTTGTATATGAAAACCAAATTTTTTATTTCTCTCTGGTCTCTTTTTTTTATCAAAATGCTTGAAAGTCTTCTATTTTGGAAATATGCTCAAAAAGTTATGAAACTGTGCATACCCTTTGACCAGCAGCATTTCTATTGGGCTTATATCCCAAAGAAATCATAAAGGAAGGAAAGGGACCCACATGTGCAAGAATGTTTTTGGCAGCCCTTTTTGTAGTGGCTAGAAACTGGAAACTGAAGGGATGCCCATCAATTGGAGAGTGGCTGAATAAATTATGGTATATGAATGTTATGGAATATTATTGTTCTATAAGAAACGACCAGCAGGACGATTTCAGAGAGGCCTGGAGAGACTTGCATGAACTGATGCTGAGTGAAATGAGCAGAACCAGGAGATCATTATACACGGCAACAACAGTACTATATGACGATCAATATTGATGGACATGGCTCTCTTCAACAATGAAATGTTTCAAACCACCTCCAACTGTTCACTGAAGAAAGCCATATACACCCAGAGAGAGGGATGCGAAATGTGGACCACAACATAACATTCTCATACTCCTTGATTGATGTTTGCTTACATTGTGTTTCCTTTATCTGATATATCATTTGTGTAGACAAGATTTTTCTTGCACAACAATGACAAGTTTGGAAATATGTATACATATATTCGATTTGCCAATATTTTAACATAATTAACATGTAGTGGATATCCTGCCATCTAGGGGAGGGGTGGGAAGTTGGGGGAAAAATTTGTAACGGAAAGCTATGTAAGGGTTATTGTTGAAGAATTACCCACACATATGTTATGCAAATAAAATAAAAAAAATAAAATTTAATAAAAAAAGAAATATGATATCTAGACTCTTTCTTTGATCATGCCTTTCAGGTAATACAATAATTGTTTATTTATCTCTCTTTAAATCTATTTTCTGAGTCAGTTGTTTTTCCAATGAGTTATTTCACATTTTCTCCTTTTGATTTGATTTTGTTGTTTCTTTATGTCTCAGGCAGTAATTAACTTTCATTTGCCCAAATACAAATTTTAACAAATTATTTTCTTCATTGAATTTGTTTGCCTCTTTTCTATTTGGCCAATTCTGCTTTTTAAGGAATTATTTTTTATCAGTGAAGCTTTTGTATCTCCTTTTCTATTTTCCCAGTTCTTTTTTTAAAGTTATTATTTGCTTAGTATTTTTATGTGTCTCTTTTTACCAAGCTGTTAATTGTCTTTTTATACTTTTCTTGTATCATTCTTATTTCTTTTCCCATTTTTTTCTGTACTACTATTATTTGATTTTAAATTTAATTTTTCAGTCTTACAGAAACTCTTGTTGGATTTATGTCTAATTTATATTTTTTCCCTTTGAGATTTTTCTTGTGGCTTTTTTGTCTTCATTGTCTTCTGATGATCTTGCTTTTTGTTTTCTTTTTGGTCAGGTCCTTTTTAGTTATTTTCCCATTTTCCCATCCAATTTCTTGATTTTAAATTTTATGTTAAAGTTGGGTTCTGTTTCTGAGATGGGAGTGATGGAGCAGTATCCTAAGCTTCAGGCTTTTTCTCACTGCTACTTTCAGAGCTATTTCTGAGGGTATAGAATGTGAGTTTTTTCAGAGTATGGAGTTTTACTTTTTTATTTGCAACCTCAACATTTAGCACACTGCTTTGTACATAATAAGCAATTAATATATGATTTATTCATTCATTCATGGCATTCCATCTCCATCTCCTTACCTTTGAAGTAGTTGTCTCCTATGTCTAGGAATGTTTTTCTCACTTGTGGTTCATAGTTTTCCTGGTTTCCTTCAAGTCTCATTTTAAACCCCATCATCTGTAGGAAATCTTTTCAAATTCCCATACTTGTTAGTGCCTTATCCTCTGAGATTCTATTCTCTCTACTATATATTTTGTACATATACACATATGAAGATGCTAAAAGAAAACTATAGCTGCATCTTCAAGAATACCAACAAAAAGGAAAAAAAAATATCATTTTGAAAGCCTGCAGCTTTCTTTCTATAAATGCAGCATTTAAGACAAAGGTCCCTATACAAACCTAGGAGCTGCCTTGTACACAAAGTAGTTGCTCAATAGTCTAATAAAATGTTAAATGGTATTTAAAAAAAAACAGATTACTTTTCATTTTGTCTTTGTATTCTCCCAATACTCAGTACCTTGTATTTTGTAGGTATATAAGAAATGTTTGCTGAAGTAATAAGTAAATGAATTGATTGTTATTGATTTGATTTCTTTTTTCTCTTAAAAGAAGGAAAAAGTCAACACAACCAATCAGTACACTGAAAAAGTTCAAAGACATGTGTAATGTGCAATATCTGTGGACTTCTCATCTCCACAAAGGAATATGTTAGGGGATATCTTCTCATGTCTCTTCATTAAAGTTACACTTGGCCCTTTGCTACATTCACTTTTAATTTTTTTTTGTGCATGGCTGTTTTTTCTATTTATATCAATATATAAACCAGTATCAGATAATTTTGATGTCTTCTATTTTATGATGTAATTTGACATTCAGAAGTGCTATTTTTCTCAGTTTGAATTATTCTTAAATAATTAGGAAGACTGTATATTTTTAAGATGATTCTAAAAAGATTATATGAAAAGACGACAGATTTATGTGGGCATATATGTATGTGTCCTTAGCCCTGCTTCTAATCCTGTATTTTTCAGGATAACTCATTTAAAATGAACTCTATTTAAATGTACAAATAGAACCTATTTTGTATTGGTCACAGTCCACCTAATACCTCAGTTGTGATATCATTCATTGCTTATCTCTTATGGATCATCAACTTAGATTCCTCTAGCAGGCCATAAAAGGGAGTAACCTCAGTTTCGTTCACCTGGGAGAGGCAAGACCAGTGAAGGAAATACCAAAGCCTTTTTAGTGTTCTTCATATAACTCCATGGTAACTTTCTCCACCTTTTATTAAGTTCCATTTGATTCTTTTACAGTAGTTTATCTCAGAATGGAATGAAAGGAATCCTAAAAGAAGTCTATATTCTGAAGGACTTATGATGAAAAATGTTATCCATACCCAGAGAAAGAACTAATTGTCTCTGAATATGAACCAGAGTACTTTTGTTTTACTTACTTTTTTTTTTTGAGGGTTTTTTTTTTTTTTTTGGTGGGGAGGAGGAGGAAATTCTGTTTTCTTTTGCAACATGGCTTTAATGGAAATGTTTTGTACAACTTCACATGGACTTTTTCAGTGTGAGAGGGTGAGTGGAAAAGGAAAGAATTCTGAACTCAAAAATTTAAAAACAAATGTAAAAATTGTTTTATATGTATGTGGAGAAAATAAAAATATTTTAAAAAGAAAAAAAAGTAGTCTAATTGAATCTTCAACACTGTCTCCCCAGGTTTACTTTGCTCCGCATACACACAAATTCTATTCTTCCCCTATTCCACACTCTCACACTATAGCTGTTTCTTCTTCAACATACTTCACTGGTGAACATCTGGTTTTTATTCTGCTTAAACACATCTGGTATCAGGGAGTTCATTACTTCCTTGAAATAGTTCATTCCATTTTTTGACAAATAGTATTGTCAGAAAGTCTTATATTCTATTATTCTGAGATTTGCATCCTTGAAAAATTTTCTTTTTTTTTTTGGTAACTACATTGTATAATTAAAAGTTATGGATAATTTCTTCATCTCTATTGCAGCAACTTTCTCATACAATATCTTCCACCACTCTCATTTGGTGAGTTCTTCCTCAGAACTACCATTTAAACAAATACCCATACCAGCAATGCTCATTTCAAACCAGGCTCAGCCTAGACATTTCTCCCTTTTTCCCTAACCTTGTTCTTTAACTCCCTTTTATGGATTGTCTTTCTCCATCATAACATAAATTCCTTTTGGGTCAAGGCCTTTTTTTGGGCTTATATTTGTATTTTCAGTGTTTAATACAGTTCCTGACATATAGTAAGTGCTTAATAAGTCCTCTATCTATCTATCTATCTATCTATCTATCTATCTATCTATCTATCTATCTATCTATCTATCTATCTATCTA